>JALGBA010001784.1:0-276618 GCA_023970755.1 Azemiops feae | reverse complement strand
CCCTCAGCGTGGCTGGCTCAGGAATTCTGGGAGTTGAAGTCCACGAGTCATAAAAGAGCCCAGGTTGCCTACCCCTGCCCTATACTATTCCAGATAAATGGCCGTCTACTCTCTTCTTGAAAGCCTACAGTGATGGAGCACCCACAACCTCTGGAGGCAGGCTGTTCCACTGATAATTGTTCTCACTGTCAAGAAATTTCTCCTTAGTTCTAGGTTACTTCTCTCCTTGGTTAGCTTCCAACCATTGTTTCTTTTCTAAGGAGTTCAGGGGTTACCCTCCCAAATTTCCTGCTCTGTGCTCCCCTCCTATCCACATCTACTCCTCCTTTTTTTGTAGGACATCTTTCCTCCTGAAAGAAGCTCCTGTTTGGGGTCTTTGCATCCTTCCTTTCCATCACAGAAGAGTGACTTTTACAAAAAAAGAAAAGAAAACTGAAACGGTTTCTATATTCAGAATCCCGGTTTTCAGATGTTCACATAATGCCATGTGTGGTGCCTGGGATTTTCCTTTTAAAGGCATACATCACGTTTCTGTTTATATAAATACTCAGAGGCCTCAACACATCTGCTTGACAAGTGAACTATGGTCCTGCAGATGTTGCTGTACTCCAGTTCCCATCATGCTGCTTGAGAAACATTCAGGGATCTCTGGAGGGCCACGCAACTCTTTTCTCCTGAATAAGCTGCTTATTCCTTACTTTTTAAAGTGCAACTCCCTTCCCTTCCTTCTGAAACCTTGAAAATCCACTCTGGCCTTGAGTGCTAAAAATTCACAGCACCGTTGCTGTCCCTTTGAGGTGGGAAGCAGAAAAAAAATAGCAGAGCGAGGACGCGAAAGCCAAACTGATATTAATGATGTAATGAATTAACTTGGTTACCAGCCAGGGTTAGAAATCTGATTGTGACGTTGGCCATCCCAAGGATCAAGATCAGGTATTGTAAGCAAGCATTAGTTATAAGTCGATTGGCAAATAGTGACCGTCCAATTGTAGGGGTCAAGAGTTGTTAGTGCAACTGTTTACACAAGACACTCAGCATTCAGTTCAAAGCAAATATCTTACATGTTTACCTCTCTCTCTGGAACTGAGCCTTTGGAGAAACTGATGATTAAGACGAGCAGAACAGAACCGAATAACAAGAGTTGGAAGGGACCTTGGAGGTCATCTAGTCCAACCCCCTGCTCAGGCAGGAAACCCTATACCATTTCAGACAAATGGCTGTCCAGTCTCTTCTTAAAAACTTCCAGTGTTGGAGCATTCATGACTTCTGGAGGCAGGTTGTTCCACTGGTTAAGTATTCTAACTGTCAGGAAATTTCTCCTTAGTTCCAGGTTGCTTCTCTCCTTGATTAGTTTCCATCCGTTGCTTCTTGTCCTGCCTTCAGGCGCCTTGGAAAATAGCTTGACTCCCTCTTCTTTGTGGCCCCTGAGATATTGGAACACTGCTATCATGTCCCCCCTCGTCCTTCTCTTCATTAAACTAGACATGCCCAATTCCAGCAACCGTTCCTGATATGCTTTAGCCTCCAGTCCCCTAATCATCTTTGTTGCTCTTCTCAGCACTCTTTCTAGAATCTCAACATCAGCTAGCTTAGTGTTTCTCAATGTCAGCATTTTTGAGAAATGGTGGACTTCAATTCCCAGAATTCTGGGGGATGGCTGGGCTGGGGAATTCTGGGAATTGAAGTCCACACATCTTGAAGTTATTAAGCTTGAGAAAGTGAGCTAGATCCTTAGAATGCATGATGGCAGGAGAGGGCAAGAAGGAGCATCAAAGAAATAGGGGGTCAACCTATTTTCCAAAGCACCAGCAGAAAGACAAGAAACAATGGATGGAAACTAATCAAGGGGAGAACCAACATAGAACTAAGGAGACATTTCCTGACAGTCAGAACAATTAACCAGTGGAACAATTTGCGTTCAGAAGTTGTGGGTGCTCCATCACTGGAGGCTTTTGAGAAGAGACTGGACAGCCACTTGTCAGATATAGTCTCCTGCTTGTGCAGGGGGTTGGGCTAGAAGACTTCCAAGGTCCTTTCCAACTCATTTTGTTATTCTTTTAAATGCACCTCCGAGTAGCAATGGAGAAGTAATGCTCTCAGATGTAATGCTCTCATCAAACACTGTAGCTGTTACTCCCACGGCACCAGTCCTCCGTGAGAGGTGCTAAGCAACTAAGCACATTGACCCACTTTCTTTAAGAGTTATTGCCTAGGGGTTGTCTAGTGCTGTCATTCTCCAGGGAGTAGAGTCACTCCTGGTGAGAAGAACACGTGGTGTTGTGTGTACAGGCCAGGTGGAAAGTATTAATGTCATTAGCTCAGGGATGGGAAACCTTGGCTCTTTTATGACTCGTGGACTTCAACTCCCAGAATTCCTGAGCCAGCATGGCTCAGCTTGGAAACCTCTCCCTTTCCCCTCAGCATGGCTGGCTCAGGAATTCTGGGAGTTGAAGCCCACACGTCATAAAAGAGCCAAGGTTCCCCTCCCCTGATCTAGCTGGTTTTGAACAGAAGGATACCATACCACCCTTCTGATCTGTTAAGAAAGAGAAGATGATGAGGGGAATATACCAAAACTATGGCCTTGTTTTACCGGTAGTCTTCATTTAACAATCACATTTGGCATTTGGTTGTTAAGGGAAGCCGTCGCTAATGGGAACTGGGACTGTGGTTGTAACCTTACTTCAGTTTTCTTTTGCTTGACAGACCTGCAAAGGTCGTAAGTATGAGGATTGACCATAAAATTACTCTTTCATCATTGTCATAACAGAACAGTGACATGTATTTTGTATATCCGTTCCTTATGCTTCCTCCTACCATTCCTGAAAGAATTCAGTGGCAAAGTTTATAGCATGATCTTCTCCTATTTTCCTGTGTGGAGGGCTAGACTAAGAGAGAACATCCTAAGAAAAAAGTTATTTAAAAGCCATCAACTCAGGATTACTCTTGACAACCACATAGATATTCTCCATGATGATCTGTCCCTGACATTTCACGTTTTCAGGCAGTGCGTCCATCAACACTGTAACCAAGTCCATCCACCTTGCTTTTGGACATCCTCTTCTTCTCTTTCTCCCCATCTTTCCCAGGGTTAGAACCTTATCCAGGGAGCTGGGTCTTCACCTTGTCCAAACTGTCCATAATTTGAGCCTGGTCATTCATGCCTCAAGTGAAAATTCTGGGTTGATTCGTTCGATGATCCATTTGCTTGTTTTCTTGGCTGCCCATGGTTTTCTCAAGAGTCTTCTCCAATACCAGAAGTCAAAAGTGTTGATACTTTCCCAATCCTACTTCTTCAAAGTCCAACTTTAGCAATAGCACTAGCACTTAGATTTATATACCGCTTCATAGTGCTTTACAGCTCTCTCTCAAGTAGTTTGCAGAGTCAACATATTGCCCCCAACAACCTGGGTCCTCACTTTATTGACCTCAGAAGGATTGAACTGGTCAGGATCGAACTGCTGGCAGTTGGCAGAGTTAGCCTGCAATACTGCATTCTAACCACTGCGCCACCACAGCTCGGTAGGAAGAAAAAGGGAGGGAGGGAGGAAGGAAGGAAGGAAGGAAGGAAGGAAGGAAGGAAGGAAGGAAGGAAGGAAGGAAGGAAGGAAATGGGGAAGACAGGGAAGTTAGCAATAGCAATAGACTTATATACCGCTTCATAGTGTTTTACAGCTCTCTCTAAGCAGTTTACAGAGTCAGCCTATTGCCCCCAACAGTCTAGGTCCTGATTTTACCGACCTTGGAAGGTTGAGCCTGTCAGAATCAAACTCCGGGCAGTGGGCAGAGTTAGCCTGCAATACTGCATTCTAGCCACTGTGCCACTATGGCTCTTATATATAGCAATAGCATTTAGAGTTATATATTGCTCCACAGTGCTTTACAGCCCCTCTCTAAGCAGTTTACAGAGTCAGCCTGTTGCCCCCAACAATCTGGGTCCTCATTTTTCCAACCTCAGAAGGGTGAAAGGCTAAGTCAACCTTGAACCGGATCGAACTTCTGGCAGTCGGCAGAGTTAGCCTGCATTCTAACCACTGTGCCACCATGGCTCTTTAACTTCCATAGAGTGTCAGAGGGAACACCATGACTTGTATTATTCTGATATTTATAAATATGGACATGTCACAGCTTCTGAATAAGTGCTAGTCTGCTGCTTATTTCTGAATGGTTTGATCCTTCATTGATCCTTCATTGTTCGAGGGCTGGTGTTGTACTGTTGGACTGAACCTGTCACTATATTAATTAGACTCATATTACTTCCCATCCATGTAGTACTTTCTCTCTTCCATCACAGTAAAAATTAAGATTCAGGGGTAAAGTTTGGAGCAAGCCCAGGGTACAAACCTTTGATGCTTTTCAGATGCGTTACGATTGTGATCTCCAAAATTCCCTGCTCGCTTGGCATTATCCCACTGGGATAATGAAGAAGGGAAAAGTTAAGATTTGCGTCCATTTTTTTAAATGAGCGTAGATTACCATCAACTGTTTAAAAATAATATTGGTGGCAGAGGTAGGCAGATTTTTTTTTTTTTAATAGGTGAGTGATTTGTTTAGTGGTTTGAGCCAGCGACATGCTGGCGCAAAGCAACTTGAGACCTGACGTTGAAGGGAGGTTTAGCGTAAGAGGAGATTGCTCTGCTCTGAAAGTGCAGCTCTGTCAGCCTGATGGAGCAAGCCCAGCCTGAAAGATTTGCCAAAGCTGGTCAGCAGATCCCACCGTGCAAACCCAGCCTTTAGATGTTTTCGCTGGCCACCAGCTGCGACTCAACCTGCCCAGTCCCCAGAAATGATGTTTTGAGCTGTGCAACTTGGGTAATTTGGGGACACAGACATCACATTGCCAGTGACTTGGACTGAAGGTCACCGGCTTCCTGTAATGATGACAATGATTTAACTGTGCTGGAGTAAACGGCAGCTTAACTAATAAGGGTCATCCTGCCCTATCCACCCCCAAAAAAAAATATTGACGCCTTTAAAGAGGTTTTTCATTAACAGTTTTGGTCTTGAAAACAGGCTTTTCTCCATTTGTTATTTTGCAGGGTTAGAAGGCTGGTTAATGGTGCCCACTCAAGTTATTATAATAGATCGGTGTCTCTCGGCCTTGACAAGGTTAAGAGGTGTGGACTTCAACTCCCAGAATTCTGGAAGTTGAAGTCCACACCTCTTAACCTTGCCAAGGTTGAGAAATAACTCTTGAAAGATACTCTGATTTTATATATGGTGACGGCAGCAAGACTGCTCTATGCACAAAAATGGAAGGATGTTTCAATTCCCACCATGGACAAATGGCCACAAAAGCTGATGGAATCAGCAGAGATGGCCAAACTGACTGTTTTGATAAAAGAAAAGAACATAAGTACATTTGTTTCTACTTGGAAACCGCTTCTGGACTTTGTGCTTGAGGTGGGGGAAAAAATGATACTAAGATTTTGGGTTTTACGGATTAGATTGATTTGTTGATATAGAAAGGGCTAGTTCATACTACTATAGAAATGTAAAAAGTTGAGATTCGACCTTAATGCCTTATTTTACTGCAACAGAGGGGGTTGGAAATCAGTGCCTTTTGTTTCTCCCCCCCCCCCTTTCCACACTTCTCTTTTCCCCCTTTCCCTATTGTTGTTCCTTACTATTTGCTTTTGTATTTTCATATTTTATGTTACAAATGGATAGAATTATATAAAAAAAACTCTGAAAGATAAACCATTCCTGCTTTTGTCCTGATGTTCTCAACTCCAGCTGTCAACAGGAGGTGGTCCTGTTTCCCACATTTCTGCGTTGGTGTGCCTTTATTTGCCACACCCAGTGTGTCTATCGGGTGTGATCAAAAAAGACCAAAATGGCGGTCACAATAGCGTGATCCAAACCTTTCTTGACCATACCATACCCCGAGGGACAGCCACGATAGGATTAATGCTCCCACAATTTCAAGGTTGGTGCAAAGAGTGCTGAGCATCCTGTTCCTGTCTCCAAAATCCACATGGGAAAAGACAGGGATGCTTCACTATGGCAACCCAATCAACAGGTACAAGCAAAGCGGAAAGATGAAAGGCGTTACGTCATAGGTAAACACTAATGAAGCATTACTTGGCTGTGGAAAAGAACAGTCTTTGGAGTGGGCTGTTGGCAACCAGAAGTCATTGCTTGCGGCTGCAGATCGAGAGATTGAGAATTGGGAATCAACAACCAGCTAAATGATTTTCCAGAGGTTTCCTCTGAAGCGCAAAAGATTTGGCCAACGGGCTTCAGAGCCCTGCATGCTGAGTCATTCATCAGCCAACCACTGAAGAATGGGGAGAAAAGCATGGGTGGATTGCTAAATCTTGCATAATCGTCCCAGTTGCTTTATTTTTATCTGTGGGGTCCTTGGTGCTCTCTGAGCTCGGCTGTTTTCTTGCAGATGTTTCATTACCCAACTACATAATAACATCAGTGCTGGAAGGGGGTGGGGAGAGAAGGAGGGGGAGAGGGGAGGAGGAGGATGACTATAGGGTCCTTGGTGCTCTTTGAGCTCGGCTGTTTTCTTGCAAATGTTTCATTACCCAACTAGGTAACATCATCAGTGCTGGAACAAAGTGGGGTTTGCAGAGAGGAGGAGGAGGAGGATAAGGACGACGAATGTGGGCTCTTTAGTGCTCTCTGAGCTTGGCGGTTTTCTTGCAGACGTTTCATTACTCAACTAGATAACATCGTCAGTGCTAGAAGGCAGTGGGGTTTTGCAGAGTGGATGAGAAGAGAAGGAGAAGGAAAACTGTAGGTTCCTTGGTGCTCTCTGAACCTGGTGGTTTTCTTGTAGACATTTCATAACTCAACTAGGTAATATCATTAGTGCAAGGAGAGAAGGGGCTTATTTTTATCCGGTTACCTGTTGCCATTCACAAAATCATGTCTGATGCCTCAACAGACTTACCAACTGTTGATCTGCAGAGTCCAGGCAAGAATAACACCCCCTTGGCTGGCACATTTCCCTGGTTGAGGGAAAAAGAAAAGAACTCCCAGGGGGTCAAAAGACTCCCCCCTCCCCACCAGTCCAGGATGTCTTCCTCTGATCTTGAGAAGCTTCCTCCCTCAGCTTCACAAAGCCAGGGTTTCTTTTTCCTCCTTAACCATCTCCAAGAAGGTCCTCTCTGCCATTTGCTGCCTGGCCTTTCCTGCTGTTCTCCTTAAGGGACATTATCTGGGCACCCTCCTCCTTCTGGAAGAAGTTTGCGGGGAGGGGGGACGCACAGCCCTCCCCGTTCCCAGCGTCCTCGGGGTCTTCCCAGCACTGCATCCCCCAAGTGGCTCCTGGTGAGGTCACCACATCCGTCACGCTCTCCGTATCAAGCCTGGTGCCCTCAAGAGGGGAAGGTGCCCCGTGGTTTTCTATCCTGCCCGAGACAATATGCAAGGGGGAGGTCAGCATCCTGACCCAAAGCCTGCTCCAAAAACAGGAAGGAGCTCTTGTCATTGGAGGGGGCGGACATTTGCGAGGGGGTGGGATTCTGTTCGGTCCCCACCGCACCGAAGGTCAATGCCATTTGGGGGGCAAACGCAAATGCCCCCTTCCCCCTGCAGCTCCTTGACCTACAAAATGGGCAAAGTCTCCGTGAAATGCGAACAACGTCCTTTTCTTGGGATAAGAAGAGCTAATTTTGCCGTAAAATCTTTTGCATCATGTTTGAAAAGCACTTGGTAGAGTCACAAAAATAAGAGGATGCCATTTTTGTACATTGGCAAGGCCAAATTTTAGTTCCAGATGAAACCAGTTGCTTGCATCGGTGTCATTTAGAATACCTAGTTTGTTAGGGTTCAGGGATGTTTTGAGACATGGCCAATCTGCATGAAATTTGCATCATAAAACTAGACATTAAACATGCGTCATCTTTTCTGGGTAACAATTGACCTTCCTTCTGTCTTCCCTTCCTTTCCCCCCCTTCTTTCCTTCCTTCCTTTTCTCCCTCCTTCCCTCCTTCCTTCCTTCCTTCCTTCCTTCTTCCTTTCCCTATTCCTTCCTTCCTTCCTTCCTTCCTTCCCCTATTCCTTCCGTCTTCCCTTCCTTTTTCCCCCTTCCTTCTTTCCTTCCTTCCCTCCCTCCCTCTCTCCCTTCCATATTCCTTCCTTCCTTCCTTCCTTCCTTCCTTCCTTCCTTCCTTCCTTCCTTCCTTCCTTCCTTCCTTCCTTCCTTCCTTCCCCTATTCCTTCCGTCTTCCCTTCCTTTTTCCCCCTTCCTTCTTTCCTTCCTTCCTTCCCTCCCTCCCTCTCTCCCTTCCATATTCCTTCTTTCCTTCCTTCCTTCCTTCCTTCCTTCCTTCCTTCCTTCCTTCCTTCCTTCCTTCCTTCCTTCCTTCCTTCCTTCCTTCCTTCCTTCCTTTTTGCAGCAAGTATTTATTTAATCCACCTGTTCCAGATCAGATTTTGTTGCAGATTTTTAAGTTTGGAATGAAAAATAAGACAAAAGGTTTAAAATGCATTAGCAGTTGTGGTGAACAGACATAGAGGTTCCCCCCCCCCCTGGACACATGCAGCATATGCATTTCTAATCAGTACCTTGTTCCACAGAGATGGAGAACCAAAAATAAATATAATTGAAATGAAGGAACAATAAAGACAACTGCGGTTTATTTCATGGATGTACCCATGTAGCATTTTCGATTTGGCTACTGCCTTTGTTTTGGTTTGGCTGGTTTTCTTCTTTCCGATCTTAACAACATCACAGAGATTTCCTTTAGTTTGCTGTTTCCCGTTTAATAAAATTTCAACTGATTTATAATTAAAAAAAATAAAAATCAGCCCAAGTTGAATAGGTACTGCCAGTGAGCTGGGTAAACATTAAAAGCTTCACAAGTCGGAAGGTGCATTTGGGTTTTGTTCCTGCACAAACCACATTAGCAGATGGAATTAAAGGTCGACAACCGAGGGGACAGCTTTTCCCCTACTCCTTGCTCCAAATGTTGTCTATTTCTTTTCTTTGATGAAGCTTCTCAGTTCAACAAGGGGGACCCAGAATTGTGTGAAAATCCATCACACAGAGCATAAAATAACAGGGGGGGGGAAGGGACCTCTAAGGCAGGGGTCCCCAACCTTGGCAACTTGAAGGGGAATTCTGGGAGTTGAAGTCCACAGCTCTTAAAAGTTGCCAAGGTTGGGGACCCCTGCCTTAGAGGTCTTCTAGTCCAACCCCTTGCTCAAGCAGGAGACCTCACACAATTCCAGACAAATGGTTCTCCAATCTCTTCCTGAAAACCTCCAGTGATGGAGCAGCCACAGCCTCTGCAGTGAAGCCGTTCCACGAACGTAACTCTTCAGCACCTGCAAAACTAATTTCAACGGGAGATGGTCAGAGCCAAACAGTCTCCTTTGAAGGGGCTGGGACTCTGCTCCATCCTAATAAGCCAGTCAACATGGCCCTTTGGCCAAATTGGCTCCAATT
The DNA here is from genome assembly GCA_023970755.1 of Azemiops feae. Lineage (NCBI taxonomy): Eukaryota > Metazoa > Chordata > Lepidosauria > Squamata > Viperidae > Azemiops > Azemiops feae. The sequence goes on along the minus strand of JALGBA010001784.1, from coordinate 267,209 downwards.
CGATCCGGGCTGAACAGTGAACCTTTTAGCCAAGATCCAGAGATCAAAATCTGGAGGCCTTGAACTTTCAGCCAGTACTGAACGGGGGGCCGAGAGAGGCAAATAATACGTGATTCTTCCTGGCCTCTGACAAAGGTTGCCCATCAATTGGTAGCCGGTTAATCATACCCCAAGGCCCCTCTCTGCTTGGGTCCCTGCTTGGGTCCCTGCTTTTGAAGGGCTGGACCTGGGAGGACGTTGGGAGACTCTTTCTGGAATGTGCTGCAGACAGCAAGTATTTTTTGCAGAGGGATAGTCAGTCAAGAGGGTTAATTATTAGGTGCTCGGCCAATTCTCGGCCCCGCCTGCCTTTGGCGAAAGAGTGGCTGCTTAGAGAGGAATGTGGACTGTTGATCCAGCGCGATGGAACTCCTGAGTGCAATTTGTCCGGCTCCAAAGCCATTAAAATATCAAATGATCCTTGTGATTGTTCATCCTTCCCAGGGGGAAGAAAACATTAATTTAACATCATTGCTTTTAGCTTATTTGGCAAGACTAGGCAGAACATAATTTATTGAAAAGAGTTCTGTCTCTCATTCTCTCGTTCTCTCGCTCTCTCTCTCACACACACACACATTCATTCGAACAGTTTCCCACCATCTATGTATGTATGTATGTACTTATTAAATTTATTTACCGCCCATCTCGTATCAAAACGACTCCGTGTATGGTGAGATATTACCAGCTAACTGCCTTAGACATGGGCCCCCGTCAGATTCCCATCCCATTTTCCCATTTTTATAAAAATAAATAACAGATAAGATTTCTGGCCACCTGATAGGCAGTTGCTTCTTCTGAGTGCTTCTGTTGGAAGTGTGACAGTTGCAGGAATTGGGTATGTCTAGTCTAACGAAAAGAAGGACTAGCTGTGACATGATAGCAGTCTTCCAATATTTGAGGGGCTCCTACAAAGAGGAGGGAGGGGGTCAACCTATTTTCCAAAGCACCAAAAGGCAAGAGAAACAATGGTTGGAAACTAACCAAGGAGAGAAGCAACCTAAAACTAAGGATAAAATTTCCTAACAGTGAGAGCAATCAACCAATGGAACGACTTGCCTTCAGAAGTTGTGGGTGCTCCATCACTGGACGTTTTCAAGAAGAGACTGGACAGCCACCTGTCTGAAATGGTATAAGGTCTCTGGCTCGAGCAGGGGGCTGGACTAGAAGACCTCCAAGGTCCCTTCCAACTCTGTTATTCTGTTCTGAAGGAGGGTAGCTGCCCACTGGAGTTTTAGGATAGGATAGGATAGGATAGGATAGGATAGAATAGAATAGAATAGAATAGAATAGAATAGAATAGAATAGAATAGAATAGAATAGAATAGAATAGAATAGAATAGAATAGAATAGAGCTGGAAGGGACCTTGGAGGTCTTCTAGTCCAGCCCACTGCTTGAGCAGGGGGAACCTTCTCCCCTTCAGGAATGTCCGAGCAGTAGCTCTCCTACGTGTCTAGGTGGCCTGCAGGTGCCCGCAGCAAGCTGGCCTTGTGTGAGCCTGGATGCTAAGCAGGGTTTGGCCTGGTTCATCCTTGGATGGGAGACTACCATGAAGTCTGAGGTTTGCCAGCTAGACAGGGAAACTAGGAAAAAAAAAACCTCAGAAGAAGACAACAGCAAGCCATCTGTTGTCCTGTTATTTTGAAAAAGACCCCAAAGTGTTCCTGAATTCACCAGGATTTGGGGTCAACTTCAAGAAGGCTCCCGAAATGGGTCCTTCTGAATTGCAGAGCAAGATGGACCCACTTCAAAGGTCCCTTCTGCCCCTTGGCTTTGGGTTCTTCTACGCCACGTTGCTCCCTGGTTGCTGGTTGTTTTTATCTATTTTTCATAATTCTGCACTGCCCTGTGTTATTCTTGAATTGTACAGCCTTGTAAACCCAATAAATAAATAAACCAGTGCGTGCCGAGAAGTTAGGCAAGAGGGCTTGTTTTCCAGCTTAGCCTTAGTGGATGACGGCGGTGACCTACTTTTCTTGGCTCATTATAAGAACTCGAACAAGGTAGGATTGTCTTGGATTTTTGGAAGCCCTCACAAACCAGAACAGGGCCAGGCAGAAGGTGGAGAGCTCAAGACAGCCCACTGAGAACTGAGCATTATGCACGGTTTCATTTACAGTATGTTCCATATTCACTCTGGTTTTGAACCCTGCGTGATTAGACTCAGGGCAAATGGGGGGAGAGGAGAGATAATAGAACAACAGGGTTGGAAGGGACCTTGGAGGTCTTCTAGTCCAACCCTCTGCTCAAGCAGGACTCCCTGTACCATTCCAGACAAGTGGCTGGCCAGTCTTGTCTTAAAAACCTCCAGTGATGGAGCACCCACAATTTCTGGAGGCAAGCGGTTCCACTGGCTAATTGTCCTCACTGTTAGGAAATTTCTCCTTAGTTCTAGGTTGCTTCTCTCCTTGATAAGTTTTCATCCATTACTTCATGTCCTGCCTTCAGGTGCTTTGGAGAATAGGTTGACCCCCTCCCCCTCTTCTTTGTGGCAGCCCCTCAAATATTGGAAGACTGCTATCACATCTCCCCTAGTCCTTCTTTTCCTCAAACCAGATCTGTCCAATTCCAGCAACCGTTCTTGATATGTTTTCCCTCCAGTCCCCTGATGGTCTTTGTTGCTCTTCTCTACAGATTTCCGGCAGGTTCTTCTCTAGTTCTCGCTCCCTTTGCTGAAAAAGGTTTTAATGTAGAAATTCTGTCCAAAGAGAAGGGAGCTTTAGAGAAACGCTCTTGGAGGCAATGGGCTTTCTGATAAGGTGGCCAACGGCCTTGTGGGACTGTCAGGATTTCCATTATCCCATCCTCTGTCCAGGAGTCCACAGTTATCCTGGCTTCTCATTCAGTCACAAGAAAAGGGGATGTTGGCCCTTGGAGACTGTCCGAAAGTTGTGCTCCGGTGGAGTCCTTGGTGCTCTCTGAGCTTGGCTGTTTTCTTGCAGACGTCTCATTACCCAACTAGGTAACATCATCAGTGCTAGAAGGGCGTGGGGTTTGTGGACAGGAGGAGGAGGAGGAGGACAAGGACTGTGGAGTCCTTGGTGCTCCTTTGGCTGTTTTCTTGCAGACGTCTCATTACCCAACTAGGTAACATCATCAGTGCTAGAAGAAGGGAATAGGGTCTGTGGACAGGAGGAGGAGGACGAGGACTGTGGAGTCCTTGGTGCTCTCTGAGCTTGGCTGTTTTCTTGCAGACGTCTCATTACCCAACTAGGTAACATCATCAGTGCTAGAAGAAGGGAATAGGGTCTGTGGACAGGAGGACGAGGACTGTGGGGTCCTTGGTGCTCTCTGAGCTTGGCTGTTTTCTTGCAGACATCTCATTACCCAACTAAGTAACATCATCAGTGCTGGGCTCTGCTCTCTGTTGGAATACAAGTGGCTTGCCCTGCCAGCGTTGATGGGAGGGTTCTTGGTGCTTCCTTGATTAGGCTGTTGCTTACTTAGCATGTTTGTTCTTCAGGAAACACTGATGGGGCAAACCACTAGTACCTAAACAGAGAGCAAACCCCATGCTCACGTGAGCACTGAGGATCATGTGACCCCCAGGATGCTGCAATCATGCATGCCTGCTGCCAAACGTCCAAAATTTGATCCCCTGTCCATGGGGATGCTATAATGGTCATAAGTGACCTGACGACCTTACATTTGTGACCTTCACAGCCGGCTTCTGACAGGCAAAGTCAATGGGGGAAGCCGGACTCATTTAACGACTGCACGAGTCACTTAACAACTGCAGCGATTTGCTTAACAACCGTGGCAGAAAAGCTTGTAACATGGGGCATGACTCACTCGCTTAGCAGTGGAAATTCTGACCCCCACAGTCGTCGTAAGTCGAGGACTACCTGTACTGTGTTTCTGATCACGCCTGTGGGAATGTAATGTAAGATCTAGATATAAGCTTGGGGTTTGGGAAAGTCCAGGCAGTCCTCGACGTACGACCACAGTTGAGCCCAAAATTCCTGTTGCCAAGCGAGACATTTGTTCAGTGAGTTTTGCCCCATTGTACGACCTTTCTTGCCGCAGCTGTTAAGTGAATCACTGCAGCCGTTAACTTAGCAACACGGTGGTTAAGTGACTTTGCTTGTCAGAAGGTCACAAAAGGAGGTCACGTGACCCCAGGATACAGTAACCGTCATAAATATGAGTCAGTTGCCCAGCGTGACCACGGGGATGTTGCAACGGTCGTAAGTGTGAAGAACGATCATAAGTCCCTTTTTCCAGTGCCGTTGTAACGTCAAACAGTCACTAAATGAACTGTTGTAATTCGAGGGCTACCTGTATTTATTCCTCCCGCATTTGCAATGTGTTTTGAGGTTCGTGGCTGAAAAAACCAGCCCGGAGCAACCGAAAGTCAAAAATAATGCACCTTCTTTGTCCAACTGCGTTTTTATTTTTATTGGCTGGGTCCGTTCGAAGCCATCCAGGCAGCCAATTCCGCAAAGGTTGCAGCGGGCCGCTAATGCTTTGTTCCATCGTTTCCTTGTTGTTGCCTGCAGATGATAAAAGCGGCTCACGTTATGCGAAGAAGCGTTTAATATCATGCCAAGAAAAATAATTCCCTCCCATGTTCTGTTCCCTATTTCTTCCCGTGTGGTGGTATTTCTTCACCAGTCGCTACTTTCTGAAAGCATTAGAGAGCAGTTACACTGAAGGGGGAGCAATACGATTTATGGCAGCGTTTGCTAGCCAGAAGTCATGCAACAAGCCCGCTGTGAAAATCCATTTGCTGGGTTCAATATTTAAACATTCCCCAGCCTGGGGCCATCCAGAAGTGGGAAGATCCCAGCCTCCCAAAGTCAATCAGAATAGAGCTGGAAGGGACCTTGGAGGTCTTCTAGTCCAACCCCCTGCTCAAGCAGGAGACCCTATACTACTTCAGACAGGGGGCTGTCCAGTCTTTCCTTAAAAACCTCCAGTGATGAAGCACCCACAACCTCTGAAGGCAAGCCACTCCACTGTTAATTGTTCTCACTGTCAGGAAATTTCTCCTTGGTTCCAGGTTGCTTCTCTTCTTGATTGGTTTCCATCCGTTGCTTCTTGTCTTGCCTGCAGGTGCTTTGGAAAATAGGTTGACCCCCTCTTCTTTGTGGCAGCCCCTCAAATATTGGAATCCTGCTATCATGTCACCCCTAGTCCTTCTTTTTCTAGACTAGCCATACCCAGTTCCTGTAACCGTTCTTCGTGTTTTAGGCCTTTAATCGTCTTAGTTGTTCTTCTCTGCACTTTTTCCAAAGTCTCAACATCTTTTTTGCAAGGTGGTGACCGAAACTGGATGCAGTATTCCAGCTGTGGTCTTACCCAGTGCCCAGCCACTGAGTTGAAGGGTTGCATGGATAGGAGAAGTGGTTCCAAACAGCTAGAAACCAAAAGGTGCACAATGGCTTTGCGATTAAAGACGCTGAGCTTATCGTCTGGAAAGCTGGCAACCGGGGCTCAAGACTCAAGTGCCACGTGACAGGGTGAGCTCGCGTTACATGTCTCAGCTCCTGCCCACCTAGCGATTCGAAAGCATGCGAATGCGAGTAGATAAATAGGTACCACTTCAGTGGGATAGCAACAGTGTTCCGTGTGCCTCAGCATGTAGTCATGCCGGCCACATTACCATGGAATTGTTTTTGAACAACGCTGGCTCCTTCGGCTAAGAAACGGAGATGAGCACTGGGGAAACCTTCACCTTTAGCTAGAAAGCAGGATCGGAGAAGGCTGATCCTCAGTTTAAGGCAGGGGTTCCCAACCAGGGGTGCGAGATGATATTCCAGGGGGTGCGAAAACTTGAGTTTTCAAAATTATAGTTTATAATTCACCGTTATTTCAAACTTTTGTAAGGGGTGTGAGAATATATCAGAAGGGTACTAGGGGTGCGGGGTGTAGAAAAGGTTGGGAACCACCGGTTTAAGGGATGTCTGTAAGGTATGGTCCACCATGATGGAACAATCCAAGCTCTGTGGTGTCCGTAAAAATGAATGGAGCTTCAATGACACCTTTTGACTTTTCCAACCACTCTGATGGCGTTCCTGTTGAGCTTCTCTTGGTTGATGGGGGAGTGGGAAATGTGTGTGTGTGTGTGTGTGTGTCATGGGAAATAGCTGTGGATAGCATACATTGGCCATAATCCTTGATCTCACTAAGGACTTCTCTTCCTAAACCAGCAGTTGAACACTCTGAAAATTGATTGTGTGTGTGTCAAGATCTGTTAAAAAAAAAAAGGCTTGTTGGTTTAACAACATCAGTATAGATTCATGGCTTTAGGAGGTCAAGGAAAAGAGTCTCTCCTTTGCTCAAAACACAGGAGGACATCAACCCAGATGATCAAATCACCCAAGAAGTCTGATTGAATTGTTTGAGGAGGTCCTGGTCCCTCATGTGCCTGGAAACTCGCATGTATACCTAGAAGGGGAAAAAAAATCTTACTTCAGATCGGGATGCGCAAATGGAATCTTCTCCATCCTGTTGGTTTGGTTCTTTGGCAGAGCTGCTGCTTTTGATTCACTAACCTGGTGAGAAATGAGCAGAAACGACGACATTGTACGAACAAGGGAGCACAATTAGTCTGGGCATGTTTGAATATTCAAGCAGATGTGCAAGACTATTTTACATAGAGATTGAGGGCCATACAAGAATAACATTCAGTCATATAATTGAAACATTGTCATGTGTTGCGAGTCGGACTTAACCACCAAGGTGCTTGCAGGGACATCTGCAAGGGGTTCTCAAAACAATCGCCACAATCACCTCTGGTTCCACAAAGGGTGAGCTTCAGTCCCACAGATGCAGCCACTATTTTAACTTTTCTGGCCCTCCTGCAGACACAGCTGGGAACAAACCAGCATCCAGTTGATCGCAGGTGGGGGGGGGGGAGAGAGAGAATTTATTGGAAATGTCAACACTACAGCCCTGGTATCTTCTTGACAGATGAATGTTCACAGCCGTTGTCGTGTTGACATTTCTAGGATTTGACATTTCCAGGATTTGGGACTTCAGCCATGTTGGTCTCCACCTGGTCCAGAAAGCTTCAGCCACAGGAGAGTGATGTCAGTGAACAAGCAACTCTCCCACACTTCCCTGTGGGAGGAAAGACAGCATCCTTTTCCGTAAGGGAAGGATGTCACAACAGGACAACCACCGGGTTTGAAGTTTTCCAAGCCAGCAACAGGAGAGGGATGACTTCTTCCAATCCTGCTTGCACAATACTTGTGTGTCCAGGGAAAAGCACACCAAGGCCTGCCAAGGAAATCGTGTTCTTTCCCTTTGGTGTTTATTTTAGGTCGGCAGCTTCCATTTTATTACTTTGCTGCCTCAAAATGGTGACCATCCACACAACTGGAGCCTTGCCCCTGTTGATGGACATCAAGCATGTGACAGGTGGGCAAGGCTTAGACGGGATAGATGGGACTGCCACCTCAACTTTTTTGACAACCATCTCCTTGAAGATGCCCCTGGATTGGGCACCATTTCCCACCATTTAACAGAATAACATAGTTGGAAGGGACCTTGGAGGTCTTCTAGTCCAAATCCCTGCTTGAGCAGGAGAGTCTATACCATTTCAGACAAATGGCTGTCCAGTCTCTTCCTAAAAGCCTCCAGAGATGGGGCACCCACAACGTCTGAAGGGAAGGCATTCCACCGGTTAATTGTTCTCACTGTTAGGAAATTTCTCCTTAGTTCTAGGTTGCTTCTCTCCTTGATTAGTTTCCAGCCATGGTTTCTTCTCTTATCTTCTGGTGCTTTGGAAAATAAGTTGACTACCCTCTTCTTTGCGGCAGCCCCTCAAATATTGGAACATTGCTATCCTGTCTCCCCTGGTCCTAGACTAGCTATGCCCAGTTCCTCTAGCCGCTCTTCATATGTTTTAGCCTCCAGCCCCCTAATCATCCTTGTCGCTCTTCTCTGCGCTCTTTCCAGAGTCTCAACATCTTTTTTATTTGACGGTGTCTGTTTTCAAATAGTGGAAAGAAAATTCCACTGGTCTGTACAACATAATATGTGATTGATCTGGGTATATATGCTCAAGGGAACTGCCCAGCTGATGTCCAGGAAACCATGTTAGTCCATCGCAACCAAAGCCAGAAATAACTTGTTAGTCTCTTGCAGCAAAAGCAACAGAAACCATTTTAGTCTGTTGCAACCAAAAAAACCATGATAGTCTTTTACAAGCAAACCAAGAGGTTGCAACCAGAGCAAAAGAAACCATGTTAGTCTGTGGCAGCCAACACAAAACCATGTTAGTTTGTAGCAACTGAAGCAAGAAAAGACATATTAGTCTGTTGCAAGCAAGTAACGCAACTCCATGATTAATAAGTTCAGTCAGAGGGCATCACGAGCTTCTATAGACTGGTCTAGATTGAGGGTTGGAAATTTACACAAAACGTGTGTGTGGTGCAGAGGAATCGTGGCTGTTTGGCAGCCCCAGTAATATATGGAAAAGCAAAAGCAAAGAGTGCCTGGGACAGGACAATCTGACTCTGAAATTTACTACAAACATTGAGTTGATAGGATTTCGTAAAACTGTAAAAAAAAAGGCCATTTAACTGTAGCCCGGTGAGGTTTGGCAATTTTGTTCAGTTGCACATGGCAATTCCAACAGCCAATTTTTTTTTTAAACAAAACCAGAAACTGCAATCCAAGTCAGCTTCATTCTTAGTTTGGCTCTCTAGGGAAAGTTGAATTTCCTCCCATTTGTCTTTTAGAGATGTGGGAAATGAAACCCAGAAAATGTTGACTTTGCCAAGCCAAATACAGTACCTGGCTTATTTGGAGCAGAGAAGCAAGGGGCATTATTTCCCTTCCAGAGAGATGAAAAAGGGGTTCCTGTAACTTAAATTCCACCTGCCTGCTGCGGCTTCAAAATCGTTCTTGGACAGGAGGCCTCCCAAGTCGATGTTTGCTCAAAGGGACCTCTTCTCCAAGCCTTCTGCCCTCCAGAGAAGTTTGGCTACAAGTACCGGCACTCTCGGCTACAAGCGCAATGATGCATCTAATGATGTGAGTTGGAGGAAGCTGACTCGTTTTCAACTTTTAGCTCGCTGTGTTTCCTTTGCTCGGACTCTTAAGCTTATCCAAGTATTCCTTGCTAGTCTTCCAAAGAAGAGGGCTGCAGATGGACGCAGCACATTTGGAAGAGTGTCTTCGTTTCCCATTTGAACGGTGCTCTCCCCCTATTTGAAAAGAGGTCTTTGGGGCAGATGCTGCTTTGACTGGATATCTGAACTCACTAGCCAACTCATCTGAGGCACAAGAGGTTGGGACATTTGTAGAGTTTGGAAGCATTCTTGCTGATTTCAGCCCTGGTTTTCAACTCTCAGAATTCCCCAGCCAGAGTTGAAGTTCGCGAGTCTAAAAGTTGCCGAAGTTGGGAAATCCTGCAATGGTCTTCCGTATCCTTCACATTAATCCTTCACGTTCATCTGTTACAACACCCTCAGGAATGAGACATGGGGTGTAATTTTGCAAGATCTTCTTTGGACTCAAGCTGACTCGTCGCAGTGCAAGAATTTTAAAGTCATAATTCTAAAGAATAATCAAGTTTCCAGTTCATACGTTAGAGACGAGCTGTGTTACAATTGTGGCAATGAATTGCTGGCCTCTGAAACTAGAAATGCCTCAACCTGCAATGAGACACAGCAGAATGTAGGGTGTGGTCAAGATGGCACCCACAAAAGTGTCATTGAAGCTCTGTCCTTCTTTATGTGTATTGCTTTGATCTCACCATTGTGTCCATCCTCTTGATTCCCCCCCCCCGCCATATTCTGCAGACATCCCGGGTGGACAATTGGTATGTCCCTTTTCTGCAAGCCCATAATGACATTGCCATAGAGTAAGCAGGGTGATACCACATGCAGGGGTGTCCATGGAGGGGATAAAGAAAAAAATCAAGATGGCTATAACTGTACAATCAAATTTCTACTCCTGATTATATGCCTCAGCAGGAACAGTTTATTATTGTTGTTGTTTTTCCTTCTGGCTGGATGGCAATTCATTTCTCCAAATCCCTCCTAAGATCAGGACCATTTCAGAAGGCACCCCATAATAACTTTCCAAGATAGGTAGCTCAGCGTTTGCTCTTTCAAGTCGAGGTGTCTTAGTCCATCAGAGGAAGATTGTTTGATTACAGGTAGTCCTCGACTTACAACGGTTCATTTAGTGACCGTCTGAAGTTGCAACTGCACTGAAAAAAGTGACATCAACGTTTTTCACACTTACGACCATTGCAGCATCCCCGTGGTCACATGATCAAACTTTAAACGCTTGGCAACTGGCATGTACTTATGACAGCTGCAGTGTTCCGGGGTCACGTGATCCCCTTTTGCGACCTTCTGACAAGCAAAGCCCATGGGGAAGCCAGATTCACTTAACAACCGTGTCACTAACTTATCCACTGCAGTGATCCACTTAACAACTCCGGCAAGAAAGGTTATTAAAAGGAGGCAAAGTTCACTTAACAACTGTCTCACTTAACAACAGAAACGTTGGGCTCAATTGTGGTCGTACAACAGCTCATTTAGTGACCATTTTGTGGTCGTAGGTCGAGGAACATTTCAAAGTCCCTCTTCGCACAAGCGAGAGAGAAAGGTGTGCCTTCCTATGTTGGTGTGTTGCTTTGTCTAGCTCAGGGGTAGGCAACCTTGGCTCTTTTATGACTCGTGGACTTCAACTCCCAGAATTCCTGAGCCAGCCATGCTGAGGGGAAAGGGAGAGGTTTCCAAGCTGAGCCATGCTGGCTCAGGAATTCTGGGAGTTGAAGTCCATGAGTCATAAAAGAGCCAAGGTTGCCTACCCCATGCCTAGTCCATTGTTTCTCCACCTCAGCAACTTTTAAGACGTGTGGACTTCAACTCCCAGAATTCCTGAGCCAGCCACGCTGAGGGAAAAGGGAGAGGTTTCCAAGCTGAGCTATGCTGGCTCAGGAATTCTGGGAGTTGAAGTCCACGAGTCATAAAAGAGCCAAGGTTGCCTACCCCTGGTCTAGCTGAAGCCACCCAAGGGAACGGCTGATGCCGTTTCCAGCCAGGGCTGAGGATGTGCGGCAGGCTGGCTGTTGAGCTATTGTGCCCCCTTCCTGTTCAGGGGGGTGGGGGGAAGGGGAAGTGGCAAATCCCTGGAGCAGACACTTTCTCAGATCACACTTGAAGTTCCCTTGCAGTCCTGTCATGAGTGGTTATTTCAAGGGGATATTTTTGTCGAGACTTCAGGAGGCCCCAGTGGATTGAGGGGGGCAGTGGGGAAGGATAAGCATAAAACAGAACTTCCTTTTCCCTTTTCTCTTTCGGGAAAAACAAACCAATAAAGTTTTTTTAAAAATCAGAAGTTTGGTTGTCTCGTTCAGTGGAAGCATTGCTGGCAAACCGATTGGTTCTTCCTAGGTTGGTGTTTGCATAAACCAGGGGTCTTCAAACTTGTCCCTTTTATGACTTGTGGACTTCAACTCCCAGAATTCCTCAGCCAGGCACGCGTGCCTGGCTGAGGAATTCTGGGAGTTGAAGTCCACAAGTCATAAAAGGGACAAGTTTGAAGACCCCTGGCAGAAACCTTTGAGTTCGTCCATTTTGGGGGATCTGCATAATATCCCGAGTCATAAACTATCCAAAAGTGGGTCTAGCAGGTTCACATAATCCATTCAACTAGAAACATTTTAACTCAGATTAACACTTACCTGACTTAGTGTGTTGTGTGAATATCTCTCACTAGGCCTTTACCTAATCATTTGTGCACGAGACTTTGGGATGCATTGATGGCTGGACCCATACAGGTGGTCCTGGACCCATACAACCACAATTTAAGACCACAATTTCTGCTGCTAGGTAAGGCAGTTATTAAATGAGTGGCACCTGGTTTTACGGCCTCAGTTCTTAAGCGAATCGCTGCAGCTGTTAAGTGGATCGCACCATTGTTAAGGAATCTGGCTGGGAAAGTCGCAAATGGTGATCAGGTGACCCTGGGAATCTGCAACATCTGTAAATATATGCCCAAATTTTGATCAGGTGAATCTCTTCTTTCAGTGCTGTTACTTTGAATGGTCACTAAACAAATGGTTGTAAATTGAGGAGTACCTGTACTTTTTTTTTTTTTTTTTGACAACTAAGCTGGTTTACTGTCTTCCTCTGTGTTTAAAATCAGTGTTTAAAAACCCTGTCAAAGCTAGATCAGTTTGCAGCTGGTCAGGACCTGAATGAACAACCCCCCCCCTCCCGAAAAGTGCTTAATTCTGGAAGAAAATGTATTTTTTCGAAGAGTAACATCCTCCCTATCCATCCATAAGGTTATATCCTCCCTATCCATCCATAAGGTTACAGTGATAAATCAGTAAACCCAACACTTAATTGGGAGCCCATCCAAAAGGGAAAACATGAAATCAATACATGAAGGGGAGTTGGCACTTTTTAAATTGACAGGGAAGGAAGGAAGGAAGGAAGGAAGGAAGGAGAGAGAGCAAAGCAAGACAGAAAGGAAAAGAAAAAGGAAAGAAAGAAAGAAAAAAGAAAAGAAAGAAAGAAAGAGAAAAAAGAAAGAAAGAGAAAGAGAAAGAAAGAAAGAAAGAAAGAGAAAGAAAAAAAGAAAAACAGGGTATATATTCATAGATATGTTTGTATATATAAACTTGTGCAATGAAAATTTTAGCAAATCTGAGCGTCAAGGGCACTGGGAGTGAGATTCCCCTCCCCAGCCAGTTGAGGAAGGGGCTGCAAATAAATTTTAAGTGCTTGGGCTGTCCATGCAGAGAAATGAAGGATTTTTCAGGGTTCCTCATGAATATGGAAAGAGAGGGGAAAGCACAGCATCAGGCAAGGCTTGTCTCTTTTGATCCAATACTGCGTGGGCGTGAACTGGAGATCTGGGCCAAGTTGAATCTACCAACGAGGGAATTCACCTTGCAGTGAGGAAATCCCGGAATGGCAATAAAGCAGTCCAGATTTACAGCCAGTGGCTGCTGCTTTTAAAGCCAAAGCTGAGAAGCTTTCTTCAGGAGCAAATTATGGTTCAAACAAATAAATAAGTAAATAAATAAAAAAGACTTGGACTCTTGAAGTGGCATGGCAGTGCAGGCGTTGGATTGTCAAGCAGGACTCAGATTTGAGTCCACTCCCAGCCACGGAAAGGGCCTAGGAGGGCCTTGGGGGCCACTTTCTCCATCTAGACTACCTCCAAGGAGGGGACCCTAACAGACACCTGTTCCTTCTGCTCCCAAGCCCCAGATCCGATGTGCTTTTCTTCTCCACGCCACCAGCCACCCTGGGATTCTCCCTCACTTCCTGACACTTTGCAGAAGCTGGCCAACACTGATGACACCCCTCTCCTTTCTTTTCTCCTCCTGCAGCCTTGGTTGGATCCATCGGCATGGGGATGGTTTTCTTTTGCTCTCCCATCGTCAGCATCTTCACTGACCGGATCGGATGCCGGACCACCGCTGCCTCGGGAGCTGCCATAGCTTTCATTGGCCTCCTCTCCAGTTCCTTCACCAAGTAAGGTTCTGAGACGGAGGGTGGAAGGGCCCAAAGGCTCACCAGCAAAGGTCTGGCCTGAAGGGCTCTTCCAATCTCTGAACCCCTTTGCCCTCCAACCAAAGCAAGCCCCATACCCCCACCCCCACCCCGCTCAAGGGTCCTTCAGGCAGAGGCCCACAAACCGTAGACATCTTCCAGGCTTGGTGCTCGTGATGGACATCACTGCGGCTAAGCAGATGAGCTCTATAAAATGTCAGTGCAATGTCCTGACTGAACAACAACAACAACACCTGGAATTTCTGGAAGGGAAGATTCTTTGCACCAGGACCATCTCAGCTTCAAAACTATTTTTCCTTCCTATTTTTTTGCCCTTCCTTCCTTCCTTCCTTCCTTCCTTCTTTCCTTCCCTGCTCTTCCCATTTCCTTCCTTCCTTCCTTCTTTCCTTCCTTCCTTCCCTGCTCTTCCCATTTCCTTCCTTCCTTCTTTCCTTCCTTCCCTGCTCTTCCCATTTCCTTCCTTCCTTCTTTCCTTCCTTCCTTCCCTGCTCTTCCCATTTCCTTCCTTCCTTCCTTCTTTCCTTCCTTCCTTCCTTCCCTGCTCTTCCCATTTCCTTCCTTCCTTCTTTCCTTCCTTCCTTCCTTCCCTGCTCTTCCCATTTCCTTCCTTCCTTCCTTCCTTCCTTCCCTGCTCTCCCATTTCCTTCCTTCCTTCCTTCCTTCTTTCCTTCCTTCCTTCCTTCCTTCCTTCCTTCCTTCCTTCCCTGCTCTCCCATTTCCTTCTTTCCTTCTTTCCCTTCTTTCCTTCTTTCCTTCCTTCCTTCCTTCCTCCTTCCTTCCCTGCTCTTCCCATTTTCCTTCTTTCCTTCTTTCCTTCTTTCCTTCTTTCCTTCCTTCCTTCCTTCCTTCCTTCCTTCCCTGCTCTTCCCATTTCCTTCCTTCCTTCCTTCCTTCCACCCTCCCTCCCTCCCTCTATTTCTTCATTTATTTATTTCTCAGTGGCCCTGCCCTGCCCTGCCATCCTCCTCCCTCCTCACAAACTTCCTTCCTCGCTCCTGCCATAGCACTAAAAGGCCAGGTGCCCCCTCTGGCCTCCAGCCGGCCTGCTCTGGCTGGGGATGGGGATCAGGCGACCCTGGCTGGCCTCCAGAAATCCCCCGGAGGTTCCCTTGGCTGCCCTTCCCTGGTATCAGCCCTTCGAGGTCAGCCAGATCAAGAAATAGGCAGCAGCCAGGATTCCTGGAAGGCTCCTCTCATTGCAGGGTAGAATAACAGAATCCTGCGTAGTTTCTCTTTGCCCCATCTGAGTCCACCCCCCACCCACCCACCCACTCCCCCCGCGGTCTCCTCGTGCCTTCCCCTTCCCAGCACCAGGTCCACATTCTCTTACAAGCAGTCATCTGCATTTTGTAGCCCAGCTAAGGCAGTCGTAGATGGCAGGAGCTCCAGACGGCTACATCTGGCTCACACAGAAAGCTTTTTTTTTTTTAATGTCTGGCTAGAAATCTTTATCCCGTGCAAAGGATGTTTGTCGATTTGAAAACTGGGGAAATAATTGGACTACCAAGCAGCAGATTTGGCTCCAGCCAACTCATTCTCTTCTGAATTTCCCTGCTTGGCTGTCTCTGGCTCATTGCAGTCGTTGGCCTGTCCAAAATGTTTTCATCCAGATCTTTTAGCTTTTAAAATAGGTGCTATTCCAAATCGACACCATTAATAAAATGCTTTATTTTTAAAGAAAGAATGGGGGATTCGTGTTTTCTTATAAGCTAGAATGAAGACAAATCGTCTTTGTTGAGTTGGTTTGGCTGTGCGCTCTAAGTATCAGGATGTTAAGCAAGATTTTTTGGAGAATAATACATTTATCTCACATTATTTTCTCCTATGTAGTATACGGCTCTGGTCAAAACACTGGGTTCGTCTGCTGTTCATTTTTATCCTTTTGAAATATCTCTAGTTTTGTCTTTGGCTGTTCTTTGAACTTTCCACAGCTTTCCTCAACCACAGTTAAAACGATTCAGACTGAAATTATAGCCCAATTACTCAACTGAAGAATTTCCTGGAATAATATGAAAATAAATATTAATAATCTTGTGATTCTATTTTAAAAATCGTGCAATGTTTGTGCAATCCTCCCTAATTGGGTTAATTCTTAGAGCCAACAACTCAGTTCAAATTGTT
The DNA here is from genome assembly GCA_023970755.1 of Azemiops feae. Lineage (NCBI taxonomy): Eukaryota > Metazoa > Chordata > Lepidosauria > Squamata > Viperidae > Azemiops > Azemiops feae. The sequence goes on along the minus strand of JALGBA010001784.1, from coordinate 251,552 downwards.
TGCAGTTGAGGGATTGTGTAAACATAGCAGTTGTTTGGTATTAGTTTCAGATTCTATTTAAATCCCAAGCACCGCAGACTTGTTCAGTGGTGGTAGTCGTTGTCCCATCAAATTTGGTGAGATTTAAGAGTGCAGGCAGTTGGCATAAGAAAAGCAGAGACATTAGATTAGGCATTCCCAGTTCCTGCAACCTTTTTTTAGAATAGAGTAGAGTAGGGTAGGCTAGGCTAGGCTAGGCTAGGCTAGGCTAGGGTAGAGTAGAGTAAGGTAGGGTAGGGTAGGGTAGGGTAGAGTAGGTTAGGGTAGGGTAGGGCAGAATAGGGTAGGGTAGAGTAGAATAGAGTAGAGTAGAGTAGGGTAGAGTAGGGTAGAATAGAGTAGGGTAGAATAGAGTAGAGTAGGATAGGATAGAGTAGAGTAGGGTAGGGTAGGGTAGGGTAGGGTAGGATAGAATAGAATAGAGTAGAGTACGGTAGAATAGAATAGAGTAGGGTAGGGTAGAGTAGAGTAGGGTAGGGTAGGGTAGAGTAGAGTAGAGTAGAGTAGAGTAGAGTAGAGTAGAGTAGAGTAGAGTAGAGTAGAGTAGAATAGAATAGAATAGAATAGAATAGAATAGAATAGAATAGAATAGAATAGAATAGAATAGAATAGAATAGAATCTGGAAGGGACCTTGGAGGTCTTCTAGTCCAGCCCCCTGTTCAAGCAGGAGAACCTACTTCCAGTCCCCAAATCATTGTTGTTGCACTCTTTCTAGAGTCTTCTGTTGCTCCAATTTTAACATTCTAAAAGGCAAAGCACTAAAGAGAGACACTGTGGAATTTCTCACCAAACCCTGCCGTGGTCCTCTCTTTTCCACAGGTCCCTGGAGGTCCGCTACTTCACCTACGGAATCCTCTTTGGCTGCGGCAGCTCCTTCGCCTTCCACCCCTCCCTGGTCATCCTGGGCCACTACTTCAAGCGACGACTCGGTCTGGCCAACGGACTGGTGACGACCGGCAGCTGCCTCTTCTCCGTGGGTCTCCCGTTCCTCCTGAAAATCGTGGGGAAGTCCCTTGGCCTCGCTCGCACCTTCCAGATGCTGAGCGCCTTCATGCTGGTCCAGATCTTCTTGTCCCTGACCTTCCGCCCCATATTGCCCTGCGCCTCGAGTCCTCGAGAGAGGGAGGTCAAACTAGACAGCCGGAGCTGGAGGCAGCAATGCATGTCACAGATGCGGAAATATTTCAACCTGCGAGTCTTCAGAAAGAAGACGTACCGAGTGTGGGCCTTTGGAATAGCTACTGCCATCCTGGGATACTTCGTCCCTTACCTGCATCTGGTGAGATGGAAGAAGGGGAAGGGAGATGGGGGTTGCTCCTCATCAAATGGGGGAGGGGGAAGGAGACAATGTCAGACCTGAAAGGGAGAGCAGACTAAGAATCCAGTTGTAAGGTCAAAACTACAGGTAGTCCTCAACTTACATCAGTTCGCTTAGTGACCGTTTGAAGTTATAACAGCACAGGAAAAAAATGACCTCTGACCATTTTTCACACTTACGACCGTTGCAGCATCCCCATGGTCACCTGGTTCACATTCGGGACGCTTGGCGACTGACTCATGTTTATGACGGTTGCAGTGTCCCGGGGTCACGAGATCCCCTTTTGCGACCTTGTGACAAATCAAATTAAAGGAGAAACCAGATTTACTTAGCACCTTTGTTACTAATTTAATAACTGCAGTGATTCGCTTAACAAATGTGGCAAGAAAAGTCGTAAAATGGGGCCAAACTCACTTAACAGGTTTCTCACTGAGCAACGTCAATTTTGGGCTAAATTGTGGTCGTAAGTCGAGGACTCCTGTACTTTTATTGTTAAGGTATAGTAACAGAGCCTTTCAAGTCTGAGGGTGGTTTCTCCCTCCCCTCCCCCCGTAGGAGATGACCAGGCTGAGCTGGAGGGAGGAGTCAAACGCCTCATCAATCATGAATCCCTTCACGCCCACAAGAGTTCTAAGTCCAGCCCACCTTGCATGCCTTTCTTATCTCCTGCTCATTTCCCTTAACTGTTAGTTGGTCAGATTCTTGTAGAGAGCTAAACCTTGCATGAAGCTTTAACTCATTGGAACTGCCTGAATCTCCTGATTTCCCCAGCGCTTGACACCCTCCCTCGACTTACAACCACAATTTGGAGCAGAATTTCCGTTGCTAAGCAAACAGTTGAGTTAGGCCCGATTATACGAACTTTTTTTTAACAAGCTTGTTGAGTGCATCGCTGCAGATATTAAGTGAGCCGTGCGGCTATTAAGTGAATCCGGCTTCCCCTTGTGGGAAGCCAGTTGGGAGAGTCGCAAATGGTGATCTCACGACCCTGGGACACTGCAACCTTGGTAAACAACATGCCAGTTGCCGGGCGCCTGAATTTTGATCATATGACCGTGAGGATGCTGTGATGATCGCAAATGCAAGGGCCAGTCACCAATCATTTTTCCCAGTGCCGTTGTAACTTTGAACGGTCCCTAAACGAATGGTTGTCAGTCATGACTACCTGTATCTTCAGATGAACTCGGAGTAGTTTCAAGTTAGTTTCTTGGCCTCTCTTATCTGACCCTTATCTTCTTAGCGGTTCTTCCTGTCCTTCAAGGCCATTCCCTCTCCAGAGGGAGGCTTCCAAAGTGATGGGGCTGGTCTTTCATAAAGCAGCACCACAGGTGTGGTCTCCCTGTGGGAGCAAGAGGTCCTTTCTGCTGAAGCCAGGCCAATGGCTGATGACCTTCTGCTTGGGAAGTCCAAGGTGATCATCCTGAAATGTCAGTTATGAAAGTGATCCTTCCTGACTGTAACCCTCTCTGCCCTTACAGAATGAGAGGCGGCCATTTCAAATCATCTAAGTTAGAGGTCCCCAACCTTGGCAACTTTAAGACTTGTGGACTTCAACTCCCAGAATTCCTCAGCCAGCATGGCTCAGCTTGGAAACCTCTCCCTTTCCCCTCAGCATGGCTGGCTGAGGAATTCTGGGAGTTGAAGTCCACGAGTCATAAAAGAGCCGAGGTTGCCTACCTCTGGCCTAGGCCTAGGCCGCTTTATGACTTGTGGACTTCAACTCCCAGAATTCCTCAGCCAGCATGGCTCAGCTTGGAAACCTCTCCCTTTCCCCTCAGCATGGCTGGCTGAGGAATTCTGGGAGTTGAAGTCCACAAGTCTTAAAATGGCCAAGGTTGGAGACCCCTGATCTTAGTGAGAGGCCTAAGACTTGTCTGAAGTTGTCTTCCAGTGTTTACAGGTAGTCCTCAACTTACAACAGTTCATTTAGTGACCTGTTCGAAGTTACAACGGCGCTGAGAAAAGTGACTTATAACTAGTCCTTGCATTTGCCACCCTCACGGCCTCCTCACGGCCAACGTAACAACTGTGTCACTAATTTAACAACTGCAGTGATTCACTGAACAACCGTGGCAAGAAAAGTCGTAAAATGGGATAAAACTCAACCAATGTCTCACTTAGCAGCAAAAAATTTGGGCTCAATTGTGGCCGTAAGTCGAGGATTACCTGCCCTCACTCAGTTTATGTGGCTACCCATCTTCAATGCAATGCTTCAAAGTGAGATAAAAACAACATAACAAAATCAGAAATAACATTTAGAGCATCTGAGGGGGAAAAAAACCAACACAACAATTAACACAGCCATGACATTGGCTTATCTACACATCCAAAGCCAGTCTTGAAGTCTTACAAAAGGCCAGCAGAGGCACGGGCAATCTCATGTTTGGAAGAAGGATATTCCAGAAAGTTCAGAGGATTGGGGCTCCCCCCCAAAAAAAACCCCACTCTATTCTTGAGCTCTACCAAATGACACCAACCATTCCCCATGCTGGCTGGGGAATTCTGGGAGTTGAAGTCCACATGTCTTAAAGGTTGAGAAACACTTTCCAGAAGCAGAAACTACCCATTTTATCCATTACCTCCTCAACTACCCCCATAAAAATCTCAGCCAGCTTTGGAGGCCTTTAAGAAGTACAACGCAGGCCTAAAATTCCCACTCCTTACCCCTCCAAAAATATACAAAGGGGAGACCCCAAATCATGGGTTATGGTCCCCTTTTTATGCATTTCCTGCTTTTTGTGGGTTGACTCCAAACCGGAGCAGTGTGCAGATGTCCCTTTTTACCAAGTCACGCACTGGATCTCCCAATTTGGGATCGGCAACCCTGAGGCCAGTTGGAACAACCACGAGACCAATGCCTCTTTTCCGCTTTCCAGGTGAAGTTCGTAGAAGTGGAATTCCAAGAAAAGGAGAAATCCTGGATTGTGCTTGTTTGCATAGGAGCCATGTCGGGAGTTGGGCGCCTGGCCTCCGGACACATTGGTGATCTCATCCCCGGATTGAAGAAGATTTATTTGCAGGTAGGAGATGAGTGCTTATTTCAAATTCACGTTTATTGATTACTTTGCACTTCCTCCAGGATGTTTTGTCTGTGTGTGAGACGTTCTCCACCGTCCACACGTGTTCTTGGAGAGAAATGACTTAAAATGAGGCGGCTGGAGGGAAAACATGAAGAACGGTTGCAGAAATTAGGTGTGTTTAGTCTAATGAAAAGAAGGACTAAGGGTTAAATGACAGTCTTCCAATATCTGAGGGGCTGCCACAAAAAAGAGAGGGTCAACCTATTCCCCAGAGCACTGGAAGGCAGGACAAGAAGCAATGGATGGAAAATAAACAAGGAGAGAACCAACCTAGAACTAAGGAGAATTTTCCTGCCAGTTAGAACAATTAATCAGTGAAATCTTGCCCCCATCACTGGAGGCTTTTAAGAAGAGATTGGACAGCCATTCGTTGGAAATGGGATAGGATCTCCTGCTTGAGCAGGGGGTTGGACTAGAAGACCTCCAAGATCCTTCCAAGTCTGTTATTCTGTTTTCATGGAGCAGAACTTTGCCCATGTGGCATTTTTTAAGTGCTGCCTTTGGGTTGTGCCAAAAAATGAAGACCCAGATTGTTGGGGGCAACATTTGTAAACCGTTCAGAGAGGTCTATAAAGCACTATGAAGCGGTATATAAGTCTAAGTGCTATTGGTATTGCTGTTGCTTTCTCCTGTATATTTTAGTCTTGACATCTGGAAATTGTGTAGCCAATAAGGTTTTCTGATGAAATACAGAGCCATGCTTATGGGTATGTCCAATTATTTGATCCAAATAATTAGCAGTTTGTGTTCTTCTCAGTTCTTCCAATAAAGTTTTTAAAAGGCAGAAAACCTAAGTACACTTAAACTCTGCTCTGGAATCCTTCTGCAGGGCAAAAATTTGCTTTATTTAAGGTCATTATAAGACACAGATTACGTTTGCTCTTATGTCCAGATTTATTTATTTTTATTAAAGACATTTTTGCAAGATAAAAACGATATTTAAAAGAGAAGGAAAAGTAAAAAAGGTAGTGAATAAGTTGTGTTGTTGTTAGTTGCGAAGTCGTGTCCGACCCATCGCGACCCCATGGACAACGTTCCTCCAGGCCTTCCTGTCCTCTACCATCTTCTGGAGTCCATTTAAGCTCACGCCTACTGCTTCAGTGACTCCATCCAGCCACCTCATTCTCTGTTGTCCCCTTCTTCTATTGCCCTCAATCTTTCCCAGCATTAGGCTCTTCTCCAGCGAGTCCTTCCTTCTCATTAGGTGGCCAAAGTACTTGAGTTTCAACTTCAGTATGTGGCCTTCTAAGGAGCAGTCAGGGTTGATCTCCTTTAGGACTGACTGGTTTGATCGCCTTGCAGTCCAAGGGACTCGCAGGAGTCTTCTCCAGCACCATAGTTCAAAGACCTCAATTCTTTTGCGCTCAGCCTTTCTTATGGTCCAACTTTCACAGCCATACATTGCAACTGGGAAAACCATGGCCTTGACTATATGCACTTTTGTTGGCAGGGTGATGTCTCTGCTTTTTAGTATGCTGTCTAAATTTGCCATAGCTTTCCTCCCCAGGAGCAAGCGTCTTTTAATTTCTTGGCTGCAGTCCCCATCTGTGGTGATCTTGGAGCCCAGGAAGATAAAATCTGTCACTACCTCCATTTCTTCCCCATCTATTTGCCAGGAATTGAGAGGGCCGGATGCCATGATTTTGGCTTTCTTAATGTTGAGTTTCAAGCCAACTTTTGCACTTTCCTTCTTCACCCGCATCAAGAGGCTCTTTAGTTCCTCTTCACTTTCTGCCATTAGAGTGGTATCATCTGCATATCTTTGAATAAGTAGTGAATAAGTAGTAAAGAAATAAAAGAAAAAAATACAGAAAAAGAAAAAAGAAAAAAGAAAGTGTAAGATGTAAAGTAGTGGCTTCTAATTGCATTTGTATTTTATCCTCTCTCTTATGCCCTGATTTCTGTGGAGACTTAACACCTGCTTCCTTTTAAAGTTTGAGCAAACAACTGTGCATAATCACCATAGTGTTTAGGTTATGGAGCAGTGTTTCCCAACCTTAGCCTGTTAAGTCATGTGGACTTCAACTCCCAGGATACCACAGCCATTCCTGGTTGGGGTATTCTGGGAAGTCCACACATCTTAAAATGGTTAAGGTCTGGAAACACTGTCAGAACTTTATAGAAAGTTCTCTTGATTGCTCCAACAATTCAGAGCAGAGCCCACTGTCTGCTGGGAAATGAAGTCTTCTCTTTTTTTCCTCATGGGCCTCTGAACTCGAGGGAACAGAAACAAAACAAATACCCTTTTGGAAATATTAATGTGCCAGAAGAGAATATTAACATTATCGTCTTGCTAAAATGGCCAGCCTCCAGGACACCAAAAATATGCCTTGGATTTCCTTCACTTTCTTGTTCTTCTCTCCCTCTCCTAAATCCAGGGTTGCTGTTTTTTAATTCTTTTAGAATTTTTTTGCAATTTCGTTTGAATAAGGACCTCCTGCGAAAAGACCAATTATTATAATAAATGTGTAGTAAGGCCAAAAGTGTAACTGTATGTTTGTCATATTCACACATGTTCACACCGAGTGGTAAGATGAGCGCCCAATACATGTTACAAATAAATGAATAATAAAATAGGTGCATAAGCATACGTAATCTGCTTGGACCTGCCAGGTTACCCAATATTGTGGTAATATTATTTGGTAGCCTGTTTTCTGACTGGCACAGAAGGCGAGAGAAGATTGACGATTGGATCGTCCAATAGACTAGTCCTCATGCGAAAGAGATGGCCCATTTATTCATTCCGGAGGCAATGTGGTGGAGTGATTAAGATGCTAGGCCTAGCCTACAGTCACTGCGGACCTTATTGGGTGATTGTCTACTCAACCCACCTCATGGGATTCTTGCAGAGGTGAAATTAGAGAGATGTTCCTTCCCTCCATCTAATAATAATAATAAAGTTGGAAGGGACCTTGGAGGTCATCGAGTCCAACCCCCTGCTCAGGCAGAAAACCTATACCATTTCGGACAAATGGCTGTCCAGTCTCTTCTTAAAAACTTCCAGTGTTGGAGCATTCACCGCTTCTGGAGGCAGGTTGTTCCACTGGTTAATTGTTCTAACTGTCAGGAAGTTTCTCCTCAGTTCCAGGTTGCTTCTCTCCTTGACTAGTTTCCATCCATTACTTCTTGTCCTGCCCTCAGGCGCCTTGGAGAATAGCTTGACTCCCTCTTCTTTGTGGCAACCCCTGAGATATTGGAACACTGCTATCATGTCACCCCTAGTCCTTCTTTTCATTAAACTAGACATACCCAATTCCAGCAAACGTTCCTTATATGTTTTAGCCTCCAGTCCCCTGCTCTTCTCTGCACTCTTTCTAGAATCTCAACATCTTTTTTACATCGTGGTGACCAAAACTGGATGCAGTATTCCAAGTGTGGCCTTACCAAGGCATTGTAGAGTGGTATTAATACTTCGCGTGATGTTGATTCTATCCCTCTGTTAATGCAGCCCAGCACTGTGTTGGCTTTTTTGGCAGCTGCAGCACACGGCTGGCTCATATCTAAATGATTGTCCACTACGTCTTCTTGAATTCAGAGAAAAGGAAGATATTTCACAAAAGCAGCTGTGAAGTAGAGACCAGGCATGGTGACCAGAAGGTCTTTTTAATGCTCAGGAATACTGCATAGTTTTTGATGTGGGCACATAGAAACAATACAGAGAACTTCTTCAAATTAGCTTGTTCACACAAGTTCCAATGTATACTGTCCATTGTACCATAAATGACCAAATATATTAGCAAAGAAACTTAATTAAGCTGAGCATGGAGTACTGTACAAGAGCCAGTTTGGTGTGGTGAGTAAGGTGTCAGTCCACATACCAGGAGTCCAGGAGTTCTAGTCCAGCCCTGGGCACAAAACCAGATGGGTGGTCTTGGGCCAGGCCCTCTCTCAGCCCTAGGAAGGAGGCAAAGGTGAACCATTTTTGGAAAACCTTGACAAGAACGCTGCAAGAGCTTGTCCAGGCAGTCTCCAAGAATCAGACATGATTAAATGGAAGGAAAAAGCAGTATTATGTAGCTCTTCAGCCAACCTAGGGGCGCATATCGACATTTGATACCCCAGTATTTCTACAGGCCCAGCAGAAGCGATCTTATTCCAAGCCATTTTGGCTTCAGAGAGTTGAATTGCTTGGCCTCAAGTCCCTAAGTCGGGTCTGACCTTGGGATGTTGTGCAAGCCGTCCATAATGGGAGTCTTTCCTGTTGGCTGGAAGAAGCAGCTTATTTTATGTAACTTGTTAAAAAAAAAAATCAGTAGAAATAAATCGTTTGTGAACATTATGAAAGTCTGAAGGGAGAAATTAGCTTTCCCAAACTCCAGCCTTGGCCTAGAGCTGACCTTCCATTCCGTGCCAAGGAGAGTATATTGCAAACTTGGAAACATGGCAGAGATTTGAGATGATTTAAATAGAGAAAAATATATTTAATAGATGGAAACAGCTCTTTATGAACCCCTATAATGGCGTTTGCACACAAGCACTTTGCTAAGAGTGAGGGAATGGCAGAAGAGTTGCTATCACCTTCCAACTTTCTCCTCTTGGTTGTTTTCTTCACATTCTCTGAAACTTAGCCTTATCTGTGCATCTCAGATATCTAGAGCACATTGTCTTTGAATGCCTTGGGGGCCTGAGACAAACTAAAGTACTCCAGTTGTGAAGTCTTAAATGTCCTCCTTAACTTGCTACCAAGGAGTGACCTTTGGGGGGGGAAATGGGTAACCTGTGAGATATGCCAGGGTGACCTGTGAGACTTGGGAAGGAGGAGAAATGTTCAGGGGTTTAGGAATGGAGGACCTAACAAAATCAAAGTGGAAGACAATATTTATATTCTTACAAAGAAGATTAATCATCCTGGCATTGCCACACACTTCTAGACTCAAAGTAAGTTTTCAACCTATTGGTTGTCCTGCCTAATGGTGAAGCCAACCTTCATCTAGAACTGAGCATCCATGAAAAGATTTGGGGTATCCTGTCCCCCAGATGAGAAAGCCTGGAAAGTGGACCATGCTCTCTAAACATAGTCTGTGAATATCGCCTAAGGTTTTCATCCTTCTTAACCAGAGATTGGAAAGGCATTTTATCTATCATGTCTGTCTGTCTGTCTGTCTGTCTGTCTGTCTGTCTGTCTGTCTGTCTGTCTGTCTGTCTAATCAAAGATGCTAAGGTTTCTGCAACAACCTGAAGTAGCATTTGTCATTCAATTTAAAAATGAATATGGAGGAAACTTGGTGAAATTTCAGTGATTCCAGGTGAAGATGCCAAAATGTGGTGAGATGGCTTGGTGAGAATACCAAAGTCACATGCATTCCCAGGCAAGAATGATGAAGTGTTGCATTTTCACATGAGATCTCTGGGATGAGATGTCAGAAACCTTGTGAGTTTGAGTAATTTCATGAGGGAGGGAGGGAGGGAGGGAGGGAGAGAGAGAAGTCACTTCATCCATCACCTATAAAGTGTGCTACTCACTAATCCTCTCAGTCCCCTTTTTCAGGGAATTCCACATTTGTCCTGGTTGTCTGAACAGCTTCCTTGTTTTGACTCTTCAGGTTGCGTCCTTCATCACCTTGGGTGTCATGTGCATGATGTTGCTACAGTGCCAAGCGTTTTGGGGGGTGATCATCGTCTGCCTCTTCCTTGGACTTTGTGATGGACTCTTCATCACCATTATGGCCCCCATTGCCTTTGAGCTGGTTGGGCCCATGGAGGCTTCTCAAGCCATTGGCTATCTCCTGGGACTCATGGCCATTCCCATGTCAGCTGGCCCACCAATTGCAGGTGAGAGAATTCTCTATCTTGATGATTTTGGCAGGAAGATGTTTCCAATAAGTCTAAAAAGTCCTTATCCAAACAAGGTATGAACAGTTGGTAGACAACCTCATAGTTGGCTCTCACCTTTAATCCAGGATCTGTAGCTTCTTTGACTTGGCCAGCAGTCAGTAGCTCAACCAACTCATTATAACACTGTTCTAAATGTTAAATGAACAAATATGTATTGGGTGAATAAACCATAAGTATACAGAATGGTTTATCTATTTGGAGTTTCCATTTGCCTGGATAGGATGGCTCCTGAAGGCCCAACAGTAATGGTCATTGCTTCATTTGGCTTATCAGTATGCAAACCAGTTCTCAGATGTTAATTTGAAGGCTAATTATTACTCCAGCTCTCTTGTCAAATCCTAGGCAAATTTTCCTGGTGACAATTTGGTGTGGTAGCTAAATTGAGCCAGTATACAGAAATACTTCCTCCTAAATCGCCCATCCTCCAGATATGTCAGATTCTCTGGGATTTTTCCATATTTAAGGAGGTTGATGAGATGCTGTGAGCTAATGGACCCATTTCGCAGGTTCTTAGTTGCAAGAAGAAGCAGGAGATGCGGTTTGGGTGCTCCTTCTCACTTTGAAGTAGCTGTATTTGAAAAAATTAGTAGGAGAGGCCAGAAGAAAACTTAATTTGATTTCATTTTCATTTGTTAAAATTAGTGGTCATCAAAGCTTTTCCTTCTCTTCCATTAAACATTTCAACTGGTCAAGGTCTCAAAGAGCAGAACCCATAACATTCTGGGGTTGTCTGCAGCCCCAAGTGTTCAATTTATGCATATATGATTTGGATAATGTTTCTAAATTCCTTTTGAATTCTTAAAAATCCTCATGTGATTCCTAGTATTTTATCATTGTTAGCAAAACGTCTAAAAGTGAGGTTAGCGTGCATCAGCTCACCAGCCAACAGAAGTATTTGTTAACTAATTATTCATCTCTCAGAATAACCCTAACCTCCGTCAACATTCTTTGTGCTTCAACTTGTATAAGAAAAATCTCTAAAAAAACTTGTAGTGGTAATAAGTAATGTTATTGGCCACTGTGTAAATGCTGGCTGGATTTTGAAGTGTTTGAATTTTTTTTAAAATTTGGCAACTATCAACAGGCCCAGATTATTACACTGCTTAGAAAATACCCAAATGTTGCTCAATAAAGTCCATTTTCCCAGATTAAAAAGATCTAAAGATTTGCACAAGAAGTGCTGCAGCTGGAAAGATCTTGGCCAGTTGTATCTCTTTTTCTGGGAATAATTTGTATTCTTTAAAAACCAGACTGCTTCCTCCCCAACCGGTCATCTGAATTTCTAATAAGTAACATTTAGTGATATTTTTATTAAAGCCCATTAAAAGCAAAATTGAAAGACTTTACACTGAATTCAAGGCTCAGAACTGCTCAATGCTATGAAGAATTTTTTAAAAAATCATTCAGTTCAGGATGCCTCCAATTAAAATGTGGGCAGTATTTTCCAAACAGTTCAGAGTCAAGGAGTTGATGGCAAATTGTCACCATCTGTCAGATTTTATATCAGAACCAGCAATAATTTCCCTTTCTTCTGAAACCTGGCCTGTCATCAAATAGCTAATTGTAGAAGCTTGAAGGATACAGCCCAATTAGATAAGAAGCTTTTATTGTAAATAAGAAAGAAGTGATATCAAACCTTCTGTAGAACACTGGAATTAAGCCCTCTGTGTACATGTTAAAGTTTTAAGACCTAGGCCTTTTTCATTCACCTTTCTGAATCAATGGATTCTTAGCTGTTCTTTTCCTAGCTCGAAGCTTGACATCGTCATGTCTGGCTGCACTTCCCTTCTTGCCATCTTCAGCCTGTACAAAAAGAATGGGGAAGTCTTTAAGATCAGAGCCATTTAGCTGCAAAGATCAGAAAACAGCTTTTTGAGAGGTCACGAAATGCCACTTGATACATTTTAGTTCAGCCTTTCCTATATGTGGGACTACAACTCCCATCCCTCAGCCAGCGAATGTGTCATCTGGTCAAGAGGGTTGTTGTAGTCCAGCAGCACAGGTCAGAAGTCAAAAGGGTAGAAAGAGCTGCTCTGACAAAGGTGGTTCTTCCTTGATCTGGCCAACATCCTTTTAGCTTGGTCCCTGGAGCTGAGAACAGACATGAAGGCAGAATCCTGGTTTCTTTGATCATCACTTCAAAGTTTAGGTAAAGGTTTCCCTGTACGTTGTGTCCAGCTCTGGGGCATGGTGCTCGTCTGTGTTTCTTGGCTGAGGGAGCCAGCATTGTCTGAAGACAATTTCTATGGTCATGTGGCCAGCATGGCTATACGCCAAGGCGCACAGAACGCTGTTACCTTCCCGCTGAAGTGGTACCAATTTATCTACTCGCATTTGCACGCTTTCAAACTGCTAGGTGGGCAGGAGCTGAGGATGTAATGGGAGCTCACCCATTGCGCAGAGCTGGGGTCTCAAACCTTTAACCGCTGAGCCATCACACCCCTTTCCTTCAAAGTTTAAATCCACATCATTATTGAAATCCAAAATTCTTTTTCTTCTCCCTCTGTCTCTTTATCTTTGGGCATAAAAAAAGATGGCGAAATTGTTAAGATCCTACAAACGAAGGGCAGAAGCCTGCTGACAAAAGCCTTCCCTTTTCATTATATGTTACCCGCTTTTCTTCTTTTTCAGGACTCCTTCATGACCATTTTGGGAATTACCAGCTTGCCTTCTACTTCGCTGGCATTCCTCCAATAATTGGAGGCCTCATTCTCGCGTTCGTTCCCTTTATCCATCAGAGCCAGCTCAAGAAGAAACGAGTGGATTCGGGGAAAGACAAGATGTTGGGTTCAGAGATGGTCCCAAACGGAGGGCTCCTCCCAGGTGCTCCAACCACTGAGGGAGCTGTGGTGTAAACTTGTCTCGGTTACCCATCTGTCATCAGCAGGGTTTTCGGATCCCCGCCTGAGCCAAGATCTTTTGAAAGGAGAACTTAACCTCTTCTGTGATCACAGAAGATCACTCTGTCGGTAAACTAAAGTCAATCCTGATCAAATTCTTGGCTTTCAAGTTGAATTTGAGTTTCCTTTGCCTCTTTCTTTCCTTTCCTGAACATTTTCATTGTTCCCTCATTTATGTCCCGGCTGTGATTTTTTTCCCCCCCCAGGTAATACATTAGTGGATTATGCATAGATGATTGTGATAACATTTTAATAGATTGCGTTGGACCACTTCCTCTCTCCTTTCCTCCAAAATAGATTCTGTAGCCATACTTAAGTTATTTTGCTGACAAGGAGTTTAAATTCACTGGACACTCCATCCGGAGCGAGTTGTGAAGCTGCCAAATTCTCAGAAGTAGATTAGTCTCTACTCACGGAGACAGAAGGACAAGAGCTGAACGGGCGAATTCCGAATTCTCTTCTGAAAAGTTTTCTTTTCAACTAGCAAGTTCAACCTTTTTCTTCTGTCTCCCTAAAATCTGTCCCTGAACAAGCAATTAGATATTAAGGGGTTGTTTTTTTCTCTTTCAGTTCCATTGGGTTGTGAATTCTTCGTTTGATTTCTTTTGCATATTAAATGTATCTCAAAAGGAACAATAATTCCTCGTTTCTGGATACAGTTGAGGGATCTTATCAAAATGACTGAGCTGCTCTCTTGGAGACCTGAAAGATACATCTTGGATTCTCTGTTTTGTTTACTTGGGGGAATTTCATTTCAGGGCTTGCTTGATCCTCCACTGTAATTGTTTCAAGAAAGGTAGCTGGAAGACAAAGACAGTGTTCTTCTGTTTATGTAGTTCCATATTTAAAGATGACGTGTACATCATTCTTTGGATATGGACGTAGCTTAGGACAATCTGTGTTCCTAGCAAGGGAGTCTTGGCTCTCCTTGCCTTGAACTGGAGTGGCAGTGAGGCATTTGTCCAAGACCATCTTTGCATAAGGATGTTCCTTCATACAACAGTCTACAGCCCTTGGGTAGAATCCAAGAAGAAGCAAGGGCCATGGGTTCAAGTTGGAAGGCTGCTCCCTTGAGACCATATGGTAGCTGTATGTGGACACGTGTATCCATTAAGCCTGAAGCTCCATGGATCTATGGTGACTTCACCCAAGAAGAAGGGTCAGGTTTTCTTCACCTGTAGTTTTTCTGCCCAACTTGTCCTTGCTAGCTGGGGAATTCTGGGAGTTGAAGTCCACATATCTTCAAGTTGCCAAGGTTGGGAAGCCCTGCTTTAAAGGGGCTGTTGTTAAAGCATTTCAGCTAGATATTAGGGGGCCTCTAGACAAATTTGTCTTTTGTATGATTGATCCTATCTGACAAGGAATCCACCAATACAGCCAGGTCTCTGCTTTCATATTCTTCACTTTCATCCCTTTTTATTTTGGTTAAGGAAGGAAAGTAAAATAAGGTCCATAGTATTCTTTTACGGGTAGCATTAAATGCTACTCTGTGCTAGCCTTTCCAGTCCTGCTTAGATTTAACCCACAAAGTTTAGTAGGGCCTAACTTAGTTATGCTCTTTTCCTGGAAATGTCATTAGATTTACTGCCACTGCGATTAACTTGTTCTGAGTCACCCTACAGAACTGTGTTTGCCACCATTTAAATTTTAATCGTATCCCCTGTCTCCAAAAGCAGAGTTCTGGCGCAGACAGGTAGTCCTTGACATACAGCCACAATTGAGCCCAAAATTTCCGTTGCTAAGCGAGACACTTGTTAAATGAATTTTTGCCCCATTTTATGACTTTTCTTGCCACAGTCTTTAAGTGAACCACTGCAGTTGTTAAAGTTAGCCACATGGTTGTTAAAAGAATCTGGGTTCCCCATTGACTTTGCTTGTCAGACGGTCACAAAAGGGGGAATCACCTGACCCCGGGACACACTGCGACTGTCCTATATATGATGAGTCAGATGCCAAGCGTCTGAATTTTGATCACGTGACTTACTGTATGGGGATGCTGCGATGATCGTTAAGTGTGACGTTTTTTCCAGTGCTGTTGTGACTTCAAACAGTCACTAAGTGAATGGTTGTAAGTCGAGGACTGCCTGCCTAAAATCCCACCACCCCATTATTCTTATCCTCAACCCACCCAGAAGAATGCAGCCATCCAAGGCCTCCCATCATGTCCGTCTGGACCTACTGATCTTCACTCCATGGTTCCCCCCCCCATTTTTTTTTACCTCAGATTGTAAAGTTGGAATCACAGCAAAGCCCACATTCAGAACTTTAGCTTTTCTGGTAGCTTTCTTCTCATCCATAATGACCATTAGACCGAATCACTAGACATCTGTCTCCTGGCCCTCAGCATCCCACCTCTGAGGGGAAGAGATCACCATTGCCAAGAACGTCTGCATCCAAATTCTAAACCCTCAAGTGGGGCAAAACAATTGGATGAACCTGCCTGCTCAACCCCACAGCAAGCCTTAAAGAAAATGACTTGCAGAAGGTTTTTTCCTCCGGTCCATCAGTTTCAAATGTTCCCGGCTTCAGAGATAAACTGGGGAATAGTTTATCACATAAGATTCCAGTCCACTTGATGGTATACTTGAAACCGCCTGGAGACTATGGAAGATGTCACCTTCGCTATTCAATAATGGTAGTTCTCAGTTTATGGCTACAACTGGAAAATTCTTCATTAATCAGCGTGGTTGTTAAATTGAGGTATGGGGGCGACTGCATCCAGTTTTACAATTTTGTTTTGCCATAGTCGCTAAAGCAAATCACCATGTTGTTAAGTGAGACATGACCAGATTCACTTAACAACCATTTAGTAACTTAACCACGGCAGGGATTCACTTAACAGCTGTGGCAAGAAAGGTCATAAAACGGGGCAAAACTCACTTAACAAATGTTTCACTTAGCAACAGAAATTTTGGGCTCAATTGTGGTCCTAAGTCGAGGGCTACTGTATAAAGTTTTTCGGTTTGGGGCACATAAAAATCTGCAATTGCAAAGAAAGGAGAAATATTAGAGCAAAGTGTGGCTGGAACTAAAGCAATCGAAAGAACTTTTGTCTTGGAGGAGAATATCACAATAAATAGCATAAACAGTGTCAAACATCAGATTTTTGTTGCAGACATACGGCGACTGAAGAGGGCATCAGGAAGGGGTTAGTTGAAAAGTGAATCTTGGTAAAGCACGAAATTGTTTTCCAATCCCACAGCGAACTTTATCTTCAGCAGATTGCTTGTTGCTGCAAGGATCAACTCTCTTTGGCTGGATTGAGTGTCAGCTGTGAACCTTTTTCCCAAGATGGTTACCATGAAAGCTCTGGGCGTGTTTTCAGAGACACTTGCAATTTTTTCCAGGTCATGTTAGATTACAGCCACATTATTTCCACTCCCCATGGGTGCTGTAGAGTAGACCAACACTTCTGGAGAAGTTAAATTGGAGAAGACCATGGAAAAAGAAAGAGCAAGAAAGGCAGTCTTTGTGTAGACCCAACTGGTTCCCCTAAGAAGGTCTGCCAACCACTGCTAATTTATATTTCCACATCATGACAAATGTCCCCCACCTACCCACTATCCTTAGCTAATTGCTCTGCCACTTTGCACTCAAGGTCGCCCTTTAATCGGTATATATTGGACAATCCATTTGTCATCTTGGATGGAAGATGTTAAAAAATCTGTTTCTAACAGGACCTGGAATTGGTTGTCCCTCAACAGCAGAAATGGTGTCCTTCACCCAAAGAACATCCCACTGGCCTGGGAAGAGCTCACAAATGCTGGTGTGGGGGTCCCTCCTTCTCCTCGAGGGACAATTGGAATGAGAGGCTGTTGCTTGGCATAGCATCTTCTGCTAAAGCAGGGGGTTGGAATAGAAGACCTCCAAGGTCCCTTCCAACTCTCTTATTCTATGTTCTGTGTTTTCACTCCCTGCTCGTGGGCTTTGGGGAAATGTCGTTGTCTTCTGTTGGAGACAGGATATGGCTTCAGTGCCCCCTGAGCTAACAGCTATTCTCGGCACAATATGTAGGTTTGTACGTAGGTCTCCCAAACGGTTGGAAGATTGGCCTGCTGCACAGCAGACCTACATTCGTCCTTTCCAAAACTACAAAAAGGGCATAAATTAGAGGGGGAAAACCAAGTGGGCATTTACACCAAGGGCTGCAGATGAGGAAACTGAGTCTGTAAATCCTATTGCAGAGGAAGAAGCATGTGGAAGTGTCCTTAGGTGTTTTATTTGTCTTCATAAGCTGCCTTTTAATATATGTACATCATAGTTTGACTTCAGTAGTGCTTCACCTCACTTTCATGTGGGGAAGGAAAGTTGGCTGGCTGGGGAATTCTGGGAGTTGAAGTCTGCAGGTCTTAAAGTTGCCAAGTTTGGAGACCTCCCTGTCCCATAGGCACCAGTGTTTCTCAACCTCAGCAACTTTTAAGAAGTGTGTGGAGTTCAACTCCCACAATTCCCTGGCTGGGGAATTCTGGGAGTTGACGTCCACGCATCTTAAAGCTGCTACAGCTGAGAAACACTATACTATATGCTAAATGTGGGCATTCAGTCATCGGTTAAGAATGTGGTGTATTTTCATATCTCCCAAAGAACCACTGATGGACATTCCAACCCTTCTTCTCTTCTGGGGATTCATCCCTAATCCATTCCTCCTGAAGCTGAAGGAAAGCAGGCAGAACCTGACTTGCGGGCTGGAGAAGGCAGTCTTCAATAGACCAAACAGGAAGGATGTTCTCTCTCCTCATCTGCCACAGTCCACAGTTCAATTACAATAAGTGGTTAATGAGTCTGGCACTGCAGAACACTCCCCCCCTTCTCGAGTTTGTGTAATAAAGTTAAGGGTGATCCATATTTGGGGATATTTTGATTCCTTACAGAGCAAGGCAATATAGCAGAGTTTATCAGCAACTTCAAGATACATGGACTTCAGCTGTGCTGGCTGGGGAATCCTGGGAGTTGAAGTCCACACCTCTTTGTTGCCGAGGTTGCAAAACTGCAGTAGAGAATAACCCAATACAGGGCTGAACTTTCTTGAGATCGCTCTACGGTGTTCTCCCACATTATCCCAGCAGTAAAACCATGTTATTTCTACATCTCTAGTTTCCACCCCTTAACACTGATATTTTACAGCCTTGTACTCTTGCAGGTTATGAAACACACATCGAAGATCTCTACCATCTGTTGCTTGCATAGCTTGCCAACAATCCACCGATTCCAGATTTTGGTTTTCAAAACAAAACAAAACAAAACAAAAAACAAAAATCTCTGCAGTTTTTCTATATGTCTCCTACTCAGGATTCTAAGATATAGCCATGAAACGTGGGTCTGTTGAATAAACCACATTTAGTGTCATTCAGGCATTCTAAGGTAGAAAAGGCAACCGTTTTTCCCTTTTTGCCTTTGCTGAAGGCAACGGGGTTTTTTTGCCAATGATGTCACAATGTCTTGGCCGGTTTTAGGAAGAGAACGGGCAATGTGGAAGCTCTACGGCTTATAGAAGCTCAAAGGATTCATTTTGCCCCTTAAAACTCTCCAGACAAGAAAATGTATTTTATTTTATTTTTTTCCCAAAAATGTATAATGCCACCCAGCTCTACAACAACCCTGGGTGGCATTCAACAACAACAGTCATGCAATGTAATTAAAATAAATCTCCCAAACATCATAAGAGACACTCCCACTGAAGACAATCATACAGGCAGGACCTACCACACACTCCAGGTCTGGATTTGCAAACCTCTTTCTGAACTCAGTTCAGATGGAAGTCAGATGTATCTCGGGCAGGATGGCGTCCCAACCTATAATGAGGGCCTTAAGCCTCTGCAAAGAGGCTCTTTAAAGTTTACCCAAGCACCCCATCACACCAAAAAAGGTTGAACAATTCAATCTTGCCCTTTGCAGTCCTGTATTTCTGGGTTGTGAGTCAGTTGTCCTTGCTGTACCCAACCTTGGGGTGCACCTGTTAAGCCAAGAAAGCAAAAGCAGAGCCTTATCAAAAGTTGATAGGGAGGCTTAGCTATTATCCTATATTTCATACACACCTGGGGTCGCAATGTTCAATCTCGACAGTTATCAGCAGGAAAAGTCCTTCTGATCCAGTTGTCTCCCAGAGGGAAAATTATCCCAGCATGATCTAAGCGTGTTCCATGAAATCTGATTGTATTCCTGCACAGCCAACTTGTGTAACACCCTTAATTTTTTTTAAAGAACACTTAAATGTTCTTCGTGACTTATTTTTCACAGAGAAATTTAAATCTTGCTCTTTCCAAAGGTTTTTCTTTTCCTTTCTCCTCTGAGCAATTTCTCTTGCTTCCTAGGACCATCATATGTGTCAAATGTTAAATGTATGGCCAATTGCTCTAACTCTTCTGTATTATGATGTGTTCTGTATGTTATGATGAAATAATGGCATTTTTGTACCCTGGGTTTTCCTGGGTAAATGAAAGGGGAGTCACCTGAGGCCTTGCACTTGGAGCTACTTGTGATCACAGTTGCTCAAAATTGTTCCCTCTGATCTTGTGTAATGTGTTGAAAAATTGCCATGGCAGTATCACTCTTCTTTTTACATATGTTTCATGTGTAATACATGTAAAACGGATCAGTTTTGATCATGATCATCATCTGTTCACATATCCCTTGGATGCCACTGGCAAGAAACAGTGTTGTACATTCATAAAATATACTTCACATGGTTTCATTAAACAAAACCAAGAAACTTTCCCCCGATACCCTGGTTTCTGGACTCAAATAACGTTGGATTCCAGACTGCCAAAAAGGTTGTTCTCCCTTGAGGTAAGAAAAAATGTTGTTTTACAGATGTGAGAATTTTGATTTTTTTCAGGACAAATTACATGTCTGTGGTTAGAATTCTAGCCTCTATTTATTTTGAAATAATTCCTTGCCTCCTACTCCAGCCCAACTTCTTTCCATGTTCAAAAGCTGAAAAAAATACTTTGGCACAGAGGCACGAGTATTTGGGAAAGGCAATAGATTGCTCTTGAATAGAGCAGTGTTTCTCAACCTTGGCAACTTGAAGATGTGTGGACTTCAAGTCCCAGAAGCCTGGCTGGCTGGGAAATTCTGGGAGTTGAAGTCCACACATCTTCCAAGTTGCCAAGGTGGAGAAACACTGAATAGAGGGTCCCATTAGGTCAAGAAAGCCATTTGTGCTTCTAATAAGAAAAAAATCCCAAGATTTGATCTAAGGGATCTCAGCAGGAATTCAGGTGAAATCACGAGATTTTAACACTTGATGGGATTCTGGCCATATAAATATTTTTTATATAATTTTGAAGCCCTGTAAATGCCGGTAGAAGAAAATGCTTATTAGTATTGGTCCTGCGGATGGCATACGTAGTAGAAAAGATTTTGATTAGGTTGCATATCAAGGAATAATCTGGGAGCCTCTGTTCCAGTGGAATGAATTAAAGAAGTCCAAAGGAATCCTTGATTAGCTATCAAATTGTACAAGTTAATATGGTACACCAAACCCCATTTACTGGGTTTTCTTTTGACTGCCCTGTTTACATTTACTGCCCCGGTGGTGCAGTGGTCAGAATGCAGTATTGCAGGCTAATTCTGCCGACTGCCAGGAGTTCGATTCCTGACTGGCTCAAGGTTGACTCAGCCTTCCATCCTTCCAAGGTCAGTAAAATGAGGAGCCAGATTGTTGGGGGCAACATGCTGACTCTGTAAACCGCTTAGAGAGTGTTGTAAAGCACTAATAGAGCAGTATATATGTCATAAGTGCTATTGCGGTTGCTATACAATAGTCAAAGGAAGCAGTGGGTGTCAAGACTGATTCGCCACCGTTCGGAGGCCACCGTTCAACATTTCAACCTTCAGCAGGGCTACAGAAGGAACTCCAGTGAGTTGATATTCTCAAAAAGGTTGAGAGAAATATTTTGACCTGTTGTTTTCAGCTTCTTCAGGGGTTTGGGAGCAGGACAGTTCTGCTCCATCGGCTTCCTATTTCATTCCCCCAGTTTGGATTGTTAAAGATTGGGATGAGGACATGTGAGCCATTCAGTGTTGGTGGCCTGGAGTCAGCACTTAGAGGGCTGCGGATACAGAGCTGGCGTGTGTACGTGTGAGGCCTCTGGGTGGTAGATTATCCACTGTCCATTATGCACTAAGACAGGGGTAGGCAACCTTGGCTCTTTTATGACTCGTGGACTTCAACTCCCAGAATTCCAGAGCCAGCATGGCTCAGCTTGGAAACCTCTCCCTTTCCCCTCAGCATGGCCGGCTCAGGAATTCTGGGAGTTGAAGTCCACGAGTCATAAGAGAGCCAAGGTTGCCTACCCCTGCACTAAGAGAAAGCCAAACTACACTGCCTGTGAGTATGACCTGAGCCGTTGGGTGGGCAAGCTAACTGGCACAGCAGCTGAACCCTTTGTGTGTTCTTCGCTACCCTTCCGTTTGAAATATGTGTGTCTTGCCACACTTTCAGACGAGACCTCCTTAGGTGTCCCTGAAAAAAGGACCCACCTTAATTTGGGAATTTCTCCCTTTGCTTAGAGCAAGAAGCTATCGGCAGGCAACGTCTGGGGAGAACAAGGATATGGAGAAGTCGACAGGTCCTTCTGGGGCTCTCTTGCAGCTCTTCTCGACCAACCATGGTCAGGTTCTGCTATTTGACCCCAGGAAATGGGGAAACCCAGCCAGGCGTCCCGTCCGAAGGTTCCATGTCCCGAGGCAAAGCTTTTAGTGAAAGCTCTTCAGATTTCACAATCTTGGTGTGAGAACACTTGACTTGTGGCACACACACACACACACACACACTAAAAATGCCTGTTGGTTTGGAGAGCGCACAGAAGAACTCATTATCCTCCAAGCTGCAAATCACTTTTCAGGTGTTTCCCTCCAACTCATGGGCCGAATAATTGGGTGGGTGACCGATTTTGAGGGAACAAATGACTTTCTCTAACCATTTATCATGGGGAGGTTTTCTCTTTTATGTGGAGACAGCAGCCCTCCTACGGGTAGTAACAACCATAACTGGGACCAGAATTTCCACTGTTAAGAAAGGGGGGTATTAAGTGAGTCGCACCCAATTTTATGAGCTTTTTGGTCATGGTTATTAAGCAAAACACTGCAGTTATTAAGTGAATCATGTGATCATTAAGTGAATCCAGCTTCTCCCATTGACTTTGCTTGTCAATGCAAGCAGGGGGTTGGACTAGAAGACCTCCAAGGTCCCTTCCAACTCTTCTGTTCTGTTCTGTTCTGTATTCTGTTCTGTTCTATTCTATTCTATATTCTATTCTATTCTATTCTATTCTATTCTATTCTCTATTCTATTCTATTCTCTATTCTATTCTATTCTATTCTATTCTATTCTATATTCTATTATTCTATTCTATTCTATATTCTATTCTATTATTCTATTCTATTCTATTCTATTCTATTCTATTCTATTCTATTCTATTCTATTCTATTCTATTCTATTCTATTCTATTCTATTCTATATTATTCTGTATTCTATTCTATTATTCTATACCATACCATACCATACCATACCATTCCATTCCATTCCATTCCATTCTATTCTTGTCAGAAGCCAGCTGAGAAGGTTACAAAGGGTCCACCACAACTTGCCATGGTCAACTTGCCATGGGACAACTCGCCGCGAGACAGGAGTTGCACTAATATCAAAGAAATAGTGGAATAGAATCATTAAAGAAAGGATGCCAAAGGAGGGACAAAATGAAATGTGAATGACAAAAAATAAAATCATTTTTAGATTATTTTAAATAATGAAATAGAATTGTTGAATTGTCCTGCAGCAAGTTGCCCCACGGTGAATTGGCCGTGGCAAGTTGACTATGAGGAGTTGGCCACGAGTTGACTATGAGGAGTTGTGGCAGGGGAGGGCAACTCTTCTGTGGCCAGAATTACACACCCCTAAAGGCACACAATTGTACCCTGGCCAAGGGTGATAGATGGTGAGATGGAATCTATAAGAAGGGATGGACAGAAGATGTTGTTTTGTTGGAGAGGAGAGGAGGGGGAAGGGAGGGGAAGGGGAGGGGAGAAGAGAGAAGGGAAGGAGGGGAGAGGAGAGGAGAAGAGGGGAGGGGAGGAGGGGAGAAGAGAAGAGAAGAAAAGGAAGGGAGGAGGGGAGAGGAGAAGCGGAGGAGAGGAGAAGAAGGGGGGAGAAGAGAAGAAAAGGAGGGGAGGAGAGGGAGGGAGGGGAGGAAAAGAGGAGGGAGGGGAGAGAGAACAGAGAAGAAGGAGGGGAGGGAGGGGAGGGGGAAGAGGGGAGAAGAGAAGAAAGGAGGGGGAGGGGAGGAAGAGGGGAGGAGGGGGAGAAAGAGAGAGAAGAGAAGCAAAGGAGGGGAGGGGAGAAGAGGGGAGGAGGGGAGAAGAGAAGAGAAGAGAAGAAGAGGGGAGGGGAGGAGGGGAGAAGAGAAGAGAAGGAGGGGAGGGAGGGGAGAAGAGAAGAGAGGAGAAGAAGAGGAGGGGAGGAGAGGAGAAGAGAAGGAGGGGAGGGGAGGGGAGGGGAAGGGAGTTGTCCCATCCCGCTCTGCAGATGCCCTGGGAAAATGAGCTTCTGCCATTATGGCATGGAATGATGCAAGTTTCCCAGAACATCAGATAAGAAAAAAAAAAAAACCTGCCTGCTTCCTTGGAGAGATTAGTGACCAACTACAGTAAGTATGAGTCACTTGCCAGCGCATAAGGCTCCCAACCCTCAATATAAAAATGAGAATATTCTGGATTTCTTCAGAGATTGTCTGCTTCCATTCCTTGACTGCTAGGCTCAAACACGTCTGTCCCAGGTGGCACAAAAGGAGCTTTGCCATTCATTTTTTCAGCAGTGCTGGCAATCCTGTGAGGTTCTCTGATCTAGCCCCCAGCCCTGTGATCAGCAATCCATGGGGAAGGGATGGGGGGTCTAACAAAGTCAAGATGGCAGCCTTGGCCATGGGATCAAAGATCCACCCAGTCATTTTGACTTTTTGAACCCTCCTGGATGCTCCAGAATATAAATATGGAACTCTACAAAGTAAATAGCAGATTATTCATTCATTTACAACTACTTGGGTGTTTCTTCAGTTAAGTGTCTTGCAAAATGCATGTTATCGTCTTCACAGTCACATTCAACACTTGCATTAATAACTTTCAGTTGTCATACTTGCCAACAGCATTTTTGCACACATAAATCTTGGCAAGTGAACTAACCCATCTGCAATTGTAATTGTTAACACTGGCTCAGTGCCAATGAGATGGATGATGCCAGGGGCCGGCTCCTGTGTCCTGGGTTCAGGGACAGAGGTTGGAGATGAACTGGGATGAATATTGAAAAAGCAGATTGCAAACACCACCGGTATGATGGCACCGTTTCACTGCATAGCAATGCATCTGTGGACACTTCACCAATGGAGATAATGTGAGATGCAGAATAACTTGAAGCTGGGGAATGCAAATTAATGTGGTAGAATTTCCTGCAATCAAGCCCATGTACATAAGCTAAAACATATGAAGAATGGTTTCAGGAATTGGGTATGTCTAGTTTAATGAAAAGAAGGACTAGGGGTGACATGATAGCAGTATTCCAATATCTCAGGGGCTGCCACAAAGAAGAGGGAGTGAAGCTATTCTCCAAAGCACCTGAAGGAAGGACAAGAAACAATGGATAGAAACTAATCAAGGAGAGAAGCAACCTAGAACTAAGGAGAAATTTCCTAACAGTGAGAACAATTAGTCAGTGAAATGACTTGCCTCCAGAAGTTGTGGGTGCTCCATCACTGCAAGGCTTTTAAGAACAGACTGGACAGCCACTTGTCTGGAATGGTATAGGGACTCCTGCTTGAGCAGGGGGTTGGACTAGAAGACCTCCAAGGTCCCTTCCAACTCTGTTATTCTGTTAAGGGAAGAAATTCTTTTCCAGAAGTTGGTGGTTCTCTGAACAACTAGATAAGGCAGGAAAAAGCTATGTTTAATTGAAAGTTAATTAAATACCGTTTGCAGGACCACTTTCCATGCATCCGAATAGTTTCACCTTAGATCACATTAATCATTACAGAGAGTTAGTGTGACGTAGTCATTAGAATCGCAAAGAGGCAGGTTCAAATCTACCACAGAAGTTCAGCAGATGATTGTGGGCCAGAAAATCTTAGCCTAGTCTACCTCACTAGGTTCTCCTTTTGGGAATAAGATGATGATGATGATGAACCTCATGCCAGTATCTTGAGCTCCTGGAGAAAAGGCGAGATATCAATCTAACATCACCACCATCATCATTTATCTTCAGGTATTTGAGGAGGCATATCCCCAGGGATATTGAGTTATGCTCTTCTGTGATGTGCAGCTAGAGCAGGGGGTCTTCAAACGTGGCCCTTTTATGACTTGTGGACTTCGACTCCCAGAATTCCTCAGCCAGCGTGCCTGGCTGAGGAATTCTGGGAGTCGAAGTCCACAAGTCATAAAAGGGCCAAGTTTGAAGACCCCTGAGCTAGAGAAATGATCGAAGCACATGGTGGACGATGGTCTACAAAAAACAGAAAAACTCCTTTTTACGATTTTGTAATCCCTTAATTCAGGGTAGAGTCAGGGAGACTGAACAGAGTTGAGCATTTACCGGCCCGATGCCCTTTCTGATGCCATGTGGGGTTTGCACCCTAAGAGAGAAATATCTGCTACTAGTTAGGATTGAACTCTCAGGCCTCTGAGTGGGAGGCCAGCGTCTTCACCACTAGGCCAGCCCACCGTTCGGTCTACTAATAATAGAATATCAAACAAACTGCAGTTTCCACACAAACCTACCTAAACTAAACCTTTTTTATCTGTTAAAAAAAAAGATCCCCCCATGAATTCTTCTGGGATTAAACCAATCCTTTCATCCCACAGCAATCAATGCTCCAACCAATCGTCACCCCAGACAAAGTTTGGGTACATTTGTTCTCCTTCCCAAAAACAAATGCAAAACTTAGGGAAGGGGGTGCATCTACTTTCTTAACCATTTTTTTTTAAAAAAAATAATCCAAATAGTCACATGGCTCGTTCAAGAAGTGCTGGAGAAGGAAATGGTCCATTTGCAAAGAAGAATCAGTCCTTGGACATCTCTTAAAAATGAGGCAAGGCCATTCCTCATCAGCCCTGTCCAGTCTGCCAGAGCTTTTTTCTTAACTTTTTTTTTTAAAAAAAGTCCTTTTAAAAAGCATCAGATTCGGAAGTGCCAGAGAATCACGGACCTTCAGTGTTCTTTTGAACATAATGGGCTCCGTTACATTCTCCCATTTATCTAGCATTACATTATACCCAATTTTTTTCTTTGCCCATTTTACTACATACTCTATATAGTGAAATGGGCAAAAAAAAAATTGGGTATAATGTAATGCTAGATAAATGGGAGAATGTCTGGATGAATGGACTAAAATTCACATTAAATTATAGCTCGAAAGAAAACTTTTACAAAATGATGTATCGTTGGTACGTGACCCCCACAGATAGACCAGCGAAAATGCGTGAAGGGATTTCTAATAAGTGCTGGAAATGTAGTCAGAATCCAGGTTCATTTTATCACATGTGGTGGTCTTGCAAATATTTTAAAACATACTGGAAAACATAACAAAGACACTGCAAAAAATATTTAAGATAAAAATATTAATGACACCTGAAGCTTTTCTTTTAGGTATGATGGACAAGCCAACTGAAAAACAATTTGGGGTGCTAGTCCCTCACAAGGCGACGGCTGCGAGGATTGTACTTGCCAGAGACTGGAAAGAAGATTGATGGGGGTGCAGATTCAGCATCTCGGATGCTCTGTTGCAGAAAGAGAACTTTTAGCCAACTTTTATACACTCTGAAGCTAGACAGACTGAGGCTGAAAGTAGCCTTAACAAAGAAAAAAGAACAGACGAAAGTCATTTAAATAAGTCTGGGTTCTTGAACTGAGCAGACAGTTATCTTTTCTATATCTTCTGCTAAAGGACATTTTTCAAACCACGGAAAGTTTTGTTTTGCCGAGACAAATGTGAGCTATCCAACACAAACAAAGCAGCTCTTGGGAAGCTGAGGGACGTCATGTCTCCAGCTGAATCCACAAGGAAATCACAACTATTACTTGTTATTATGCAACTCCTCTCACAAGTGGTGAGATCCTAAACCAAAGACTCGGATTTGTTCAGAATTACTGTTCTTAGATCAGTTTGTGCCTGATGAATGTTTAATAGTGTTCCAGTGGGGGTTGGGGGGGGGCTTGATTGGCTTTTTTTTTTTTAATACTCAGAGTATTTGTGCTTTCAAAAATCAGATTGTCTGCTTCAGACCGGTGTAAAGACTGTTGACATTAAGTATATTGCGGTGTGGAATCACTCTGAAAAAATGTTTCCAAATGTTCCCTAAACTCCCTTCTGAGTTTCTCATGTAAGGGAGAATAAAGAGAAAGCTGAGTTGTGTTTTTGTTTTTAATTAAAAGACACACCGCAAAACCAGGAGATTTGCACAGCAAACTCTTGTGATTAGCCCTGTTTCATAACTTGGCACAGTGGGTGGCTGTGAGCTTTTTGAAATGAAAAGAAAGACATACCTTGAAAAGGGTTTAAAAAAAAAAAAAAAACCTGTCACCTGCCAAAATATTAGTTTACAACTTCCAGAAGCCTCAGTAAGAATCCTGGAACTTGTAGATCCAAGACATCTGGAACATGTCAGGTGGGCAAAGCTGGAGAAATTCTCTAGGGGAAAAAAAATGACATTTGTTCTTGAGTTGATGCTCTTCCTTTTCTAACAAATTAGGCCGATGGGTCAGATCCCAGGTGAAGCATCGCCCGGGGACAGTTCAGCATGAAGCTCCTTCCAGGGGAAGCCAAGGATCGGTCAATTGACCATCCCTCCAAGTCACAATTCTGGTGGGAAGGAGCTTCAGCAACCTTCAAAGGGAGCTTCAGCTGTTCGGTTGAAGGCATTCCAAAGGCTACTTCCAAGCAGGATGGTGACAGTAACAGTATAACAGAGTTGGGAAGGGACCTTGGAGATCTTCTAGTCCAACCTCCTGCTCGAGCAGGAGACCCTATTCCATTCAGGACAAACGGCTCTCCAGTCTCTTCTCAAAAACCTCCAGTGATGGAGCAGCTCCATCAAACCAAGGGGGACATTGGTGTGTTCTTTTTGGAGTGTGTATGTGTGAACCAGTGTTGCCTCCTGGCACTTTCTTGGCAACCTTTCCAAAGGAAACTGATCAAGAGCCGACTGCTGAGAAGGGGTCCCGGAAAGGGGTCCTTCATAAGAGCAGGACAAGGCTTTTCTGTATGACCGTCTCAGTGAACAGAGATTTGGTATTTCAACAGCCTATTTCACTCCATGGCAGTTCATAACTGGGGCCTCTAAGGAGAGGGGCTGTCCTGTCTTGAAGCCGGCCCCTCCCTACCTGGTGAGCACCACGGTTTTGGAGATCCCCCTCAACAGGGTTGGGACTTTGGGATGGGGTTTGCCCCAATGGCTAATCACCAGTTAAGGTTTGCATGCCGAGCTGCCTCCAAAGCCCTAACTGCAAGAGGAGGGGATGAGAATAGAGCACCCACCAGCCAGGCGTTTTCCCCTGTCAGGTTTCATGCAAAGGAGGGGTTGAAAACATGTAAAATATATGTGGGGGCATGACATAATATAATATTTGTATCTCTCTGTTTCACTCTGCCTATGAGAGATCAAGAGAAGGCAGACATACACCATGGTAGAGATTCCATATACAGGTCCTCCTCATTCAGCAGCCACAATTGACCCAGCATCTGTTCAGAAGGCATACTGAATTAAATTAAATATTGTGTCCATTACATGCCATTATTTTACTGCTTCCCTAATCATATCCTGCCCTCCATCTGGAGTTACAATATCATCTAGACCTCAGCCAGTTGCCTTAGGGCAGGGGTAGGCAACCTTGGCTCTTTTATGACTCGTGGACTTCAACTCCCAGAATTCCTGAGCCAGCCATGCTGAGGGGAAAGGGAGAGGTTTCCAAGCTGAGCCATGCTGGCTCAGGAATTCTGGGAGTTGAAGTCCACGAGTCATAAAGCGGCCTAGGCCTAGGCCAGAGGTAGGCAACCTTGGCCCTTTTATGACTCATGGACTTCAACTCCCAGAATTCCTGAGGCAGCCATGCTGAGGGGAAAGGGAGAGGTTTCCAAGCTGAGCCATGCTGGCTCAGGAATTCTGGGAGTTGAAGTCCACGAGTCATAAAGCGGCCTAGGCCTAGGCCAGAGGTAGGCAACCTTGGCTCTTTTATGACTCGTGGACTTAACTCCCAGAATTCCTGAGCCAGCACGCTGAGGGGAAAGGGAGAGGTTTCCAAGCTGAGCCATGCGGCTCAGGAATTCTGGGAGTTGAGTCCATGAGTCATAAAGCGGCTAGGCCTAGGCAAGGCAACCTGGCTCTTTTATGACTCGGGACTTCAACTCCCAGAATTCCTGAGCCAGCCATGCTGAGGGGAAAGGGAGAGGTTTCCAAGCTGAGCCATGCTGGCTCAGGAATTCTGGGAGTTGAAGTCCACGAGCCATAAAAGAGCCAAGGTTGCCTATCCCTGCCTTAGGGACATCTAGAAACAAGGAATAGAGAGTACCACCACCAGGTGCGATTGGCTGACCAACTGCACCCGGTGTGTAGTCCTCAATGGAACTACAACTACCTGGAAGGACACATGCAGTGGGGTACCTCAAGGTTTGATTTTGGGCCCAGTGCTCTTCACATAAACGATTTAGGCAAATTCTTTCCCTTTGCTGAGCAAAAGTTTTGGGTGCATGTTTACTCCTATCTCCCATATCTGGAAGTCCCAGGCTTCACGGAAGAACAAACCCACTATTGGCACTCAGCATCAAATCTATGGGCAAAGAGGTGCCCAAGGCCCTATAAACATAAGTATCTCTCTCCTCTCCTCTCCTCCCCTTCCTCCCCTCCCCTCCTCTTCTCTTCTCTTCTCTTCTCTCCTCCCCTCTTCTCCTCTCCTCTCTCCTCCCCTCCCCTCCCCTTCTCCCTCCCCTCCCCCTTCGCTTTCTTCTCCCCTCCCCTCCTTCTTCTTCTTCTCTCCTCTCCTCTTCTCCTCTCCTCCCCTTCCCTCCTTCCCTTCCCTTCCCTTCTCTTCTCTCCTCTCCCTCCCCTTTCACCCTCCTTTTCGCCTCCTCTCTCTCCAACAAACAACATCTTATAATAATAATAATAAAGTTGAAGGGACCTTGGAGGTCATCTAGTCCAAACCCTGCTCAGCGCAGGAACCCTATACCATTTCAGACAAATGGCTGTCCAGTCTCTTCTTAAAAACTTCCAGTGTTGGAGCATTCACCGCTTCTGGAGGCAGGTTGTTCCACTGGTTAATTGTTCTGTCAGGAAGTTTCTCCTTAGTTCTAGGTTGCTTCTCTCCTTGATTAGTTTCCATCCATTGCTTCTTGTCCTGCCCTCAGGCGCCTTGGAAAATAGCTTGACTCCCTCTTCTTTGTGGCAGCCCCTGAGAGATTGGAAGGCTGCTATCATGTCCCCCCTCGTCCTTCTCTTCATTAAACTAGACATACCCAATTCTAGCAACCGTTCCTTATATGTTTTATATATCTTCTGTCCATCCCTTCTTATAGATTCCATCTCACCATCTATCACCCTTGGCCAGGGTACAATTGTGTGCCTTTAGGGGTGTGTAATTCTGGCCACAAAAGAGTTGCCCTCCCCTGCCACAAACTGCCACAATTTTGTATTGATATGGGTTAAAATATGAGCCCATCTGTTTCTCTACCGTGATGCTACAATACAGCCTGCTGAGGACAGCATCTGCTGGGGTGCGCAGTCTGTCCTCTGGGTCAGTGGTGGATCTGTGTTCCTCTGCTCTCCCTTCTGATGGGGCTGAAGCTGCTGAGCTTCCCTGGGGTGGCGGCAGCAGGAGTCCTGCCTTGGCTGCTTTCTGGTCAACAAAATCGATCTCTCGCAAATTGTTCTTCAACAGATTTCAAATAGCGCTGGGAAGACATTAGGCCTCCCAGTGCAAAATCTGGGCATTGCTTGCTTTAAAAGAGCATTTTCATTTCCAGCACAGGAGAATAATCTTAAACATTCCCAAGCCAGAATGTTTTATATATATATATATTATTTTCAGGAAAGGGGCATTGATAGACAAAAGATGGAGGCTTTCTTCTGTGATACACACACACCCCCACCAATCTGAGGAGGAGCATCTTCAGGAATATAGCAAATAAGTATAATCTGTAATTTTGGGATGCTCCTGAAATTGTGGCTTGAAGCTTTGTGTGTCCATATACTGAGGCACACACGGTACATTCCATCATGCTGCATTTTATTTAGATGATGCCCTGCAGATATGTCCAGCTTTGTGGTTATGCTAATCAGAGCCCCAAATGGCCACCGTTTGGATGTCTGGCAATGTCAATATGTAACTGTGCCTTAGAACAGAAACATAGGGCTGGAAGGTACCTGAGAGGTCATCTAGTCCAACCCCCTGCTCAAGGCAGGAGACCTTATACCATCCTGGTCAAAGGTTGTCCAGTCTATTTTTGAAAACCTCCCATGATGGAGCACCCACAGTTCCACTGATTAGTTGTTCTCACCGTCAAAAAATATCTCCTTACTTCGAGGTTCGATCTTTCTTTGACCAGCTTCCACCCATTACTTCTTGTCCTGGCCTCAGGTGCTTTGGAGAGTTGAAGTCAATCAATCAGAATACAGCTGGAAGGGACCTTGGAGGTCTTCTTGTCCAGCCCTCTGCTCATGCAGGAGACGCTATACCAGGGGTAGGCAACCTTGGCTCTTTTATGACTCGTGGACTTCAACTCCCAGAATTCCTGAGCCAGCATGGCTCAGCTTGGAAACCTCTCCCTTTCCCCTCAGCATGGCTGGCTCAGGAATTCTGGGAATTGAAGTCCATGAGTCATAAAAGAGCCAAGGTTAACCTACCCCTGAGCTATACCATTTCAGATAAATGATTGTCCAGTCTCTTCTTAAAAACCTCTAGTGATGGAACACCCACAACTTCTGGAGGCAAGCTGTTCCACTGGTTATTTGTCCTCACTGCTAGGAAGTTTCTCCTTAATTCAGGTTGCTCCTCTCCTTGATTAGTTTCCTTTCCCTCATATGGAAATTAATAAAAGTCCGCAGATCTATGCTAGCTGGGCAATTCTGGGAACTGAAGTCCATAGAAGTTCAAATTGCCAAGGTTGAGAAACCTGCTCTAGACTGATCCTTCAAAGCACCAGTTGCCAGCCTTACTTCTCCCGTAGAATCCTGCCAAAGGTATGAGTCAACCTCACTCGATCCCAAAGCCCATCACTTCCCAAGCACACGGCTCCCCTCCTCCGTCTTCCCAGTCCCTTCCCTACGTCTTTCAGGGCTTCCGACAGTACATTCCCAAACAGAACAAAGTGTTATCAGCACGCCATCTCAACCGCAAGACAAGTTCAAACCCCGGGTTTACGTCTGATCTGCAAGATTACGTCTCTTCTGGCCGCCGCCCAAAAAGCTACACGATATACTCAGAAAGTGGAAAAGTACAATTGCAATATTTATTTTTTTTATTATTTTGCCAACGGGGTTGCTTGTAAATGTCATAAAGCTCAGTTTGGCTGGGAAAAATCGGTTGCTGGATTGTCTTGGGGAAGAAGCTGAGCAAAGGTTATGTCAGAGAGCTAAGCCTTAGGATCCCAGGGTTGAAAGGGGTCCTAGAGGTCTTCTAGTCCAACTCCCTGTGCCAAAAAGAGCTGCCTTTCTAATTTTAGGTGCTTGAAGCTCACTTTTAAGGACGTGGTTTGTTTCCCAGTTAAGCTCAAGGTGAGTGAACAGCAGCATGCTTTTGAGTATGAGGATTGGGATTTTGCCTAAAGTAGCAGAATCTCTGGCCAAAAAATTGGCCAACAGGAATCTTTTGGGCCCAAAATGAGTTGACTTTCCCATAGTACAAGGATTGATGGCCTCAATGACTCTCTTAAAAGAATGCAAATGGCGAGGTTGTCTGCAAGGAGTATAAATCCTTCCATTCCCCACCATCAAGCCAGAGCTGAAGAAGCTTCTTGGATGAGAAGTGAAACGTCTTCAAAGGAAAAACAAGAAAGTCCAGTTGCCTCCTGAAAAAGCACCTTTGGGACAACCATGAGCTGGATGAGTGAGAGCCTCCATAGACAAGGACTGAAGAAGGTAGTGGATTGGGGTTAGGAAGGCCATCTTGACAGCACTTGTGGAAATTGTCACAAAATGGCTACCACAGCAGGAGCCTTCCTGCTCACAAAATGTCTACCCTGACTGGGGTTGACTGTTACCAAAACTCCCTTAGCAAAGGGAGGCTAGGTCACGCTATGCTTTTTAGCTTCATCCCCCAGGATCTGCCTTCCCTATCAGCTTACCTCTGCGCGTTTCCAGGCAAAACACTGGGCTGTAGCTATGCACGGAGATTTCTGGAAATTAAGCTGAAGCTGGCACCTGGATGCTTAGTTTGCCCTGTGCCAACGTCTCGTGTTTTAATTCAAATAATATTTTAGAAGTATGAAAGTCAAAAGCAGCAGGCCGCCTGGCAGGAAGCAAAAGAGGTATGCAGGACCTCTCTGAAGTCCAGGGAATTCAACTAGCCAATTCTCATTTACAAAGTTGCAGGGAATGGTCCTCTGAAGCTCAGGAACTTTTAAGATATGTGGACATTGACATCCAGAATTCCTCAGCCAGCATGCTGGCTGGAGAATTCTTGGGAGTTGATGTCCACATGTTTTAAAGTTGCCAAGTTTACAAAGTACTGATTTAACTGGTCTTGAGGCCAAGTTGGGGAAGTCCCGGAGTGTGCTAGCCTGTGGGTTGATGCCCTAGAAAAACAGCCTGACATGTTCCATAATTTGGGGTTATATAACACCTACACACACACACACACACACTGTTGACAGAGTATTGACAAAGAATACTGCCAAGTATTCACAAAGATCTTTCTGCCAAGTATTCACAAAGAATTCTTACTCATAAAAGCTGGTGAACATTTGGGAACGGTTAGGACCTGCTCTCTTTTTGACACGAGTCCAAAATGAAACCTCATCTTTTCATTTCAGCCTAGCTACTCAGTCATCATCTCACCTTTGTCCTGAACTCAAGGCCCACTGTGGCCTATCACAACCTTAGCTTGTTAAGGCTGGGAGAATGAAACATGGAGTGTGTTGCTTCAAGAGCAATCTCTGTTTTGCCCCAATTGACCACCTCAACATTTTTTCCAAAAACCAGCCCGTAGATCAGCATCACTTACTCCCAGAAACATCAGGATATTGTTGATAGTGACATGATAGCCGTCTTCCAATATCTGAGGGGCTTTCACAGAAAAGAGGGGGTCAGCCTATTTTCCAAAGCACCTGAAGGCAGGACAAGAAGTAACAGATGAAAATTGATCAGAGAGAGATTCAACCTAGAAATAAGGAGAAATTTCCCAACAATAAGGACAATTAACCAGTGGAATGGCTTGTGGGTTGAAGTTGTGGGTGCTCCATCACTGAAGGTTTTCAAGAAGAGACTGGGCAGCCATGTCTAGTCTAGAGAAAAGAAGAACTAGGGGAGACATGATAGCAGTGTTCCAATATTTGAGGGGCTGACACAAAAAAGAGGCCAACCGATTTCCCAAAGCATGAAAAGGCAAGACAAGAAACAATAGATGGAAACTAATCCAGGAGAGAAGCAACTCAGGAGAAATTTCCTGACAGAACAATCAACCAGTGGAAGGGCTTGCCTTTAGAAGTTGTAGGGGCTTTATCACTGGAGGTTTTTAAGAACAGACTGGACAGCCACTTGTCTGAAATGGTATAGGGTCTCCTGCTTGAGCAGGGGTTGAGCTAGAAGACCTCCAAAGTCCCTTTCAACTCTGCTATTCTGTAAACACTCATAATAGTAATTTAAAAAGCTTCCCTTGTCACAATGGCTTTTGAAAGCAGTAAGGTGAGAATGTCCCCGGGAAGCAGAAGAGACAATGGTTTTAATCTCAAAGCAGGTGCCTGGGGTTAAGCAGAGACATCGCCTGGCATAGTTTGACAACCAGCAAAAGCCTCTGATGTTGCAGCACATCCTTATGATTGAAAAACCAGTCCTTCTGATGATGGGGAAAGGAATTCCATATATTTATGGATATTTATGAAGATATCCCGCACATGTATATTACAGTTTTTCACTGTAATTTCCTGTCACGGATGCTAAGAAAGACAGTTAGTGTATTGTCCTCCCTCACCCTCATTTGTCCTCTTTTCCAGTTGTCCATGTCCTGTTTTGCCTGTACAGCAATCTGATAACTCCAATGTGGGATCAGTGATCTGGTAACTCAATGTGGGATCGAACTCTCCAAGGCTCAAAGGCAAGAAGCATCCCCATTGATAAATCATAAGATGTACGAGTCAGGGAACTCTTCAGGAGAAAAGAGCAGGGACTGGGAACAACACCGTAGCATGTTATAAAAGAAGCATTCCAGGGCTCCTTCAAAACAAAACTAATAATGTTGGGAAAATATTTCCTTCCTCAAGAAAACGATGCAACACTGGAAACCCATAGAAGGGCATAGCTCAGCCCTCTGAATAGTCCCACACTCCCTAGGACAGGGGTCTCCAAACTTGGCAACTTTAAGACTTGTGGACTTCAACTCCCAGAATTCCTCAGCCAGCTTGGCTGGCTGAGGAATTCTGGGAGTTGAAGTCCACAAGTCTTAAAGTTGCCACGGTTGGAGACCTCTGCTCTAACAGAATTCCACAGCCAGCCACGACATAAAAAAGGTGTTGAGACTCTAGAAAGAGTGCAGAGAAGAGCAACAAAGATGATTAGAGGACTGGAGGCTAAAACATATGAAGAACGGCTACAGGAACTGGGCATGGCTAGTCTAGTGAAGAGAAGGACCAGGGGAGACATGATAGCAGTCTTCCAATATTTGAGGGGCTGTCACAAACAAGAGAGGGTCAACCTATTCTCCAAAACACCTGAAGGCAGGGCAAGGAGCAATGGATGGAAACTGATCAAGGAGAGAACCAACCCAGAACTAAGGAGAAATTTCATGGTCTCAAGTGTAGAAAAACGGTCATAAGTCAGTTTTTTCAGCACCACTGTAACTTACTGTAATGGTCACTAAACAAATGGCTGTAAGTTCAGAACTACCATAGAAGAAAAAAAACCAATGGCAAAGCCACTTTGATGTGAATGAGTCCATGGCACTGATTCTCTCATTATTTATTTAGTGTATGGCATACCATACATATACAGTATATATTAACATTTCATCTAGATTGTTGTTAGTTGCGAAGTCGTGTCCGACCCATCGCGACCCCATGGACAACGTTCCTCCAGGCCTTCCTGTCCTCTACCATCTTCTGGAGTCCATTTAAGCTCAGGCCTACTGCTTCAGTGACTCCATCCAGCCACCTCATTCTCTGTCGTCCCCTTCTTCTATTGCCCTCCATCTTTCCCAGCATTAGGCTCTTCTCTTCCTTCCTTCTCATTAGGTGGCCAAAGTACTTGAGTTTCAACTTCAGGATCTGGCCTTCTAAAGAGCAGTCAGGGTTGATCTCCTCTAGGACTGACCGGTTTGATCGCCTTGCAGTCCAGGGGACTCGCAGGGACATCTAGATTAGCAGAATCTAATAAAATCTAAATATGAAAAAGATCCATATTCAAATAGGCCATCTAACCATTGAAATGCAGCATCGTTTACATTAAAAAAAATCTGGGCCTGGTAGGTTACAGCTGGTCACGATGTGATCTACAGTTTGACGTGGGACCCCGCAGTTGCACTGAGGGGAGGATGCTGTGCTCCATTTATACAAAGAGTCCCGGCAGACGCCGTCTGAGGTGCGAATCCTATTGTCCATTGTTGATGTGGTAGTTCAAAGCCTGGCAGCTTTTTTTTGTGGGGCCATTTTTATGTCTTCCTATGACAGTGACCCATTGGGGATTGATGTTAAAGTTGTTGGGCAGATGTTGTGCAAGTGCCAGTGGGGGCTACCTGGATTTGAGTCTTCCGGCTGATTCTCCCATACTGTATATCATTTTGATGTAGAATGCAGAAATCTATAGAAATAGATTAAATTTAAGTGCTTGGCAATTCCCTGATCAGGACCTGTACATAGAAATGCCCTTAGGCATGAAAGCTGGCTGAATGACGTTAGGCCTGTCACACTCTCTCAGTGCCTCACAGGGATGTTTTTGTGTGAAAAATAGAAGAAGGGAGGGGTATTAGGTATGTTCATCACCTTGAGTTATTTACGAAAATAATAAAGGTGGGATAGTTTTTATTAAAAAAAACAACAACATAACTCTGCTACCTGAACATACACCAAGAGAGAGACTTTAAAAATCCCAGTTGCTTTAACACAGGGGTCCCCAACCTTGGCAACTTTAAGACTTGTGGACTTCAACTCCCAGAATTCCTCAGCCAGACAAGCTGGCTGAGGAAATTCTGGGAGTTGAAGTCCACAAGTCTTAAAGTTGCCAAGGTTGGGGACCTCTGCTCTAACAGATGCTCCTCCTTCAGTTA
The DNA here is from genome assembly GCA_023970755.1 of Azemiops feae. Taxonomy (NCBI): domain Eukaryota; kingdom Metazoa; phylum Chordata; class Lepidosauria; order Squamata; family Viperidae; genus Azemiops; species Azemiops feae. The sequence goes on along the minus strand of JALGBA010001784.1, from coordinate 213,928 downwards.
TCAGAAGGTCCCTCAAAGCAGCCACTCACCAAAACTTAATGGCTCTAATAAAAGCATTGAGAAGCTTCTCCAGTCTCCTGTTTTTCCTAAAGCACCAAAAATTCCCATTCCTCTCCTCCTGCAATTTCTTTCAGTTATACAAAACTCCCCTCTGCTGGTCAGCTGCAGTTCTGCAATATCAGGCATTGCTCCAACTGAATTTGATCATGGAGATTTGTTTTTTTTAAAAAATCAGTTTCTAGCAGTCTAATTATCCTACCTGTCTACCTGCTGGCTCTGTGTATAATTCTCCAGACTGCTGACCTGCTAAGAGTCCACTATCAGAGCTCCAGAGAAGGTGACACAGAGAGGGCTCTCTTTTAAGGACCACAATCCTGCTGAATTGTGGCCTTCAACAACTGAAGCAGTTTCAGGACTGGTGTCCAGGTCTATGGACGTTCTCCATCATCCAAGGTCACGGTTGTCCCAAAGATGCTTTTTCCAAAAGGCAACTAGATTTTCTTTTGTTTTTCCTTGAAGATGTTTCGCTTCTCATCCAAGAAGCTTCTTCGGTTCTGAACTGAAGAAGCTTCTTGGGTGAGAAGCAAAATGTCTTTGAAGAAAAGAAATGTCCAGTTGCCTTTCAGAACAGATGATACGCTATGGAAAACATAAGAGTCCAACAAGGTTTATTAAGCAACTTCTTAATGCATCTGATGCTAAATGTTTCAAGGCTGTAGCCATCTTTGGCCAAATATTAAATTCTGCCATAACCCTGGGCCAGCTTCAATTGGTGCCTACACAGAAATGCAACAAGATTCTTGGCTGTTAAATGCCCAAATAAATTGCTGTTCTAGGTTGCCATGGCAAGGTCCAGCCAAAGATTGCATTTTCACAACACATTTAACCTGGTTATTCAATTAAACAGAATAAGAGAGGGCTTCTAGTCCAACCCCCTGCTCGAGCAGAAGACCTGCTTAGACCATTTCAGACAAGTGGCTGTCCAGTCTCTTCTTAAAAGCCTCCAGTGATGGAGCACCCACAGCTTCTGAAGCCAAGCCATTCATTTGCAGGGTCTGCAAAATCACAAAGAAGCAAACAACCACCAAAAAAAGCCAAGGTTCAGACTAACGAATTTCTGCAAATGAAATTGTCAAGCTGCTTCAGCATGTCCCAGGAACACAGCCAGTATCTTATGCAATAATAGCATTTTTTTTCCTTGCCTAGTAAGTGCAAATATGCTATTGATTTTTCACCATTATTTACCCTTCTGCATTTGCAAACTGCACTGAGCCACAAAGTAGCCAACCCCATTTTCCTCCACATATCTTCAAATGCAGTTACTTTGTTAATTTGAGGCTCATGAATCCAGAAACCCAGAAAGCTGGGTTAAGTGAACAATCATGCAATAACTTATGGGTAAATAGGCCATGTGGTACCACCAAGGGGGGGAGGGGGCTTATATCTGTACAAATTCATTAGTCTACCAATACCAAATTAATACCCACTTTATAAAACCCTAGTAAGACCACACCTGGAATACTGCAACCAATTTTAGTCACCATAGTACAAAAATGATGTTGAGACCTTGGAAAAAGTTGAGAGAAGAGCAACTAAGATGATCAAAGGCCTGGAGACTAAAACATACGAAGAATGGCTGTAGGACTTGGGTTTGGCTAGTGAGTCTAAAGAAAAGAAGAAATAGGGGAGACATGATAGCAGCATTCCAGTATCTGAGGGGCTGCCACAAAGAAGAGGGAGTCAAGCTATTCTCCAAAGCACCAGAGGGCAGGACAAGAAACAATGGTTGGAAACTGATCAAAGAGAGAAGCAACCTGGAATTGAGGAGAAACTTCCTGACAGTCAGGACAATCAACCAGTGGAACAGCTTTGCCTTCAGAGATCATGGGCGCTCCATCACTGGAGGTTTTTAAGAAAAGACTGGACATTCACCTGTCTGAGATGGTATAGATTCTTCTGCTTGAGCAGGGGGGCTGGACTAGAAGACTTCCAAGGTCCCTTCCAGCTCTATTCTATTCTATTCTATTCTATTCTATTCTATTCTATTCTATTCTATTCTATTCTATTCTATTCTATTCTATTCTATTCTATTCTCTTTTCCTGTATATTTTCTATTCTATTCTATTCATTCCTATTCTATTCTATTCTATTCTATTCTATTCTATTCTATTCTATTCTATTCTTTTCCTGTATATTTTCTATTCTATTCTATTCATTCCTATTCCATTCCATTCCATTCCATTCCATTCCTATTCTATTCTATTCTATTCTATTCTATTCTATTCTATTCTATTCTATTCTATTCTATTCTATTCTCCATTCCCAGTATTTGTGAACTAGTGAAATAGACCTAGAATAAAAAAATAAACATTGCTCCTATTTGTTTCATTTAAGAAAATTGGTTAAGTGCCTTTTACTTGCTTTATTGCCAGCGCTTCCTTTAAACAGGGCTTCCAAATTGCTAGGATCCCTCTCTCAGCCGCTTCAAATCCCATCAAGACACATGTACTTGGATAGAGGTTCACTTTCTATTTTACTGCCGTTTCTGGAATCCTTCCAATCCACTATGATTTACGCCTGAATCATTTGGCAGTTTCAACAAATCTGACGCAGTTTCAAATCATGTTTATGTGAGACTTCACTGGGCCTTGAGACAAAGTCCTGGCCCACCTCGGCCAAGTCAATGTTACAACGTATTCCAGAGTTTGGGATGCAGGAATCTTCTGCCTGTCCTAGAGCAGAAATGGACTCCCCTTGGACCTCCAAATGTGAGTGAACTTTATTCCCATCAGCCCCAGCCAGGATAGCCAAGGGTGAAGAATGACGAGGGATGTAGTCCTTCCACTCCCCACCATCCGGTCAGAGCTGAAGAAGCTTCTTAGATGAGAAGCGAAACGTCTTCAAAGAGAAACAAGAAAGTCCAGTTGCCTCTTGAAAAAGCAGCAACTTTGGGACATTTGTTTAGTGACAGTTTGAAAGTACAACGGCAGTTAAAAAAGTTACTTATGTTACTTATGACCATTTCCGTACGACCGTTGCAGCATCCCCCATGGTCGCGAGATCAAAATTCAGACACTTGGCAACTGGCATGTATGTATGATGGTTGTGGTGTCTGGAGTCATGTGATCATAGCTTAACAACTGCAGTGATTCACTTAACAACTGTGGCAAGAAAGGTTGTAAAATGGGGCAAAACTCCCTTAACTACTCTCTTGCATAGCCACAGAAAATTTGGGGCTGAATTGTGGCTGTAAATCAAGGACTATCTGCATTATTCTTTCTGCTCAGCCTATACTGGAAAGCTCTTAAGCCATGCTTTATGTATCTTCACAAGCACCTTGAACCATGGTTTATATATCTTCCTTGTTTCCTGCCAGGTCTCATCCAGATAGTTCCTCTGGCGTGAAGGCTAGCAGAGAGAGATTCAAGGTTTCAGCTGGTTGATAAGCTAGTGTATTACTGTAAACACTAAGAAAGGCAGAGCAGATTCTTTCTCCAGGGGGATCGGCAGTGGTCAACTACCCCTTGTTATTGCCACTGACCCCTCTGGTCTCCTGCTCTTTGCATGTGAACCTGGATGGGTGCAGAAAGGGCAGCAAAGCAAAAGTCCATTTGAGGGAGAAAAAAACCTGTTGAGTGTGTGGGTAGCTTGAACTTCAAAATAAGTCATTCAAATAAAAAGCTGTATCCTGGTAGCCCCAAATTTCTGAGATAGTTGTTAAGTGAGTTTTGCCCCATTTTACGACTTTTCTTGCCACAGTTGTTAAGTGAATCATTGCAGTTAATAATAATAATAAAGTTGGAAGGGACCTTGGAGGTCATCGAGTCCAACCCCCTGCTCAGGCAGGAAACTCTATACAATTTCGGACAAATGGCTGTCCAGTCTCTTCTTAAAAACTTCCAGTGTTGGAGCATTCACCGCTTCTGGAGGCAGGTTGTTCCACTGGTTAATTGTTCTAACTGTCAGGACGTTTCTCCTCAGTTCCAGGTTGCTTCTCTCCTTGACTAGTTTCCATCCATTAGTTCTTGTCCTGCCCTCAGGCGCCCTGGAGAACAGCTTGACTCCCTCTTCTTTGTGGCAACCCCTGAGATATTGGAATACTGCTATCATGTCACCCCTAGTCCTTCTTTTCATTAAACTAGACATACCCAATTCCAGCAAACGTTCCTGATATGTGTTAAATTAGCAATACGGTTGTTAAGTGAATCTGGCTTCCCCATTGACTTTGCTTGTCAGAAGGTCGCAAAAGTTGATCACATGATCCCGAGACACTGCAACCGTCATAAATATGAGTCAGTTGCCAAGCGTCTGGATTTTGATCACGTGATCGTGGGGATGCTGCAAGAGTTGTTATGTGTAAAAAACGGTCAAACGTCACTTTTTTCAGTGACATAACTTTGAATGGTCACTAGATGAATTGTTGTAAGTCAAGGACTACCTGTACTATATTGTGAGAAATATGATTCATAGACATCAGGAAAACTGATGGTGCATTCACTAAATCAGGGAGATATGATTGCATATTTGCACTTTCCATAACAAGTGAGTTAAATATTTGTGCCCGTCATGAAAATCAGATACTAAGCCCATCCAATATCCAGACTGATATCATAGCATCATAGGGCTGGAAGGGACCTTGGAGGTCTTCTAGTCCAACCCCTTGTCCAAGGCAGGAGTCCTTAAGCAACTCCAGACAAACGTTGTCCAATCATTTCTTGAAAACCTCTGTGATGAAGCCTCCGCAATTCTGGGAGAGTAGTAGTTCTCACTGTCAGGAAATGCCTTAATTCCAGGTTGCATCTCCGTTGCTTCTTATCCTTTGGAGAGGGGGTTGGACTAGAAGACCTCCAACGTCCCTTCCAGCTGTTATTCCCCCTTCCCTGTGACTGTCCTTGAAGTATTGGAAGATGGCTCTCCTGTCTCTCCTAAGGCTTCTCTTCGTTAAGCTAAACACCACCTAATTTCCTTAATGTCTATGGGAAGCAATATAAATCCTTCCACTCCCCACCATCCAGTCAGAGTTGAAGAAGCTTCTTGGATGAGAAGCAAAACGTCTTCAAAGAAAAACAAGAAAGTCCAGTTGCCTCCTGAAAAAGCACCTTTGGGCTAATTCCCTTAGCTGTTCGTCGTTACAATTGAGCTCCAGACCCCTGATCACCTTTGTTGCTCTTCTCTGCACTCTTTCTAGTGCCTCATCATCTTTTTTGTGTTGTGCTGGCCGGAACTGGATGAAGTATTCCAAGAATGGCGTCACTATCACCCTCACACTGATATAAATATGAGTCTTCTATTCTCATTTTAAACAATGGAAATGAAAAAAAAAAGTCTGTAATCCCTAAAGTTCTAGAAGTTTAGGATAGAAATCATGAACCTTGAATAAGGATTTTTTTTTGTTTTTTTAAAAAAGGTGGGGTAGCCCTGAATAACAAAGATTATAAATTCTGTAGACTATCGAGATATTTCTTCAGGCAGACTGATTCAAACTCCCGTGAGGGATGGTGTCTCTTGGCCTGGATTTGTGCTCCGGAGTGATTGATAATGCAATCGCAGACATAGTGGGGAGATTTGTGCATCCTTTCTCTCAAATGTAAACGTAAGCAGAGTCCTTGGCAGATAAATCTGGGCAAACAACCTGCAGGGTGGAAGGAGGAGGGCAGGGGGAATGCTTAGAAGGAGCAAGAGTCACAGGCTGGAGAGTAAAGGCGATGCCTTCTTTAAAATACGGATCGTGGATCTAAAGCTAACCCATTCCTGATGCTGTAGAACAGCATCTCTCTCAAACTTGGCAGCTCCAAGGTGTGTGGACTTCAACTCCCAGAATTCCCCAGCCAGCAAGATTTTAACTGGTATGCTTCATTGAAGTCTCCAATATATTGATAAAAAAGAAGAGGGGGGGGGTCAATCTATTCTCCAAAGCGCCTGAAGGCAGGACCAGAAGCAACGGACGGAAACTAATCAAGGAGAGAAGCAACCTGGAACTAAGGAGAAATTTCTTGATAGTGAGAACAATTGACCAGTGGAACGACTTGCCTTCAGGAGTTGTGGGTGCTCCAACACTGGAAGTTTTTAAGAAGAGATTGGACAGCCGTTTGTCCAGAATGGTGCAGGATCCCGTGCTTGAGCAGGGGGTTGGACTAGAAGACCTCCAAGATCCCCTCCAACTCTATTCTGATCGATTGTGTGCCATGAAGGCTGGCTGGGGAATTCTGGGAGTTGAAGTCCACACATCTTCAAGGTTGAGAAACATTGCTATAGAAAAACGCAAAGGGGAAGGCATTCAAAGCAAGGTTTTAATTGGTCCACAGAGGTCAGTGATTCTGAGGCCTCAAATCACCAAGAATATAACACAAGATTTCCACTCTGGGAGTTTTAAAGGTAAGCAAGGCACACAAGGGATGGGTCTAGGAAGTTGCTGATAGCATCTGGGTCTACAGGAAGCCCTTGACTTACCACTACAATTGGGACCAGAATTTCCTTTGCTAAGCAAGGCAGTTGTTAAATGAGTTATACTCAATCTTATTTTTGTCCTGGTCGTTAAGCAAATCACTGCAGTTGTTAAGTGAATCAATGGAAAAGCAAATCAGGCATTTCTCCTGGTGTCAGAAGCTGGCTGGGAAGTGGCAAATGGTGATCACGTGACCCTGGGACACTGCAGTTATTATTGCCAAGTGCCTGAATTTTGATAACGGGACCATGGGGATGCTGCAACTGCCTTAAGTGTGAGGGCAGGTTGTAAGTCACTTTTTCCAATGCCTTTGTAATTTCAGTCTCTAAAGAAGGGTCATAAGCTGAGAACTGACTGTAGGGGCATCCAGGATCTGTCTAAGTCTGAAAAAAGAGAGCAAGGACCAAAATATCAGTCCTTAGCATGATAGGCCAAAGACTCATTTAATTTTGGTATGACCTCACCAAACTCCACAGTTGAGGAACTGACTTTTCTTATACACCAACTTTGCCACAGTGGTTAGCTGTGGTCAGAACACAGTATTGCAGGCTAACTCTGCCCACTGCCAGGAGTTCGACCCTGACTGGCTCAAGGTTGACTCAGCCTTTCATCCTTCCAAGGTCAGTAAAATGAGGACTTGGATTGTTGGGAATAATATGCTGACTCTGTAAATCGCTTAGAGAGGGCTGTAAAGGATTGTGAAGCGGTATATAAGTCTAGTGCTATTGCTACCTTCCCTGCCTTTCCCATTTTCTTCCCTCCCTCCCTCTTTTTCTTCCTACCGAGCTGTGATTGCACAGTGGTTAGAATGCAGTATTGCAGGCTAACTCACTGCTCACTGCCAGCAGTTCGATCCTGACCGGCTCAAGATTGATTCAGCCTTTCATCCTTCTGAGGTCAGTAAAATGAGGGATTGTTGGGAATAATATGCTGACTCTGTAAACCGCTTAGAGAGGGCTGTAAAGCAGTATATAAATCTAAGTGCTATTGCTATTTGGAACACAGTGGCAAAAGTCCCCCTTTCTCTCAAGAATGACAGAGTCCTGGGTCACTTGATGGGGGGGGCACAGAAATATAATAAATAAATCAATGACACTTAGCCAAATGAGAGGCTTTAGCATGGCAATCTTGAACCGCCACAAGATAAAAATGCCAAGTTATGTGCAGAAACTGCTTCTCTTGAGCTGACGGTGGAGCATGGGCTCCCAAGCGGTGGTTTTCAACATCCAAAGATTTAGGCAGAAGGAAAACATAAGACAGCGGGTCGTCCTTGGCCTACAACTATTCATTTAGTGACCGAAATTACAACAGTACTGAAAAAAATGACTTATGACAGTTTTTCACATTTATGACCGTTGCAGCATCCCCAGGGTCACATGACCCAAATTCAGGCACTTGGCCACTGCCTCATATTTACGACGGTTGCAGTGTCCCGGGATCACGTGATCCCCTTTGGGGGCCTGACAGGCAAAGGCAATGGGGAGGCCAGATTCACTCAACCAAACCACCGTGTTACTAACAACCGCAGCGATTCATTTAACAACTGTGACAAGAGAGGTCGTCAAATGGGGCAAAACTCACTTAACTGTCTTGCTTAGCAATGGAAATTTGGGGCTCAATTTCGTTCGTTAAGTCGAGGACTGCCAGTATCTATTTCTCTCCTCACCCAATCTTGCCACAGCCCCTCAAGACTTCCAGGTGAGGTCAAGCAGAGCTGGAGTAACACTTCCAATTTCCATGAGATTTTGACCCCTCTGGCCCTGCCTTGAGCAGTCGGCCACAGACGCGCGTTCTCGACCTTTACCATGTTTGTAAGCATCTGATCTTGTGTTCACTGTCCCACTTGGCCATGTCGTTAAAACCCTTGGTCTGGCAAGGAAGGTAATCGGCTTGTCTATGTGTTGTCTGGACGGTTCCGTTGCAAAAAAAGAGTTGCCTAGTCCAGAGGTCCCCAACCTTTTGGGCATCAGGGACCGGTTCCGTGGAGAGAGGTTTTTCCACGGACCGGAGGGGGCCTGGTTTTGTGTGCTGCCTGCGTCCCGCGGATGGGACTTTGCTCGTTTGTGCAGACAGGTTGCTGGCATGCCGCGGCCCGGTCCCGGTCCATGGACCGGGGGTTGGGGATCCCTGGCCTAGTTCACATTCTTCGGGTCAAAAGGCCATTTATAAACTTTATCCAGGAACAACCTGTAGAAAATTCTTCCGGTCTTAAAGGACGCATCATTCACGTGAGTAATCCATGAACACACTAAGGTATGCATCCTCTCTCTCAGGCAAAGAGAGAGAGATGCACAGTAGAGGGGTTGATGCTACTGTTGCTGTAGCATTGCTGCATACAAGGTGCTGTTGACACAGGGCTCACCTGCCCAGCTAACAGATTCCCTGCCTGGTTCAACCGGTCCGCCTGGGCTGCCACCTGGTGTAGATAGTAAAGTACGGGGTACTTGGTCAGCAGTCAACCAGTTACAAGGTGGTTGATAGGCCTGAACCGGGTGTAGAAACATGTTTTTCTTCTCATAAAAGGCTGTACAGGTAATCCTTGACTTACAACGGTTGGTTTAGTGACTGTCCGACTGTAGTTACAACAGCACTGAAAAAAGTGACATGACCATTTTTCACACTTATGACCACTGCAGCGTCCCCATGATTTACATTTGGATGCTCGACAACTGACTCCTTTTTATGATGGTTAGTGTCCCGGGGTCACGTGACCCCCTTTTGCGACCTTCGGACAAGCAAAGTCAGTGGGGAAGGCAGATTCACTTAACAACCGTGTTACTGACTTAGCAACTGCAGTGGTTCACTTAATGACTGTGGGAAGAAAGGTCATAAAATGGGGCAAAAATTCACTTAACAAGTGTAAAATGGGGTAATACTCAATTTAATAAATATCTCACTTAGCAACAGAAATTTTGGGCTCAATTATGGTCGTAGGTCGAGGACTACCTGTACATTGTGATGTTTTAAGGAGGCACCGATACCTTTATGAGAATTGTGACTAAAGACCTATTACCGTTACACAAAATGTGAACCTCAAGGTTGACCAAAATGCCCAAGAATTATGGGTTTCAAGATGTTCTACATCCCATTATTTTTATGACATGCAGCCCCGTCTTGCCAATCTTTCCAAACCTGATATAGTTCAAGAATTCCCGAAGTACCAAATTGGGGAAAGCTGAAGGCTATAAAATGTTGATTTAAAAACCATGGTGACCCAATTCCACAAGCAGAGAGAATACACAGTGATTAAGTCCTTATTTGCAAATGTCGATGTCTTTAAAGACCTACGGCACTAACAGAATCACGCTCTTTCTTCTTCAGGACACAAAAAAACCTCCTCAGGATTTTACGGACTGCTCTTCCTCACTGAGTAACAGACTCTTTCTGCAGGGTGCTTCTAAGAATTCAGAATTATCATTTTTAATGATAATCCTGTTCAGGGACTTTCACCTAAGCCATGCCATGATCATAAAAAGAACAGCGGGAGAATGAATGGAAGTAACAACCCTTGCTGAGAATGGAAGATCCCAAAAAAAAAGAGCCTTGAATTTAGACACTTGGGCTTCTTCCTCTCTTTTGCTCCCTGGGGTTTCCATCTTTGATTTCAGCTGACCTGTTTCTTGGTAGAACATCCAGAAAACCCGAGGACCGTACATTACATTCAGTAATCAGGAAAGCATCCTAGGAGTTAGTGGCCATCTCGCTTCGAACGCGGGTTCCCATGAAGTCGTTAAACTTGATTCACCAAGGACTTTTAATTTTCAAAACGTTTTGAGTCAGATAAACCCATACATCACAAAGATCACACGTTTTGGTTTTGCAGGTTCTGCACATCCACCCATTGTGGTTTTTCAAGCACAGTTTAGACCAGAGGACCTCCAAACTTGGCAACTTTTAAGACTTGTGCACTTCAACTCCCAGAATTCGGAGACACCCCACCCCCCGGTGTAGACTTATGCAAACACAGCCCATTACTTTAACCATAGCGTAATGCGTTGCAAGAATTTTGATAGCCTTTTATGAAGGTTTTCCAGAGGATTGGGACTGTTGCTGGGAATTCTGGGAATTGGAAGTCCCAACACATTGCAGGGGGTACCATATTGGATGGTGGTCAATATGTTGCCACAAAGACAACTGAAAAGGATAATACCAATGTTTGGGCTTCTCAGTGTGAGAAGAGATGCTTGATTAAGTGGGAGACTCATTTGTACAACAGAGCTTTTAAGAAAACTGTAAGGCAGGGGTCTTCAACCTTGGCACGCTGGCTGAGGAATTCTGGGAGTTGAAGTCCACAAGTCATAAAAGGGCCAAGTTTGACTACCCCTGCTGTAAGGCAACCAAAACCAAGAGAATTATACTGATGCAAGTTCCTAAACATCATTAGTGCTAGAAGGAAGTGGGGTTTTCTCTCTGTTTATATACAATGGTATATACAGTAGTTGTAATTGTTCATACCCAATTGTGTATAAACAGGGAGAAAACCCCACCCACTTCCTTCTAGCACTGATAATGTTACCTAGTTGGGTCATGAAATGTCTGCCAGAAAACCACCCAGCTCAGACAGCACCAATAGTTCAGCCTGAGTTACCAATATTCTCTTTAATTGCGTTACTAAAATCAGCCTAAGCTTCCATGCTTACTTTATTAAAATGGAGGCAGAAAGAACAAGAAGTCAAAATTATGGAAAGCTTGTTAGCTTTTTCTGCCTAGAGAACCAGATTTCCTAGTATGGTCCTTTCCCCATTGGGGGCAGGGGATGTAGAAATCAAATGCCAGTTTACAGCCTTTCAATAACCTGAGGTGATTTTTGCCATCTCATGCAAACAAGGAACAAAAATTGGGTCCTACAGGGGGCCAAGAAAAAAAGGTAACCAATCCATGAGTGTCACTGAATCTGTAAGAATCCAATTAGGGTGTAACTAAAGCAACAGCAGAGATCCCATGTTCAATGCAAGTTTTGAAACAAATAGATCACATTTCTGAATGTCCTACAGATTTACTCCCAGTTATTGCTGTCGAAGTTTAAAACTAAAATGTCCCAATAGGTTTGCAATTATTTATAACTGCATGTTTAATTAAAAAAAAAAAATACTTAAAAGCGCTTTGTAAGAATATTCATTTGAGAAGCAAAAACACTGATGTTAATTACAATCCAATTTTTTGAGGCAGTAGGTGAGGGAGAAAACGTGCTGCAATTCTTAACTAGGCACAGCAGAAAAGTGCTTCGTGTATTTTTTTTTAATATCCAATGAAAAATCATTTCTTTGCATATCATAACGGAAGATAAAAACGGTAGCAAAATCTAAGCAAAAGCACAATTTATTTACTCAATAAAAATTATTCCTAGGATATATACAGCATAGAAGAAACAATCTGATGTGTTTCCAAGCAGTTGCCTTAAGACTAATTGATGTATTCGTAAGATTTAATTTGATAAACCACTTGCTTGAGAGGGGAAAGAAATCCCAGTAGGTTTCATCCAGAGCGCCTCTCTCCCACCTCCAAGCAAGGAATTAAACTTTCAGAGATACAACTTTTAAAACATCCCAATTAAAAGTATACAAGTCACTAGAAAGAAGTTTTGCTGAAAGCCACAAATGCCTGATGCACAGTGGTTAGAAAATATGGTGCACAAAGAAAATGTCTGCGTTAAGAGCAAGATGGATAATGAAGCAGATTTCACAATGCCAAAACAACACAACCAGCTCTACCTTTGCAAAGCCGGGACCAAAGAAGGCCCAGCAACTTGCAACTGGCAAACTGAACCATGGTTATCCCACTCAAATCCAATTACATTGTTTAACAATGTACGGAGTCATTAGCTAACCACACCGACTTGGATTTGCACAACACTCAAGAGCCATGAAGCAGCCAAGCAATCACATTTTGCTCGAGTATGCTGTGCAAATGCAACCTATCGTGCAACCTGACTTTATACATAAAGTGTTCATCGTGAAAATTTGTACTGGGAAGGCTCAGGTGAGCAAAGCCGCTGTTGCAGCAGCAAGCGTGCCATCTCTAATCTTTCCCCAAAGCGCTCTGCATCCAAACTATGCAGGCATCTCAGGCCTCAAGTTATCTCAATTCCCAATGTTTGTTTATTTATTTATTTATTTTTTAAATAATAAATACTGATGAAAGCTGGGCTCTTTTGCCATGAGGCTTGCCCAGGGTGGGCAACCACACCGCGTGTGCTCTCGTGGCTAAACACAGTGGAGGGTTAAATTCTGAAAATGTTTGCACAAAAGCGCAGTGGAAAAGTCACTGACCTGTACAAAAAGCTTTTACTGTTTTTAAAACAAAAGTGTTTATTTAAACAAGCATAAGCAATTAATTAAGATATTTCCACAGCAAGATAAATATCCCAGTTAAACTATCAGGTCATTCTATGGCGTGCCATAGTCTTGGGCTTTAAGACAGCTGTACAGTGGGAAGAGGGGCTGAGGTTAGTGTTATTTACATTACCATATTCAATACCCTATACAAGAAAGGAGCTAAAATCAGACATGGGAGGTTAATTTCACTGTTCTGCCAGGGAAGCGGAGTCGGTTTTGCTTTAATCCACAGTGAAGCACAGGCTGTATACAGCTACATGACTCCAGTTAGTCGAGGCCTCCAGCATTCAACACACATTGGGCTTAGGAAGGATTGACAACTTGATTTGTGTTGAGAAACTGAAACTATACAACAGCCAAGTGTCTTTGGGCAAATATAGACTTTTCTCTTTCCTTTTTTAATTGACAACACAGACCTGGTCTTATTTTAGGAACCCTAATTGAGAAGGTTTTGTTTTGTTTTTTTTTGCTTTAAAAAAAAAAGAAAAAAAAAAAGAAATTCCATTTCATAAGAGGAAATCACACTATTCTTTGTTTTGTATTTATAACCACCACACAAAAAGTGGCTGTTGCAAGCAGCGTCTTGCCCATCGCTCCCTCACCATGTAATAAGCTGAAAGGATACCACGGTGGGTTAGACTACGCTCTCCCGGTTAGCCGAAGCCAGGACGGCTCGGCGGCAAATTGGGCAAGTGGAATTCTCGGATAGCCAGCGATCTATGCAGTGCACGTGATACTCGTGGGAGCAAGGAAGTTTTCTAAGCTTATTCCCTTCGGTGTATTCGGTGATACAAACGCTACAGGTTTTCAGAGCATCGCTCTCGCCAAAATTCCTCATGGCGAGGTTGTCAATTTGTTCTTTGGTGAGTCCTCTGGGCTGGTCATCGTCTTCTTCGTTGAGCAGGAAAAACTGGGCCAAGCTAAGGAATGGCAAGGAGCCACTTTCTTCGAAAGTAACGGACCCCCTCGCGTTCCGCCCTTCCCGTCTCGGGCCGGCCGCGGGGCCCCCTTCAGGGCTGCCTTCATAGGCCTCTCCCGACCCGGCCTCAGGACCTTCAGGGCTCAAATGGCTATTTCCGCTGCCCCCTCCAGCCTGGGGCTCTGCCACTTCCACATTTGGGGCTGGAGCGGAGACCCCGGGATCGGCGTCGCTGTCGCTGTACATGAAGTAACTGAGCTCACCAAAGCCAGTCATGATTTGCCTTAACATGGTTTGAATGGCAACCGAGGTGGTCTCGCTCAGGCCCGTGTTCAGGATTCGGCGAATAGGGATCCTAATGGTGCTGACATAAGTTCGCACGCCCGCCCTTTCCGAGCGGGAAAAGGTACGTCTAAACCCTCCTCGCTCGCTTTCGTACGTGACCGTATTGTTCGGAGTCTGGGACCTTGATCGCGTTCGGTTGGCTATGCTATCTCTCTGCCTGTATTCTCCTGGACGAACCCGTCTCACTTGCAAGTCGAGGACGATGGTCGGAGGTCTCTGTCCAGGGGCTGGGGGGTCCGCACTGCCGCTCGTTTCTGAAGAGCTCGCTGCCTGGGGGACGGGCCTGGCTTCAGAGGTCGAAAAGAGAACCGTGTTTTCAGTGGGTGCCTCGGAATTTGCTGCATGCTGACGTATGACCATGTGCTGCCTTGTTCTAGAACTTCCTTCTGCTTCGGCGACCAAAGGAAGATCAGGGGTTTGAGAGGACGTATTGTGGTGTATCCTGCGCGGCGATTCGCTCACTGGATTAAGAGGGGATCTACTTCTGTCAGTCCTTGCCCGTGTCCTCCGTTGTTCAGGGCTTCTGCTTCTTGACCTTCTCTGGCCTCTCTGAAAAGAGGTGTCTTCATTCAGCTCTTCAGGGTAACTCATTTCCGAGTCGGGCTGCCTGGCCACGGGAGGAGAGGAGCTCTGCCTTAGAACCGGGGGAGAGGCAGACCTTGACGTCTCAGTGTCACTTTGGCTGTTTTCTAGATCCTCTCCAGTGGGGGGTTCCGCGGGTGGCTCGCCCTCCGTCTCTGTACTTGGGTTCCCGTTATTGCGGTTGACATTGATCTCCAAACTAAATCTGAAATCCCCACTGTTTGGATTAGTCCGGCTTACTGCTCTCCACGACTGGTTGCCTCTCTGCCCACTTCGTGTCGTATTCCCAGTTTGCCGAACTGAATTAAGCCAATCTATTATGGAATCACCATTAGACACATCTTCTGCGGATTCGGCACCTGCCAAAGGAAAGTAACTGCTATAGTTAGGCGAATGAAATAATTCTGGGCTAAAAAACTTTCTCCAAACCCTTTACAAGTTATGATCTTAGAAAATAAGGTTCTTGGCCACAGTATAAATATTTGTTCTTCCAAGTTTTGGACACCATAAATCAGTGATGGCGAACCTTTTAGAGACCGAGTGCCCAAATTGCAACCCAAAACCCACTTATGCATCGTCGAGTGCCGGGTAGGTGTGGCCAATAGGGTGGGCGTGGCTGCGGTGGTAGCGGCAGACTGGGTGGGACTAAAAAGTTCAATCAATTTCAGCTTTGCAAGATTTTTTTTCCCCGCAAGGTTGAAATTGACTGAACTTTTTTTTTTTTTTGCACACGGCGGTGGAGGCCTAAAGCGAAAAGGTTTTATAAAACCCAGCTGAAGGCCTAGGACTGGGGCAACGGCGCGTGTGCCCACAGAGAGAGCTCTGAGTGCCGCCTCTGGCACCCGTGCCATAGGTTCGCCACCACTGCCATAAATGCTTAACTCACCATACCTTCCTAAATTAATCACAGCAATATCTATGGGACAGATTAATTTCACCACCTTTAATAGACTATACCAACAAATAATAATTTGTCCAGTACTGAACACTTCAGCAAATCAGTCAAGATGACCGTTTCATAAAGGTCAGGAAATAAGATAATGGACTGTGATGATTTTAATGAATTCCATTCCCTAAACTAGAACATCTGCCAGGCAATAATTCATCCACGCAATATTGCATGAGCCCAGCATCTGGTTTCATCCGGACTGCTTCTACAATATTAACGCATCAAGGCTGCACACTTGGCCAGAGAGATTGGAACCAAGATACCAGATAGGCACGTGCAGTTATCATGGGTAAAGCAGGCCTGCTTTGAATAAGTTTGCGGCACAGTCACACTCTCTTAAGCCAGGAACAAAGGAGAAAAAGAACAGGGCAGTCTGCCTCGCTTTGTAGAAGCCATTTCAAAGGAGATGAATACGTAAGCTCTAGAAACTGCACCACAACAGAAGTCAAGAGGCCCAACAGGACGTAGCCACAGAAGCACAACGGCTAAATTCAAATCGCTTCTTTTGTCGAGCCATGTGGTGTGCAATCTGACCATTACCATAGGAACGTTAGAAGAACAGTGCGTACCTCTGCTGTCTTCAGTGGGCTGCTGGGGTGGGCCTTCCTTAATTTGCTGCAGCCTTCTTAGCAGCTCTTCTTCCGTAATTTCACCTGAGGAAACAATGGGCAGGTGTTCCTGAGAAAGTCATTCACACTCATGTGCAGCAACACTAGGGGAACCAAAGCAGAGATGTGTTCACCAAGATTACTATTATTCTTTCTCTGTTTAACATAGGGGTTGTATTTTCATTTAAAGAGCCGTGATGATTTTGGGTGGACATATGGCAATACTCCCAACCACCCTACCTTGAAAAGTTACCATACAGGGCCGAAGAAGAGAAAAGAGAAAAGAAAAACCACCAGGAGAGGGGGGGGGGGGGAGAAGGCAGAAATTTGGCTTGCCTACTTCCGCCTGGGAAAAGAACAGAGCAAGCTCAGTTCTGCTCAGCACTGCATGTACAGCAAAGAGCAGAGGGCAAGAAATTAGAACTGCAACGTTCATATTCAGGAAAATGAACGGAGGGTAGTTTACAAAATAGACTTATTATTAAGGGAGGCCTGTATGAAAGAGCATGAAAAGATATTGAATTAAATCTACAGAGAGCGCAAAATAGCAAGAAAGGGAAATGGTCTTATCCCAGCCGCTGAGGGGGAGCAGGGGAAGAGATCAAGAAACGTTCGCTCAATAAACAAAATACAGCTTTTAACATTATAAAATATAAAGCTATCCACATGGTCAGAATCAGGTGCTATTGATGCCCACTACACCTTTACCTATTAGAAGCGGTGTGTGGGAACGTCAAATGTTCAAGTTTGTTGGGTAAGAAGTTCTAGATACCATTGCTCCTGGAAATAGCTCAATTATTATATTAGCAAGCAAAGTCTTTACCGAATGTGCCACCATGGAAAGATTACTGAACAGTTAATAGATTCTTATCTGTTAACTAAGAGCACGAACATCTTAGCATCTCTACAGGATTTTCTTTCAAGAGAATCATTCTATAAACTTTGCTCTGATACTGCAATTTTTCTTCAAGAGAATTGATGGCTAACTTCTTTTTTTTTTTTTTTAATCTATTTTATTCATTTATTTTTATTTCTATTGCCGCCCAACACAAAACAAACGATTTTGGGTGGCGACCAATTGTAAAACGATTAAAAACAATTACAATATAATTTCTTCTGAGGAGTGGGAAAGAATAAAAGGAAGATTTGACGTGTGGTTTTTAAGAGAGGAATGGAGACCTGCAGTTGTATTTATTGCAGAGGTTAAGCTCTTTTGGAAGTCCATACTGGAGGTACCCGGGTTCCTGGGTGTATAAGCATAACTAATACAAAACATGCGCGTAATCCCTTATACTCCAAAGCACCTGAGGGCAGGACACGAAGCAACGGGTAGAAGCTCGTTAAACAAAGACCCAACCTGGAACTAAGGAGAAGCTTCCCGACAGTGAGAACAATTAATTCATGAAACAGCTTGCTTCCCGGAGTTCTGGGTGCTCCCTTGCTGGAGCGTTTCGAGAACAATTTGGGACACCCATTTGTCCAGGATGCTACAAGGACTCCTATCTTTTGCAGGGGGTTGGACTAGAAGACCTCCAAGGTCCCTTCCAGATCTATGACTCTATGGCAACTATCGTGAGCGACCGGAATTAAATAACTGCTGGATTAGCAGGACGGCAAGATTCTTAACTGTCTGCATGGCAAGCTAAGAAAGCGGCATACCGGGAGTGCCTAGCAAGTTGTTATCTCTCATCAGCCTGTAGTCTTCTTCGCTCAGGTTATTTACAAAGTGATAGAAAGCTTCTTCTCGGTCCAAGCGGTCCAGCTGACTCCGGCGCTGAGCTTCCGACTGATTGATATTTCCTTTATTATTAGCCTCTGAGCTTTCCATGTTGATAAAAGTAGAAAATATTTCTAAAAAATAGAAGTAAAAAAAAAAAAAAAGATCAGCCAATTTTGGGGAGAGGGGTGTTTAACTCCATACTCCATATATAGCTAAACTTCAGTGAAGAATATACATATATATATATATCGTCACTCTTACTACAGGAACACAGGAAAAAAACGACAGAATGTCACACAGGCTGCAGAAATCAAATTGTGGTTAAAAAGAGCACACCTGTCCACAGGATAGATATGCATTATGTCATATTGATATATTGTTTGAATCTGCTGTTTGTTTTTATTCTGTGAGCTGTTAACAGGGTAGTTTTAATGTCTGTGTAAACAGCGTTAACAATGCCTAAAACTGGGTAGCAATTTCAGAAATCGGAAGAAAAGCGGGGAATGTGTTCTAATCCCCCAAGGAGGGTGGGGGGGGGAAGGTGTTTACAACAAGACAGCTTCATTGTAAGAACAGGCCGGGCCTGCTGGGCAGAACAGAGGCATCAGCTGGCCCCGTGACAGAGGAGGGTGTAGCTGGGGACCAGTCCTGGGGACAAGCTCTTCCCTGACACAAATGTTAAGACCACCTCCTCCTGTGAACGGGCCAACAGGGAGGATAAGCCCTGGAGGAATTGCCTCCTCTGAAATCTAGTCCAGAATAAGAGGTGCTGCATTCAAGAGAACCCACCAGACCATCCATAAACACAAAATGCTAAAACACAAAAATACCCATACGTAAAAATGCTCTACACCCAAGGATGTGTACTTTGTAAGCCTGAAGCTGAAAGGTAGTGCTACCTAGCTACAACCCAGCGCAACGAAGATGCCAGCAGGAGGAAAGGCAACAAACTCTCGAGAACATCGACGGTACCTTTTTAGATATCACCCTGTCTCTTCTACAACCCAAGCTATGAATCAGCTGCAAAGCACTTCTTTCAAAGCAGAACATGGCATACCTTGTCAAGGAGCCATTAGTGGTAACCTGATTTAAGGCATTAGACTTTGTGTAGATGACAGCATGGATGATCAATCATCCAATATGGTGGAAGATAAGAGAGTCTGGCATGTTCTCAACCTGATTCAACCAGTTATTATTTATATTTCATATTTCTTAATCCCCCATCTCCCTTGGAGACCTAGATTATCTATAGATTTTCTAATATATTGCCCTTAGCATAAATGGTGCACTCGCTATATCACTTATTCAGGAAAAACAATCTGCTGTAAATAAGATTTCAACACAAACATTAACCTCACCACCATTTATTCCACTAGTGATAAAGTACATGTGTTTTATATTTCCCTCACCGCACAAATGAGGTAAAGGAAGTCCAAATGGACATCTGCCACCAGCATCTACACTCTATAGCAGTGATGGCAAACCTTTTAGAGACCGAGTGCCCAAACTGCAACCCAAAACCCACTTACGCATCGTCGAGTGCCGGGTGGGTGTGGCCAATTGGGTGGCCGTGGCTGTGGTGGTAACGGCAGACTGGGTGGGACTAAAAAGTTCAATCAATCAATTCCAACTTTGCAAGATCTTTTTTTTTTCCTGCGAGAAGTTGAAATTGACTGATTGAATTTTTTTTTTTTTTTTTTGCATATGGCGGCTGAGGCCTAAAGCGAAAAGGTTTTATAAAACCCAGCTGAAGGCCTAGGACTGGGGCGATGGCGCGCGTGCCCACAGAGAGGGCCGCCTCTGGCCCCCGTGCCATAGGTTCGCCACCACTGCTCTATAGCATCCAGGCACAGCTGGGTATGTTTTCATTCTAAAATATTGGACCTCACACACCAGAAGAGGTTGGTAGTAATAACGTGTGTTGAATAACTGTTTTGAGCAGATAATCTCAACTATGACTTTGTGGCCAAAGGCAGACAGGTCAAATGAAGTCAAGAGCAATTTGACAGCAATAGTTCTGTTGCTAAACTAACTCCATTTAATCATGCAAGGAGACCTAAGTAGAGGACAAACCAATACTAAGATTATCACAATGACTGAAGCTGCCACTAGTTTTATTATAGAGGCTGTAAAATAATTGTTTCCACTGAGTGTGAAGAAGAGGATGCTAAGCAACACCAGGTTAAATTAGACTAAGCCAGTGTTTTTCAACCTTGGCAGCTTGTGGAGCTGGCTGGGGAATTCTGGGAGTTGGAAGTTCACACATCTTCAAGCAGCCAAAGTTGAGAAACACTGGACTAACCCAAGACTCAATTTCTCAGCACATTCCCATCCGGTGTAATTCCACATATCTGTTGTTAAAGACACACGACTGTGTCTTCTGAGCTTTCAGGAGTAGATATTCACTTAAGCACAGACACTGCTTTGCTGAGCTCTATTCTGCCTTTGGTACTGGGATAAAAAGGTCCTGGGAAAGTTTGATCTAAAACTGACAGAGCTATGGCAACCTCAAATCACACTTGTCATGAACCAGGGTTAAGTTCCACTATGGCTCAATGCTAGTCACCCCAAGCATGTTACTATATGTCCAATCTGCACTACCTGTCTGATAATACAGGTAGTCCTCGACTTACAATCACAATTGAGCCCAAAATTTCTCTTAAGTGAATTTTGCCCCATTTTATGACCTTTCTTGTTAAGTGAATCACTGCAGTTCTTAAGTCAGTAACGGTTGCTAAATGAATCTGGCTTCCCCATTGACTTGGCTGGTCAGAAGGTAGCAAAAAAGGGGATCACATGACTCCAGGACACTGCAACCGTCATAAATGTGAGTCAGTTGCCAAGCATCTGAATTTTGATCATGTGACCCTGGGGATGCTGCAATGGTCCTAAGTGGAAAAAACAGTCATAAGTCACTTTTTTCTAGTGCTGTTGTAATTTCAAACAGTCACTAAATGAACTGTTGTAAGTCAAGGACTACCTGTATGTGACTTGCTCACCAGCCAATATCCTGAATAATTGGCTTTTTCAGTGTATCATTTATGCCTGGATTCTAGCTTGATGGAGCAATTTATCTTCTTTAGGACGAACCTCCCGTGTCAACATCTGGATCATCGGCAGTTGCTTGGCTACCTCCCAGATACGGGGAAGAGTGAGACATCCCTCACCTGGATCACATACACAATCAGCCATTTGCTCATCTAATGAGTCACCCTGAGATGAATCCTTAATGATGACATCCAAGATGAGACAATTGTTAATTTTCTATTACAGAATTAGGAAGATGCCTGTGGTTATTTGTTTTGATCTACAAATAAGACTATTGAAAGAAAGGCAAGTCATGACCCACGGATGCAAAATATTCTGAGCTTAAAACATCTCTATCTCAGTACATAGGGTGTTTCAGCTTGTGTTCCAGAGTTTTATCCCAAGCTTCAGTCAAAATATGGAGTTTCATAGCCCGTTATTTTTTTTAAAAAAACTGTAGATTATCCAATAAAGCATCTGGTACTGGCCTTCTCCCTAGTACCAGATGGGCTAGGAGCATTTGGGCGAAGGATGAGATGGGGGCAGGACAGTTCAGAAAACCATTCTGGATGTAAGAAGATGATTATTAGCTGTATTTTTTTCTATAACTTGGGTGGTAAGAAATTCTCAGCATGTATAACTATAAAAAAAGGGAATTATCAAAGGGCGGATACATGTTCCCATTATCCTCTATAACAGCAGCCCTCAACATTTAGGGCGCTAGAAACTGGCTCCATGGAGGACAGTTTTTCCACGGAGCGGAAGGCATGGTTTTTGTGTGTTGCCTAGATCCCACACATGCAGAGATGGGGCTTCGCTCACTTGCATGGACCAGTTCCTGGCGGGCCACAGACCAGTGTTGGTCTGCAGCCCAGAGGTTGGGGATCCCTGCTCTATAACAAAACGTTACAAATTTGGTTCTGGCGCAATAATGGATATTTTAATATCCATTGATTAATTAAAATTAATTATTTTTAACAACCTTCTTAGGAAGCTATATTTTCCTATTTGATACACATCTTCTTTTTTAATACAGTGATGCTTTTGGAACATCAAACATGCCAAATGACAAGTAGGCCAAACATAAGCTTGTACTTTTTACCCTCAGAATTACTCGGAACAGAGGCACTTCTTAAAACATACAAAGTAAGCATTAGCAGCTTGTTCGAGGCACATGTACAAAGAAGCAAATAGTGACCATGTTTCTGAGGCCTAGCTGTAAGCAGAAAGAAAACATGTGAGTCCTGTTTCAGGAAGACAGGTTTGAATAACCTTCTTCCTCAGAAAATTATGGCAATGACCAATTCTGAAGTAATACCAGCAATGAATTTTTGGCCTTCAACTACTGCATTGAAAATCTTTTATTTATTTTAAGCTATTATTTTACCTTAGGTTTTTTTTTTCCTACTTGGAAGCAGCACTTCCCATATTACCCAGTATCATCACAGTGTCAGGGACAGACAATGGTCTCCCTGCAATTTGCAAATCCTGGATATCAATAAACAGGAAGTAACTAGATAGCAAATGCCAATGTTAGTCATCAGTGGCTAAGATGTGTAATAATTTTTCTGCTTATTTATTATCTTAAGGTAACCAATGATTAATATCCTTTGCAATGCTTAAGAAGGACTCCAAGAATTTGATAAAATCCTTCATTCTCAATTACCGTCTAAAAACAAAAAATGAGGGAAAACAGCATACACTAAAAGTAATTACGTGTTATTAAAAAGTAAAATGTATGGGAGATTACACTACCTATTCGAATACATGCAAGCAAAAATACAGCACTCGAATCAAAATCAAATACAGACATAATTCCACTTATAAACTTTTGAATTACACTTTCAGCAATACGAACAAACCGCAACACCAAGTTGGGAGGTTTAAGAGAAAAATAGAGTTGGAAGGCACCTTGGAGGTCTTCTAGTCCAAGCTCCTGCTCAAGCAAGAGGCCCTATATCATTTCATCTCTTCTTAAATCCTCCAGTGATGGACCGCCTACAACTTCTGGAGGCAAGCTGTTCCACTGGTTAAATATTCTCACTGTCAGGAAATTTCTCCTTAGTTCTAGGTTGCTTCTCTCCTTGATCAGTTTCCATCCATTGTTTCTTGTCCTGCCTTCTGGTGCTTTGGAGAATAAGTTGACTACCCTCTACTTTGTGGCAGCCCCTGAGATATTGGAAGACTGCTATCATGTCACTACCCCCAGTCCTTCTTTTTACTAGACTACACATACCCAATTCCTGCAACCGTTCTTCGTATGTTTTAGCCTCCAGCCCCCCAGTCATCCTTGTTGCTCTTCTCTGCACTCTTTCCAGAGTCTCAACATCCTTTTTATAAAGTGGTACTTCACGTTATCTTGATTCTATCCCTCTGTTAATGCAGACTAGGATTGTATTAGCTTTTTTGGCTGCTACCCAACGCTGCTGGCTCATATTTAAGTGATTGTCCACTAGGACTCCAAGATCCCTCTCACAGTTACAACTACTGAGCCACGTTTCACCTAATCTGTACCTGTTTATTCAGTTTTTCTTTCCTAAATGTAGAACCTTATATTCCTCTCCATTGAATTTCATTTTGTTAGATAATTTACAGGTTAATTTACAGTGCACCACATACATATACCTATTTGGACATAGGAACAAAACAGATTTAGAAACAGCTTCTTAGAACACTGTCTATATTGCACAGCAAAGATCTGAAAGATAAAAAAAACTTTTGTATTCACGTTTAACTTTTATGAGATTATTACTTGCCAGGTTTCAACAACAGTACTTGGAACCGAAACACCATCCTTTCAACATTTTTTGCCCTAACAATATATTGTTTTTAATGTTTTTTTTAAATAACGTACTATACTTTGGGGAGATTAGAATCAGAATTTAAATGGGTATATCCATACTTGGGAAACTCAGGTATGGAAACAAATTGTAGACTGAGAAGGAAGTTTTGAGCTGGATTATTCTAAGTTCCAGAAGACATTAGTGGAAGTTTTCGATGCTAAAGAAAGAAGATGAGATGAGAAGACCGGCAACATGGGTACTTGAACACCAATAACTTAAAACTATTCCTGAGAATTAGGTGGATTAAAATAGGCTAAAACTTCAGATTTAAACTTACAGAGTGACTTCAAAAAAAAAAAAAAAAGCCAGTGACTTTTTTCCGTCTCCAAATTCATCTTTCCCAGTATATAATAAACTGCTCAAGCTGAGTCATCAAAACCCCAAATCTGTTATCCTGTGATCCCTAAAACTTTTACTCCCATCTGATGAAAAGAAGGAAGAAAAATGACTTTTAGAGGTCCCACGGGCATCACTAATCAGGGCAGACTTCTAAAGCATGACTTCATTAGATGTAGAATGTCTGCATGTCCACCCTACTTTCCACTCCCAATACACAGGTGTCTTAATCCCAGGTAGTGTTTGTGTTATGCATTACTAATTCCCCCCAAACTCAAGTACTCTAAATAGATTATAAAATTGCTAAAAGATAAGATAAGAAAAGTCTTCCACGACTGAACTGTACTCTGCATAGAACAGTCAGTTGCAGTCTATGTCAGGACTAAAATTCAATATTGAAGTTTGGGGATGTTCCAGATTTGAACCAAAATGGGGGTAATTCCAGGCTGGAGGATCCCTGTGATAGCAGCTGTGGATAAGCAAGATACGGAGAACACTGGTGGGAGGACAAACAAGTGGGATATATTGTACTATATTGCAGCTTGTTCCATACTGCAGTGACCACCTGTGGCAACAGGGAAAGCTAGAAGGGAAGAGAATGCACAGACCGGCATACAGGCCACATAACTGACAGGGCAGGGAGACACACAAGCCATATCCTATCTATACTAGCTCATCCAAAACGGTTCAGACTTTTCAAGCAATGATGTTTGTTCCAGGATCAGGGCAAGCCCCATTTCTCATTTCATGCACATTCCTTATATAAGGAAAATTAGAAGAAGAAGAAACAAAAGCTGTCGTCGGGTTTAATACAGGCATTTATCAACAAAAGTGCTTGTTGACAAGGGAGTCTTGGGCCGAGACGTTAGTACAGTATAGGAGCTAATTTTGAATCCTTATGGGGGAAGCATTCCTTAAGCAGAGTCTTCTTCCCTGTAACTACACACCTAACTTGTCTTTGTGAAGACATCTGGAAGGCTTCCGAGAATAATTGAAGTGATAAATACGAAGCAGGGAGCTAATCTCTGCAAACCACATTATAAAATCAGGATCCAATTATCTAGTAATTGAACTAGGTTTAAAAAAGAGCTCGTAAAATAAAGGAAAAAAAGCCTCTACACATTACAGGCCTTCTTCTGGCTTGAGATAAACACAAGTCACAATAATAGCATCGTAACGTAGCTTAGTAAAAGCAGGATCCACTTATTAAATTGTAATGTTCAATTCCATCAGCAAAACTGAATGAAGAGTTTTCAAAATACAGTGGTGCTTGGCAGACAATCAGAAATTTGCCTTTCAGATGACCCACTCTAATTGTTCTTTAAATTAAATGAAGCTAATGATTAGTGCCTAGAGAACCCGTATAAGAGGCCACTTGCTTTCATCCAAATGGATAAGCAGAAAACTAAAACCAGATGATTTGAAATATACCACTGGAAGGAGGGAGAGAGTTAATACTGTGATGAAAGTTAATTTATTGTAATTTTTTGGACATTGTACATGCAACTGAAATGGGATTTTAAGAAGTTCTAACAAATATTAAGGCTAGGCATGGAAAAACATGGGCCTCCAATCTTTTTATAGGAAGATTTCTAACAAAACATCAAAAACGTTCGGACATTTTTGAAGAGTCACTTCTGAGCAGAAAAGCACTCATCTTCCCTTTGTCAATGTTGCAAGGCACATAAAAAAAAATCCTCTTGGCAATAAAAAAAAATATTTCTCCCACTGAGGTCAGTGGAGGCCACTTTAAATCCTAACTGCTAGTTGGATTTCTGGGGACCAACAATGTTGAGAAAGAGGCATTGCTTCTCTTCTCCAAAACTCCATACCACATGTAGCAAGTTGAGACTTTTGACATTTCTTTAATTTTTGAAGATTCTGAACTTAAAAAAAATAAATTTTGTACGACGATTCAATGGCCCACATTAGAGCAACATCTTTGGTATGACTTGCAATTCTGGGCCAAGCTATCGAGTGCCTGAGCCTGCCTGCTTTGTAACAAAATGCCTGCTGGTGACTTGCAGCCCTGACACACTTGCTCTGAACCAATTTGGTCTTTGGACTGAAAGAGGCTCCCGACTAACGTTATGCAGAAATGCTTTGCTGTTTAAATACCAATTTCGCTACACATAATCCTCAACTTATGACCACAATTGAGCCCAAAATTTATGCGGCTAAATGAGAATTTGTTAAGTGAACTTTGCCCCATTTTACGACATTTGTTGCCCCAGTTGTTAAGTGAATCACTGCAATTGTTATGTTAGTAACATGTCTGGTAAGTGAATCTGGCTTCCCTATTTACTTTGCTTGTCAGACGGTCGCAAAAGAGACACGGCCACCGTCATAAATATGAGCCAGTTGCCAAGCACTTGAGTTTTGATCATGTGACCATTGCGGGGTGGGTGGGTATTGCCGCAACTGCTATAAGTGTGAAAAACAATCACAAGTCGCTTTTTAAAGTGCTGTTGTAACATCACTGTCACTAAACAAACTGTCGTAAGTCGAGGACTACCTGTAATTAAATGTCACAGGTCAGATTATCAAAAGTCTATATTTTAGTTTCTGTTTTAACTTGGACTGTAGTGAGCATGATTTTTGATGCTGCATTGTAGTAGTTATAGATGCATAAAAGGTATTACTACTACTAGAGACACCAATTATATATTGAGCCTGTTTTAACGCTCCTAGTTTGGGGCTGCAAGGCAAGAGATCATAAATAAAAAGTAACTGCAGTATAGCAGTTAAAAATACCAAGGTGCTTTTAAAAAAAACACCTCTCTCTCTATATATATATATATATATATCGATACAAAAGCTACGAGTGGCGCAAAGAGCCATGGAAAGATAAGATGCTCGACATCACAGGACAAGATAGAAAGACCTGTGCCTGGATTCGAGAACAAACGGAAGTATAAGATGCCATCTGAAGAGTAAAAGCATTGAAAAGAGAATCGGTTGGTCACATAGCAAGAAGAAGGAATGGCAGGTGGACCAAAGATCCCACTTGATCAAAAGCGTCCATAAAAGAAACCTAAAACAAGATGGATTGATGACATCCGCAAGTATTGCAGGCCCAACTGGCAAAAGAAAGTCCAGGACCGCATTGGGTGGAAACATGCAGAATGGCCTTCATCCTACTGTGGATAGACAAGGAATCTGTTTTAAAGTGTGACTGATTGACTTGTCCTTGGCAAAGAGTTGTGAATCCATTGGAGTTATCTTGTTCAGGGTGATGATTGACTCAAAAAAAATAAAATAGAACTGTTTTACCTAGAATCAGCAAGTTGAATCAGATTAGCTTTTGGCCAGATGCTGTGCTGAAAAGCTCTTCTGACCTGTCACTCAAATGGCCTGAGACAAACTGCATGACCGTGTCAAGTTAAATCTCCCCAAGGTCTGCATGGCCCCATTCATTATAAGCCAGTCTAAAAAGTGGTTCCTCGTGAAATTAAGGGCTCTTTTAATTTCTATATATTAAGGAACTGATGGAAACTGATGGGAAGTACAATTAAACGGGTCAGAATTTCAGAGACACAAAGGCCTTTAGGAAATTACACTGGGCTGACTGAAAGGGCATTCAAATTGATGGGAGTTGAAGGCCAAAATATCTGGACAGCACTTGGTGCCTAATCAGCCAAAAGGTTTTATGGATGCACTAGGCCAGGGGTAGGCAACCTTGGCTCTTTTATGACTTGTGGACTTCAACTCCCATGCTGGCTCAGGAATTCTGGGAGTTGAAGTCCACAAGTCATAAAAGAGCCAAGGTTGCCTACCCCTGCATTAGGCTAACTCTGTTTTTTGAAGTCAAAGAAAAATAAGATTATAAATAACAGAATACCAGAATTGGGAGGGACTTTGGAGGTCTTCTAGTCCAATCCCTTGCTAAACCAGGAGACCCTATACCATTTCAGACAAGTGGCTGTCCAGTCTCTTCTTAAAAACCTCCAGTGATGAAGCATCACAACTTCATGAGACAAGCTATTCTACTGGTTGATTATCCTGTTAGGAAGTTTCCCCTTAGTTCTGGGTTGCTTCTCTCCTTGATTAGTTTCCATCCATTTCCATTTTTCATCTTGCCTTCTGGTGCTTTTTGGCAGCCTCTCAAATATTGGAAGACTGCTAGCATGTCACCCCTAGTCCTTCTTTTCTAGACTAGACATACCTTATTCCTGCAACCATTCTTCAGGATAGGTCTTTCAAAAAGCGAAAAAGTGAACAAATTTCACCCCACCTGCCATCCTCATAACCAATTTAAAGCAGCTTCTTTGAAACTAAGGTCACAGCAGGATTTTAAAGTGATAGAAAGCTCTCTTTCAAGATCACAGGCCGCATTCTGTATAGCCAACTCCAACTCAGTGCAACCAGGGTAAACATGTACAAAATATTAAGGATTGGTTCTACATGAATCTCCCCACTGGTTAAAAAAAAAGAAAACTATTCTGCCCGTAGAAATGTTTCACAAGATCATCTTCCAAAATTCTTTTTGAAGCTTGTGTGAAATGATCTGGACATTTGTGCCTCTTCTAGCCAGTTTTTCTACACATATGAAAGACTTCTAGGATGGACAGTAGTGACTCCCAACTGAATACCAAGGCTTACAAAATTTATCAACATCAAAAAATTATGTTAGAACGTATCATTCTAAACCAGATCCAGCCTTCAGAAGATCATGTAAATATCCACATATACCAGGGGTGTCAAACTCAATTTCACTGAGGGCCGCATCAGCATTGCGGTTTCCCTCGGGGGGGCCGGGTGGGTTTGGCCAGAGTGGGTGCAGCCTACTGGGTGGGCATGGATGGAGTGGGGTGGGTGTGGTTTCGGCAGACAGCGGGGTGCTCTCCTCACAGCGCCGAGAGGTTGAGCCGGGCGGTGCAAAGCTCGCCAGCTTTGCACCTTGCTGCCTGCTGAAACTGGGCAGGCTGGGGGCTAGGCAGCATTGCATTTCTCATCAGATTCGCACCACCCGGCTCAGCTCTTGGCGCTGTGAGGAGAGCGCCCCACTGCCTGCCGAAACTGGGCAGGCTGGGAGCTGGGTGGCCTCGTGCTTCTTTTATTTGAGCCGCCCGGCTCAGCCTCTCGGCGCTGTGAGTAGAGCGCCCCGCTGCCTGCCGAAACCTCTCCCCCGGAGCCCATCAAGCCGGATATGTGAAGTAGGCGAGGGCCATTTGCTGGCCACTTCCAGGCGATGGTGCATTTCTTCATTCCTCACAAAGGGTGATACCTTCCCAGCGCGCGCCCAGGGGGTGGGGCCAACGCGGCAGGGGCTGGTTCCTCGCTGTTTCCAGACGGCCTTGTGGAGCTAAGACTGAATGCGTTTCGGCATAGATGGCCACCACAAAATTGTATATTGGCTCCCGGCCAGCTGGGGCCAAGGCAGCGGGGGCCATTCCCTCACTGTTTCCAGGATGGCTTCGTGGGCCACATGAAACCACTTCGCGGGCCGCATCCGGCCTTGTGTTAGACATGTCTGACATATACTGTAGTTCCCCGACTTTTCAAAAGTTAATCACTTTAGCTATCTGGGAAAAAGAAAAAAATAAATCAAAGTTGCACCTCCCAGATTGTAATATCTATAGTTTTAGGCAATTTTACCACAAGCTTTTCAACTACTGAAAAGAAAGTGTTAATTATGCCGACCACCATCTTATGTCCCCTTGCATCTCAACCCTCTTCTCTTTCTCATGCTCTTCCTTTGTTACCGTCATTTTTGACTTGAGTACAGAAAAGTTGGGTTTGAACCTCTTGGATATTGTTATATAATTAAGCTTGGACCAAACATTCCTTTCCTGCCGAAGTCTTTTTTCCTCCAGCGGTTGCCTTAAGCATGAATCATCTTATACAAATATTTGATAATTGCCAAACAATTATCAATTGACACAGAAAGTACTAATCAGGGATAGAATCTGGAATGCAAGCTTTATTGTATAAAAAACTATGGAAAATGGAGTGGGGAGAGAAAAGATGGAAATATCTGACCCACTTCTAATCTTTTAGCAAAGGCTGGAGAATGCAAAAAAGTCAATAGAGAAACACTAGACAGCTAAACTGCATTTCTGACTAGAAGTTGCAGAACATAGGCACGAGTAAAACAGAAACCTCTAGAGGT
Source organism: Azemiops feae (assembly GCA_023970755.1). Lineage (NCBI taxonomy): Eukaryota > Metazoa > Chordata > Lepidosauria > Squamata > Viperidae > Azemiops > Azemiops feae. The sequence continues at coordinate 183,707 of JALGBA010001784.1, read as the reverse complement.
ACCGAGAACTGTGCACTTGTAATGCCTAAAGTAGTTTCCATTCAAGCCTAGATGACTATAAATTGCCTAACAATCCTTATATATTTTCCAAAGTATAACTTTACTGTAGTAGACTCATCTTTCAAATTGTCTTAGATTAAAATAGTTTTAAGTTGACAAATCTTCCAAATGTTAAACTTGTGAATTTAAATGCATTTTTTTCATGTAATCAACTGTTAAAGAGTTCAATCAATATTCTTCTAAATCTTTTTTCTATTTTTTTTTTCTGTTACTTTATATGCATTTGTGGTAGATTTGCTACCAAAGGTTAGGGTTAGGGTTTTTTCAAAATGGCATATTGGTTGGAAAAATAAACGGACATTTTTTTTCTCCAACCAGAACAGCCTAATTGGTGTACCAAAACATTGAAACTCTTCATGTGAAGTTTTCCTCAACTTGGCAGGGATTCACACTGCATCCTTAGTAGCACTGACATCCCTGGAGAGAAATAAAGCTTAACAGTTATTAAGCACAGAAATAACAAATGGTTGACTACCACGGCACACCAGTAATTAAATTTAACTGTACCAATGTACCAATGCTCCTGGTAATTATCCAAAGCAAGCCATCACCAAATCTTTTAAAAAAGAATTAGCTTATCTTTCCTTTCAAACAAAATCTTCACATACTGCTCACTCATTTGCAGCTTTCACTCCCCCAGGACTATCAACTTTGGGTTATTTTGTAAGAGGAGGTGACCTCACTGGTCTATTGGCTTCCTGTTACTTAGGCCTGGAACCCCAACCCAGCTTCATTCAAGTCTCATTTCCACCCCCTCCTCTTTCAAATTTCACATCTTCTCTGAAAGAGTTCGGTTTAAGTCACTTCCATATCCCAAGCAGAACACTGCATGCTAAAGAGCAGATGTTAACAAATCGGTAGATGCTAGCAATATAGTTCCTGTCTATGTACTTCTCAAATTTGAATTAACTCTACCTTAAAAAAAAAAAAGTTAAATACCACAATACAATGAAGCTGTTATATGCTAGCTGATCATTTAAAAGCAAATGCAATTTGACTTAAATGTCAATTATTTTCATATTAAAGTATTTGAATTTCTCTCCAGAGCTTTTGGCAGAATTCGGTACAGCTGGTAACTTAACCCATTTAAAATTCTCCATATCAAAAACTAGGAGTAACTCAACATTTACTATATAATTACCTACATCCTGAAGGTAGCTATTCCTGCACACATTCAGTATAATTGACATTCTTGTCATCATAAAGTGGTATTGTTAACAAGTGGCTGGACTGTCCAAATCACAGAAACCCCAAAGGATGGAGGCATAAAATAATAAAACTAGGTGCTTCCTGTTTGGTTAGGGGCTGACAAATATCTGAATGGGTCCTGATCACTACAGTAACCATGAATGTGTCCTTCTGGTATTTGATGAAACCACATTGGTGAACCAAGGACAACCCCAATTACTACCATTTGATCTAGGGGCCAAATAAACTCAGATTTAAAACCAGACTATTTCTAATTTACAGACGACATGATTTTTTGGGAACCAGTATAAAGGAACCCCAAAAATTAATAGCCTTGACCCTCAGAGGGGGTGACCCAGGAAGGGAAAAAAAGCAGGCCCTGTTTCCCCCTTCCTGCCTCTACCACACCCTATGGACACACGTGAATAATTGTGATTTATTCCCATGGAGAAAAATCCCCCCCCCCGGGAAAAAAGGGGGGGCTGGAGGAAAAGCGAAGAGGAGGAGAGGAATACACCTGACCCGACGAACCGAAAGAGGCTGTTCTGCGACCGTCACGCCGGGGGGGATTTTCCTGCCAGAGCCGTGACTTTCAACCAACAGCCATGACACATCAGAAGCCACCCTTCTTCCCTCCCTCCGAGACTCGGATCAGACACGGGGCTCGGAGGAGACCAAGAACCCGCATTTCTCCGCATCGAGCCGTCGCGGAGAGGCTGTCCCGATTGAGGCCGGGCCCGCGATGACGGGAGACCGCGGAGAGGCGGGCCTGGGGAGGCCAAGCCAGGCCCGGGCCTCGCGCTTGCCCAGTTAGGCCGCCGCTCGCCGCAGCCCCCGAAGCGGGGCGAAGGCGGGCCTCCCTCCCGTCTCCTGGTTTCGAGCGGAGGGAAGGCCTCGCAGGCTGACAGCCCCGCCGGCCAGCGGCGGTGGGAGTTGTAATCCAGCGGATCGGGAGAGCCGCCCGCCTCGCGAGGAAGGGCGGGCAGCGGCCCTCGGTGGGGGACGGGCCCCGTCGCCGCTCGACCCGAGAGGGCGCCCCCCACCCCGAGGCCGCGAGCGCCGCCGCCCCGTCCCCCCTCTTCCTCCTCGGCCGCCCGCCCGCCCGCCCGCCCAGAGTCTGGCCGCCGCCGCCGCCGCCGCGCCCCCTCGTACCGCCCCAGAGGCCGCGGCGTCGTCCCGTCCCGTCTCCCGTTTCTTCCGCCCGCCGACGCGTCTCCTCGGCCTGGCTGGTTCGGCGGCGGCTGCGTCCCTTCCTGGCTCCGCTTCGCTCCCTCAAGCGGCCATTTTATGCTCCATTGTTACTAAGGAACTCGGGGCCGGAAACGGCGAGGGTAAGTCGGGAGGGAGGAGGGAGCACGGCGGGGAGAGGGAGCGCAAGCCGACGCCTTGATTGGTTGGGTGCCGGGCGGCGGCCCGCGCAATAGAGGAAGTGACGCGACCGGCTTCCCTCGCCACGCCCCGCGGCGTGCGCATGCTCCCTGGGCCCGCCGTCCCCCTCTCCCGTCACGTTGCTCGGCCGAAGGGAGCGGCTGGAATGGCGCAGAGCGGAAAGGAAAGGCGAGGGGAGATCATAGAGTCGGGAGCGGCGGGAGGGAGTGGCCCTATGCGCTGGCTGCCACTGGGCGGCCATTTTGACGGCGAGCCAAGCTGAGGCGGGGTGGGGGTCGTCTCCGGGTCGGCTCGAGGGGCTTCTCCCCAAGGCGGAGAAAAGCGCCCGCGAATCTCTCTCCGATGCCGGAGAAGCCGCTTCCGTTCGGAAACGCCGTTTGCTCCCTGCGGCTCTCGTCTTCCCGCGGGACTCCAAGACCCATCATCCACAGCCCGGGCCGCCTCCCGCCCTGTAAACGGGGGGAGGGATGGAGGGGTTTACAGCTGCCTGCAACCTCATCGATTCCCCTCCCCCCTCCGCCCTCTCACTGTCAGACTTTACAAGCGATAGGGGTGGGTGTGGACTACAACGCCTATCCGCCCCAGCCAACCAGATGCCTTTTTTTTTGCAACCCCCAACGCCCCCCTTGTCACTTTTCGCACTGCCTACCTGAGGATGGGCTGCATCCCTCTTCCTCCGCCGCCGCCGCCGCCGGAACACGTGACCAGACTGACTTCCTCGTGGGTGCAGCATGATGGGTCCGGAAGTCGAACGTTTTGGGAAAGATGGGAGGCCTCGAGGCGCAGCTGGGTTGTGAGAAGAAAGTCCAATTCCGTCTCTTGCACAGCTGTGTCCAGACCCGCCTCCCTCTCCCTGGTGCTTGCGGATCAGGTTCAAGCGCACGAAGCTCCCCATCATCCACAGCCGGGCCTGGCTGCCTGCCTTGGCCAAACCACAAAAAGAAAAATGGAAGTCAGGAATGGCCTCCCCAAATGATTCCTCTCTGGCTGAGCGAAAGTCTTGCAAAAATACTCACACTCGCCCTGAATCTTATCAGGAAGGTCCACACATTTCTCACGGATTAAACCATGTCAGGATTTATTCTTTTATCTCCCTGTATCAATTAATCAGTCCATTGATGCAAAACAGAAAAGTAACCTTGCCTTTTTTACACAATTGGTCAGTAATTGTCTTCCTCTTACCTTCAGCTTTTCATTTCACTATTGATAGTCAGGAATCAATTCACATGCAATCAAGTGGATTGTAGCTCACCAAAGTTGTCTTTTAGATGCCATTTCCCTAATTTCCATATTGGATAATTTGTGTATCGAATAGCAACATTTATATCAATTCTAATACATGAAGCTAGTACAGTTGCCACAAACCTACTGTGGCACCTCAACAAATGTGATCTGTGATCTGTTGCCAGCATTGTCATCTTCAGGACACCAGCTGGAGAAGGCTGATGCATATTTGTAATGCTAATTACATGAGCAATAATGAAATAATCTCTCCATTGACATGAGAAGAAATGTTTATCTGCTATACTAATATTGCCATAGACAGGAATTACCTTTAAATGAAGAAAAGCTGCCAGGTTTTGGACCAGATGAGCAGAAAAGATCTTTTAAGTTTTGTTTGTGAAATACACAAAATATTTAAAACATCTAATTCAAATGTGAAACAATGGTTTTGATCTTCCCCATTTTAAATTTGAAATGTTTTGCATATCCTTTTTATCTTTTCTAGTATTGCTCTAGTATTTCAGCTTTCTGTGTGCTGCTATATATTCTAAACAGTTGAACAGTTGTTGCAGATGTAAGGATGCTGTGATTTATAGTTTGAACTAATGTGTCCCAGATTAAATTGACCATCTCTTAATCCTTGCCTTGTGGTATCATCTGCTTTGCTCAAGCTGGTTTGAGGCTGGATGTAGCCTAACCACTTCCTCTCTGCTGGGCTTCGTAATTATAACAGCCAGGTAGAATGTGGTTGTACTTGTTACAGCTATAATTTATTCTGAAATTGGTGGTCACAGTCAGTTGTAAAAGGAATACATCAGGAATGAAGCAAAAATGTCTTCTCAACTGAGCCAGTGAAATGGATCTGCCCTGGTAATACCTAGCCATCCTTGCATCTAAGCAAGATCCACTATGATCAGTACCTGGATGGAGATCACTAGAAATTCAGGGCTGTAGACTCAATTGAGATTTTAAAAAAATCAGTAGCACAATACTTCCCTGTTATTGCAAAAATACTTAGAGATGCCCATCAAGTTCCCAGTGCTGAAATTAACTTGAGGGAACGGAACAGAGCCTGTACTTTTAATTTTGCTTTCTCAGCCTGATGGCAATTGCAAGGAAGCAACACTCACGTCTCCCTTTGAAATTTGCTTCAGTCTGTTGGAATAATGGCTAAATATGAACATGTGGCCAGAACAATAATATTTGCTAAGACAGGCTGAGAAAACAGGGGAACTGCCACAACTCAACATCTTACCAGGCCTGACATGTTACCTGCATTTGGCATGTTACCATTGATACCATTCTGTGTGGAAGATGACACCACTGACATTGTGTCATGCAGAGTCCCACTGGGTTGTAGCTCTGGAAGATGCACTACAGGGAGTCTTCAACCTATGGCCATTAATTTAGCCACCGTTCAAAGTTACGGAGCTGAAAAAAGTCAAGTCTTGGGACCATTACACTATCCCCATGTAAACGTGATTACCATTCAGGTGCTTGGCAACCAGCTCACATTTACAACCAATTGCAGCGTTCTGTGGTCACAATATTGCAATTTGTGACTTTTTTTTGCTGGTTCTGGCAAAAAACCCCCCTCATTTTGGAAGAATGGATTCAATTTCCAACTGCAGTGATCACGTAATGATTGTGAATTCACTTAACAACTGGTGTGATTTGCTTAACCATTCTAAATATCGTCATAAAATTTGGTTTGACTCAACTTATAACCTCAACAACTTACAGTGGAAACTGGTCCCAACTATAGTCGTAAGTCAAGAACTGCCTGTATGTGGTTGGGCAATTACAGGAATTAAAAGGTATCAAGGTTGAGAAACATCATGAAAGATTCTTTAGCCACAGTGTGCTATCATAGCATTGGTCTGTAAGAGATACATTCAGATAACATTTAGGAAACTAGGGATCTAGAAAATTTGTAAAACCGGGACGTGTCTTTTATGATGGGTGATTTGCTTTCCTGGGCTGCTATATCGGGAAACAAAATAAAAACACTCATCTCACAGCTAAAGATGGGCAAAGTGCCTAGTTCAAAGTGGAGGAAGGCTCTCATTCAGTGAAATAAATTGTAATTTATTAGCTAAATCAAGTTGAATTCCTACAATTTGCATATCAATAAAACAATTTTGAGAGGGAAGTGTATTTTGGGTTTTGATAGTGCATCTTATTATATACACAAACGTAATTTCCTGTGTGAGTGAAGAGTGAATGCCTCTTTTAAAAAAGCCCTGCCATCTGCAGTTTTTGTAATTACTATATTAAAAATAATCACCATTTTAAAGAAATGTTGATTGATTATTTTGGAGGTCTTGTTTTGTAAGTACTCAAATCTAAAAAAAATCTCGTTAATTGATTCATCAAACCAAATAGTCAATTAACAAATGCAACCCACATTCTCAGGTTTCAAAACTCTGACCTGGAGACTCAGGGCTATAAGTGACATACTTGTTAAACCAGATCATTGAAAGATCTGGCAACTTAAAATGTTAAGTTTTGATTGATGGGTTGTAGAGGTTTTTGGCAGCTGGTCCATTTGATAAATTCACAATTCAATGAGTGTATAAATCCAGACTTGTTTCTTTAGAGATTTGGAAATGTTGTAACTTCCTAAAATAATAAATGAATTGGTATGACATCCTCCCACAAATAAAATAAGTTTCATTGGTTGTTTCGGTTCGGAACGAAATTAATTTCCTACTTACTTTTTAAACTCAATTTCATTCACTGGATTTTCAAACTTTGCAGTTCTGGGGTGAGTTTTGAAAGTGATTCCGTGCTGCCAGGACAAACCTGATCAGGTAGATCTGATCAGAGAACCAGGTTGATCTAGCAATACAGGCACCAGGCTAGAAATCAGGAGATGGTGAGTTCTATAGTCATGCTTTAGGCACGAAAGCCAGCTGGATGACCCAGTCATTCTTTCACACCCCAACCCACCTCACAGGGTTGTTGTTGTGGGTAAAATAGGAGGGAGTAGTACAGATAGTCTTCAACTTACAACAGTTCAACGGCACTGAAAAAAGTGACATCTTTTATCACACTTAGAACCATTGCAGCAGCCCCATGGGGCACGTGATCAAAATTCAGATGTTTGGCAGCTGGCTCATGACAGTTACAGCGTCCCAGGATCGTGTGATCCCCTTTTGCGACCTTCTGACAAAGTCAATGGAGAAGCCAGATTCATTTAACCAGGATGATGTTTAGAAAATGAGGGGTACAGTAAGTTTGGGGCAACCCCCATTCCTCTCCATATTGTGGGTTTGCATAATATTTTGATTAGGCTGAAAAGTGACTGGCTAGCTCCTAGTTCAGGGCGCTCTGAGAATCCATCTCTAGCCTTAGCTCTCTAGGCAGTTAAACCATAATATGAGTTTGTTTAGTTGAGGCTCGCGCAAGATGTAAACACAGCCATTGTGATTTGTTCCCCGAGGTTTTGGCTTTAGCAATAGGTTAGTACTTGGGGGGCAAGTAATTGCAGGAAGAAGCATCAGAACCCACTGCAATCAGTAGCCATTCACTTGGTTCTTGAGCGTTCATGGATAATGGAGGAGCTCAGCCAACTCAGAAAACAGTCTGTAAATTGGGAAAATGTGGTTATTATAAGGCAGGGGTCCTCAACCTTGGCAACTTTTAAGACTTGTGGACCAACTCCCAGAATTCTGGGAGTTGAAGTCCACAAGTCTTAAAGTTGCCAAGGTTGAGGACCCCTGTTATAAGGGATGAATAAAACTGATGTAAGGAATAATGTAGTGAGTCACAAGGCAGCCGACACTGACAAGTTCTAGCTTGTGTGTATCAAACAAACAACAAGTACCTGGACAAAATTTTCACGTCAAAATGCATTGAGTACCAAATTTGATGAGTTTCAAAGCAGTTGAGTATCAAGATACTGTATCTCACTGGGAATTATTTCATCTTTGTCTACATACACAAACACACACAAGCACAACTCAACAAATGCTCACTAGCATGAATGCTGAAATAGACCAGTTATTGGTTCCAAGCTAAGATGTGACTTCACGTTACATACATCCTGAACACGCAGCTATCTGGTTCAGAACTGGGCTACAAGTACTAACCCTTTTAGACTTGGCTACCATTTCCCATTTTTTTCCTGCCATAAAATTTGATCAGCTGGAAGATGTTCATTAACATATTTAATCGGCAGCCCCCACATCACTTTGTGCAATACATCAGATAAAAGTCTGTTTATCAAAGCAATTAAAATCTTCTCTTAATTGCTCCAAGTCTGATTATTGTTTGATCGGTTTTAGAGCAGTTCGGACAATGTATTTCCTTTACAATACTGTTCAGTAGTTTTTATCTTCTGATTCTTTTTACTTTTTCCTCACTCAAATTGGATTTATGTTCTGCCTTCTCTCCAAAACTCAAAGTAGCATATCAGTGTTCTCTAATTTTATTCTCCACCATGTGTACCTGGTGAGGTTGGTTAAGCTGAGTTAAGTCTTGTAGGTTGTATCTCCCATTCTTAGTCCAATGTCTTAACCATACCCTATTTAATGTATGGCTGTGAAAGTTGGACCATAAGAAAGGCTGAGCGCAAAAGAATTGAGGCCTTGAACTATGGTGCTGGAGAAGACTCCTGCGAGTCCTCTGGACTGCAAGGTGATCAAACTGGTCAGTCCTAGAGGAGATCAACCCTGACTGCTCTTTAGAAGGCCAGATCCTGAAGTTGAAACTCAAATACTTTGGCCACCTAATGAGAAGGAAGGACTCACTGGAGAAAAGCCTGATGCTGGGAAAGATCGAGGATAAGAGAAGAAGGGGACAACAGAGAAGGAGGTGGCTGGATGGAGTCACTGAAGCAGGAGGCGTGAGCTTCAATGGACTCCAGAAGATGGTAGAGGACAGGAAGGCCTGGAGGAACATTGTCCATGGGATCGCGATGGGTCGGACACGACTTTGCAACTAACAACAACAAAATTTAATGTTTAATTTCATCACCTGGTAGATGAATCTCGGCTTGCCCCACTTGGGATCTGACATCCCAGCCATTTCTAGCATTATTTCATTTGTTTCCTATCATGGTCTGCAAACAAAGGATCCATAGCCTCCCAAATCAAAACAGACCCACTCTCCTGCCCTGAAACCCACCCGTGGAAGGCTTTCTCTGCTCCACAATTACACAGGAGCTTATGGGAATGCCCTGCCAAGACCAAAATGTGATTTTAGAAAAAACGTGGAGAAGGATTGTAACAAATTCGGCATGGCTCCATCTCAGCAAGGAGTGAATTAAATCTGCTTAAGCAGATACACCCACGTGTGAAATTGCTCAGACAGCTGCCTCGTTGGAGTGACAGCTTTCTTAGGCTGCCCTGCTCTCTTCAGTCCCCTTGTGTTTTAAAAGATAACAGAGTTGGAAGGGACCTTGGAGGTCTTCTAGTCCAACCCCCTGCTCAGGCAGGAGAGCCTGTTCCATTTCAGATAAATGACTGTCTAGTCTCTTCTTAAAAGCTTCCAGTGATGGAGCATTCACAGTTTCTGGAGGCAGGTTGTTCCATTGGTTAATTGTTCTCGCTCTCAGGAAATTTCTCCTTAGTTCTAGGCTGCTTCTCTCCCTCCATCGGTGTCATTGATGAACATTCTTTAACTTCTGGCAGGTTTGAGGTGGCTCTGATGCTTTGGGACCCATTCTCATTTTACAGGTATCCCTCAGCTTACAACAATTTGTTTAGGTTACAAGAGTACAGAAAAAAGTGACTTACAACTGGTCCTCGCCCTTACAGCATCCCCACCCACCACAGTCACGTGATCAGAAGTCAAGTGTGTTTATGACAGTTGCCGCATCCTGGGGGCTCATGCGATCCCCATTTGCAACCTTTTCACCTGGCTTCCAACAAGCAAAGTCAGTAGAGGAAGCTGGATTCACTTACTGACCTCATGATTCACTGAACTGCAGTCATGGCAAAACAACAACAACAAAAAAAGGTTTAACATTCTGCAGGACTCACTTTGCAGCTGCCTTGCTTAGCAACAAAAATGTGGGTCCTTACTGTGATTCTAACTCGAGGACTATCTATAGATTTTGCCAGCAGTGATGAAACATGACTCTATAGCAGGGATGGTATCTTTCCACCTGGCTTCAGGAAAGAGGCATCCCTGGCTAGACAAGGTTAAGAAAATACTGAATCCTATCAACAGCATCCGATAGGATAGGATAGGATAGGATAGGATAGGATAACAGAGTTGGGAGAGATCTTATAGGTCATCTAGTCCAACCCCCCACCCTAGCAGGAGACCCTACACCATTTCTGACAGGTGGCAGTCCAGTCTCTTTTTGAAAGCTTCCAGTGATGAAGCTCCCACAACTTCTGAAGGCAACTTCTGTTCCGTTGGTTGATTGTTCTCACTGTCAGAACATTTCTCCTCGTTTCTAGGTTGAATCTCTCCTTGATCAGTTTCCATCCATTATTCCTTGTCTGGCCTTCAGGTGCTTTGGAAAATAGGTTGTCCCCCTCCTCTCTGTGACAGCCCCTCAAATATTGGAACAGTGCTGTCCTCTCTCCCCTGGTCCTTCTCTTCACTAGACTAGCCATGCCCAGTTCCTGCAACCGTTCTTCATATGTTTTAGCCTCCAGCCCCTTAATCATCTTTGTTGCTCTTCTCTATACTTTTTCTAGAGTCTCAACATCTTTTCTATAGTGTGGTGACCAAAACTGGTTGCAGTCTTCTAGGTGTGGTCTTATTAAGGCTTTATAGAGTGGTATTAGTACCTCACGTGACCCATATGGATTCTTCCATGGCTCTTTTCTTTGTGGTTCCTTGTGCTGTGAGAATCATCTTAATGAGCGTCTCATACAGCCAAGATCGAAGAAAACCTGCATTTGACTGGCTAGGGAATTCTGGAACCTGAAGTGAACATAGCTTAAAATTGCCAAGGTGGAGAAACTCTGCTCCAGGCTGTTTTGCTGGCATCCAGTGTTAATCTCATTTTCGGCCACCTCAAACAAAAGTTTTTTTTAATCAATTTATTTACGATTATTTGCATAGAATTTATTAAAATCAGAAAAAAATTCAAAGCAGCCACTAAAGGGTTCCTGTGACTAGCATTAGAGGTGGTTCTAAGCCTTGGAGCCCAAAATACATCATAACAGTCAAAAGTCAGTCATGTGACTGACCTGATTTTATTACCTTTTTTGCAGCAGTTATAAAGTGAATAACATGGTCATAAAGCAAACGCCATGGTTCTAAACCCCTAGGGATGGTTTTTTTTGCTGGAAAATGGCCCCAAAGACCGGAAACCAGTAAAAAAAAAAAAATTATGGTCACATGCAGTGCTTTTTTTGTAAAAAAAAAAAAAAAAAAAAGTGCCGGAACTCACACACGTCATACAACCCGCCTTGCCTACCCTACAAGGTTCACCTTTGTAGTTGAAAAAAAAAAAACCCTTTAATTTTTAGTGTATCTAAAAGACTAGGATTTCGTTCAAGGTAAGTTAATACTATTAATGTTACCATGCACTGTGTGGCTTTAAATTACAAGAAGGCATTTTATTAATCTTTTGGGACATTTACCATTTGCATGCCCATTTAGTTTAATGAGTGGAAATGTCAGCTTTCTATGTGGAATGAAATTGGCCCGATAAAACAAAATCTGGTTGCTTGTAAAAGATTGAATTATTTTTAAGAAGTTGTCAAACAAGGCGGAAACATTTACATTTGGAGTTTAATTATGGATATTGACTTGAAACAAATTAAAGTTGAAACTTTGTCAGCGAACAGATTACTTTTAATTTACCTTTAAGTTACACCCAATTTAATAAATAGATCTGATTAAACCTCATATTGTAGGTCCACCTTTACATCTGACCAATACATAATTAATATATATTATTATTATTAATAATAATACCTCCAAATCACAAGACATTGGCTTTATTCTTATTCTTCTCCTCTGCAGTTTGAATATAAAGTATAAAAGACATCCCAGCCTTTGAACTACCCAAGGAACCAAAACAGCGAAGTTTCACTGTGGGGCAAGCTTCCACGCCAGCCGTCTTTCTTTCCTCTCGCTTCGCCTCTTTTTAACCTCACACCCCACCTTCTGTAAGGGAAGGCAAAAGGCTCACTTGCCCTCTCGTGAAAGAGGGCCTCCATGTTTATGTGTCTTCCACCGCCACCATCAGCTTCCACACCGCATGGTCTGACCCAGCCAATCAAGCCACGCTCTGGCTGTGGTGCTCTGGCGCCTTATGGCTCCTGCTAGAGGAGACAGACAGCGCCGGAGGGGACCCCGCTTGCACCGTACCGCCAGCAGGGCATTTTCAAAAGCAAACGAGGATAGGAAGGGCAACAATAGGAAAAGAACGCAACTTTGGAAAATCCATCGAAAAAAAGTTGCCGGAACTCTATGGCAAAAAAAAGCCCTGGTCACATGACCATGGAATGCTGCAAACAGCCTTAAAGGTAAGGCAGGTTCCAAGCGCACAAAATACAGTCATGTGACTGCTGGGGAAGGAGCCACCATCTGAACTCTGGAACTGGGTCTCAAGGCAAGACAAGAAGCAACGGATGGAAACTAATCAAGGAGAGAAGCAACCTGGAACTAAAGAGAAATTTCTTGACAGTGAAAACAATTAATCAGTGGAACAACCTGCCTCCAGAAGCGGTGAATGCTCCAACACTGGAAGTTTTTAAGAAGAGACTGGACAACCAACTGTCTGAAATGGTATAGAGTTTCCTGCCTGAGCAGTGGGTTGGACTAGAAGACCTCAAAGGTCCCTTTCCAACTCTGTTATTCTGTTATTATTAACTTTTTTTGGGGGGATTCCATCATAACTTTGAACAGCCACTCAGTGACCAGTCATTGTGAGGACTACCTGGAACACATTTATGATCTGGAGGCTTAGTGTTCCACTTCAGTGCCATTTATATTGAACTTCACTATATGTTGTTGACTGGACTTACAGATGAAAGAGCAACCATAGCAAATTGAAACGGGATGTTTGGTTCATATTTGCTTCCTACAATTTTTGTGGGCCAGATGCCAAGATGTTTCTGGTTGTTAACATCAACTAGTACCTTTAGTTGATGATAGCCTGATTCCTTTAACAATCCATTTTATTTATTAATATCAACCTATCTTTTCCTTGATGAGGAAGGGCAACCATTTAGGATTTTTTTCAGTGAATGGGTTTGTGCATCGTATTTCGACTATAAAGATAATTTATTCAATAAGGCAGTGGATGGGTTTACAAACCTCTAAGTCGTAAACCATAGGTCACAAGCTTTAGTGGTTGGATTCACACCACAAGCTCAAACACAAGCTTTAGTGGTTGGATTCACACCACAAGCTCAAACACAAGCTAAACATTGTGTTGTTTAGCACAATGTAGGAATCCAGACTTGCCTCTGGAGATTAAATAGCAGCTTCAGGTTAAACCTCAATGAGAGATGCACATCAGTTGTGGTGTAAAATGTAAATGACAAGATGACTGGTACCATTGCCATCCAGTAGAGGGCGCTGTGCACATGTATATCAGCTCTTACGTGCCATCCACATTGCTTAATAATAACTGCATGGTTTTTCTTTTTTAAAAAAGTCCGGAATAATCCCCTTTTCTTGCTCTTTATGTTCCTCTCCAGAGCACCCAACAGAGCAGGTGACTCCTTCACCACCCCCTTTGAATGATGTGAATGAGTGGCGCGATTGGCACTGAGACGAAGGCTGGAAAACAAGAAGCTCCCCCATTTAGTCCAGGCGTGATCCTGAGTAAGACCACATCTGGACTACTGCATCCAGTTTTGGTCACTATATTATAAAAAAGATGTTGAGACTCAGGAAAGAATGCAGAGAAGAGCAACAAGGATGATTAGGGGGCTGGAGGCTAAAACATACGAAGAACAGTTGCAAGAACTGGGTATATCTAGTACAGTGGTGGCGAACCTATGGCATGCGTGCCAGAGGCGGCACTCAGAGCCCTCTCTGTGGGCACGCATGCCGTGCCCCGGAGATGGCGAGGGACTGGCCCCTGCCACCCTGGCCCCACCCACCCAGTCTGCCATGACCACCGCGGCCACGCCCACCCGGCGATAAATAAGTGGGTTTTGGGTTGCAGTTTGGGCACTGAGTCTCTAAAAGGTTCGCCATCACTGATCTAGTACAATGAAAAGAAGGACTAAGGGTGACATAATAGCAGTGTTCCAATATTTGAGGGGCTGCTACAAAGATGAGGGGATCAGCCTGTTTTCCAAAGCACCAACAGGCAAGACAAAAAAAAAAAAAAAGGATGGAAATTAATCAAGGAGAGAAGCAACCTGGAATTAAGGAGAAATTTCCTAACAGAACAATTAACCAGTGGAACAACCTGCCTCCAGAAGTTGTAGGTGCTCCATCACTGGAGGTTTTAAAGAAGAGACTGGACAGTCATTTGTCCGGAATGATATAGGGTCTCCTGCTTGAGCAGGGGGTTGGACTAGAAGACCTCCAAGGTCCCTTCCAACTCTGTTATTCATTTGCAGCACCCGTCTGCCTCCAGCTCTGCACCTGTTGAACAGCAGCAGGGAAATTCCTGGGATCAAGGCAGGCAAACCAAGAGGCTGGTCAGGAAACATGGGCTCACCCCACCTCGTCTTTAAACATAAGCTTCAAAGATCAACGTTATGTTCATATTAATTAGTGGCAAAGCCCAAATGAATATAGGTAGATCTCAACTTATGATGGTCGCTTCGCGACAATGCCCCCCCCTCAAAGGATAGTTTCTCTACTACTTTTGTTGGATGACTCACACACACACACCCCACAAAAAGTACCAGAAGATGGCCTCATTGTCTGGCCCCATGTTGACCATCACCTCCAAGCCACAGGTCTTGTCTGCTCTTGGCTTGGCTGCTCTTAGTGTAGACATCACTAACTTCTCTTGAAGATTTTCTCTGAGCAGTCAACCTGATTAGGCTCTAAAATTAGCTTAGGATTCATTTGATCACCAACACTGTTTCTCATGCCATCACTCAGTGCCTGCTGTATTAGTACAATGTAAGTTAACAAAAATCTAAAGTCCTTGGGAATTGGGAGGCATATAAATTTAATATTATTATGGCTGGTTGCACAGTCAGCCAGATGTTTGGACTGGATTTGCCATTTTTATCTACCTACAGAATGCTTCCCAAGAACCTGGGATAGGCAGATGTGGATGTTTGATGGTACAGGTCCTCAATTTACAACCACAGTTGAGCCCAAAATTTACATTGCTAAGTGAGACATTTGTTAAGTGAATTTTGCCCCATTTTATGACCTTTCTTGCCACAGTTGTTAAGTGAATCACTACATTTGTTCAGTTAGTAACACGGCGGTTAAGTGAATCTGGCTTCCCCATTGACTTTGCTTGTCAGAAGGTCGCACAAGGGGATCACGTGACCCCGGGACACGGCAAACCATCGTAAATAGGAACCAGTTGCCAAGCATCTGAATTTTGATCACATGATCATAACAATGCTGCAAAGGAGTAACTGTGAAAAACGGTCACTTTTAATGCCTTCGTAAATTCGAACAGTCACTAAATGAATAGTTGTAAGGCAAGGACTGCCTTTAATTGTAATGGCAAACAAATTTCAAATGAACTTCAATAATAAACCAATATTTACTTACCTAAACAGAAGGACTGTGTGGGCAAAAAAACCAATGGGAGTCGGAGCGGCTTCCTGCAGGCTTTCCAATTGACCTCGCTTATGGGAAGTTGGCAGGGAGCATAGGAAATCACGATCATGTGACCACAGGCATGCTGCAAAGGCCACAGCTTGGTGAATAAAACTGATATGAACCTAATGGAAGTTTCAATTCCACAGGAGTCAGATTTTTTTAACGCCTTCTTTAAATTTCAGATTTTAGGTACCTTGGTTCAAAAATTGTTGCGGTATCATTTACTAGTTGGCTAACTTGAGGGCACAAACAGAGAAACACAAAGAGAGTTTTAGTAGTATATACATAATAGGTCTTCTTAGGAGATAAAGACAGGAGCGACTGCAGCCAGGGCTTTCTTGGCACCATGCCCACATCTGCCTAGAAATTAAATCTGAAAAAAAAAAAAGCAGAATTCAGATGTGGCCACTAGAGACGGCCATGAGGATCGTGTGCCAAGATGGCAGCTGTGGCTTCCTGATTGAAGTTCTGTTCCTTTTTAGATGCATCACAACACACTTTCCCACCTACACACCTGTAGAGACAGAAAATGCAGGTGGGCATTTTTTTTTTTTTGGAAGGGGACTTATGGACCCACGACGACCGAGGCTAGTTGAACCAGAGAAAAATCCAGCTTTGCAAGGAATATTCCCTCTTTGCGGACGCTCCCAGCAAGTGACCTTTCCTACTAATCCTGATGGACAATGAGCTTAATGAAGTCTATGATGAATGGTCAGCCGAATGAAGTGCGCTTAGCTCCCCCTAAACAAACAGGTGCACAGAAATGCAACAGCATGCTACTAGCGGGAGCTCAGACAATGACACGCCAAAGACCAGGAAAAGATCAAAGGGCAACTGAGGGGTAAAAGGGCTGAAAATGATGACATAAACTTTGGTGATCAAGAATGTCCCAGGAATCCAGTTGGTCAGAAGCCAACCCTTTGAGGGTATAAACTGGGAACTCTTCTTCTTCTTCATCATCATCATAGTTGGAAGGGACCTTGGAGGTCATCTAGTACAAATCCCTGCACAAGCAGGAGACCCTATACCATTTCAGACAAGGGGCTGTCCAGTTTCTTCTTAAAAACCTTCAGTGATGGAGCATCTGCAACTTCTGGTGGCAAGCTGTTCCACTGGTTAATTGTTCTCACTGTCAGGAAATTTATCCTTAGTTCTAGGTTGCTTCTCTCCTTGGTTAGTCTCCATCCGTTGCTTCTTGTCCTGCCCTCAGGAGCTTTGGAAAATAAGTTGACCCCCCCTCTTGTTTGTGGCAGCCCCCCAAATACTGGAACACTGCTACCATGCCACCTCTAGTCCTTCTTTTCACTAGATTAAACTAGACTAAAAGGAGTACTCTGTGTAAACTTTGAAAAGCATGGGAAGGATGCGTACGAGTGCAATGTGTAATAAGTTTCTCCATTTTATAGGTAATTATTATTTGATGTTTTTTTGCCTTCTACTTCTCTCACCATCTTTTCCACCCTAAGAAATCCTTCTGGAATCGGGAAGCTACAAAACGTTGGCTAACTGTCTAATTGCTCATTTGGAGAACTTCTCTGCTTGTGTTAGTTGGGGAAATTGTCTTGAAGAACAATGTGGACCCCTCATTATCTGGAACTGATAAACGTTTTTAGAAAGTCAGTTGTGTTCAAGGCTAGGCACTGATGATGTTACCTAGTTGGGTAATGAAAGTCTGCAGGAAAACAACCGAAGCTCAGAATGTCTATGGAGATTCTCAGTCATCCCGGTCCTGGTTGTCCCAAAGATGCTTTTTCAAAAGGCAACTGGACTTCCTTTGTTTTTCCTTGAAGAAGTTTTAGCTTCTTCAGACTTCTGACTTCAAGCTTCTTCATTCAGAACTGAAGAAGCTTCTTGGATGGGAAACGAAACGTCTTCAAGGAAAAACAAAGATGGCTGCAACCAGGCCGGTTGCCTTTTGAAAAAGCAACTTTGGGACAACCAAGCTCAGAGAGCCCCAAGGATCCCTCATTCAAGTTTTTATCCAATAAACGTGTGCCACTGCGACCGTCATAAATGTGAGTCAGCTGCCAAGCGTCTGAATGTAGATCACGTGACCGTGGGGGTGCTGCAAAGGTCGTAACTGTGAAAAACGGTTTTCAGTGTTGATGTAACTTTGAATGGTCACTAAAAATACTGTTGTAAATTGAGGACTACCTGTATTTCAACAGATTAGGAGAGGTGAAATCTGGGAGCATCAGTTTTGGTGACATAAAAGAGACGTCTGCCTTTTTTCTTTTTCGGACTCTGACACCAGAATGCCCAGGTTGTCTGTAATCCTTCAAAGTCTTGCTTGCAGGACTTCCAAACAGGAACGTCCATGAAGGGTGGGTGTCAAATAGTCAGTTTTTTTTTTCTTTGCCAGGCAATTGTGGATTCTTCTCTTGAAAAATAGCCCAATTCTGACCGAATGGAAAGCTACTGAATGGAGGACCGGAGAAGCAGCCCATTATTCTGTCTATCTCTGGTCTGAATCGGCATGTAAATGCTCTGAAAATAAAGACCAGCTTTGTCTTCACAGCATCTGCCACTTTGGGGATGTAGCCCTTAACTGAGAAGTTCTAGCAGTGCAACAGTTTGAAACAGGTTATTCCAGCCACTGCCATGGGGACAGGCATGATGGACACTGTAATGTCTTGAAGACAGTTTGCTGCCGAAGATGGTTGGCAAGACAAAGTACGAAAAGGGGAGATGGCCGTCACCTGAGAGCAGGGAGCAAGATTTCATTTCCGTCCTGCTTTTCCCAGTAGGGTGTTGGTCTTCAGATCCCATGGTAAAGATGTCCCCAAAGTTTGCAAAGGAGAAGCTGTGGGTAGAACTCTCTGGATTCCAATAAACTCTCAAACCTGGCAAAAGTGGTTTAACCATGGCTTACTGACTCAGCTGGGTTCTCCATCCATGCTATGTACTAATTATTGATCACCAGGCTCATCCAGCCTGGAAAGTCAAAGCTAAACACAGCACTTTATGGCAATGTGTAGCCACAATCAAGTTGTGTTTGAAATGGCCGCATTCCCTTTCCGACACACCTGGGAGTAACGTCCACTGACCTCAATGGACCTTTGCACATTTGGAGAAGATTCGCACTGTAAGACAGCCAACTAGTTACGGATGAAATTAGTTTTTCTCACAAAAATCACCATCCAGCCATTTAATTGCATGCTTCGGAAGCTACTTGGAGGAGAAGGATCTCCAGATCTGATGGTTGAATACAGAGCAAAAGAGGAAACAAGATGGGGAAATTACTGGAAGAATTGTTGTCAAGAAAAAAATAAAACACTGTTTCCACTAGGACAGGGGTCTTCAAACTTGGCAACTTGGAGACTTGTGGACTTCAACTCCCAGAATTCCTCAGCCAGCCATGGCTGGCTGAGGAATTCTGGGAGTTGAAGTCCACAAGTCTTCAAGTTGCCAAGTTTGAAGACCCCTGCACTAAGATATAGCATTAAGTTATCTGAGGAGAATAAGTACCAAATAAGAGCAAGCTATTAACAATTTTGTTTCTTCACCCAGCTAAAGCATTTACATTTGTGATTTAGAGCCGTGTTTCTCAAGCCTGGCTGTGGAATTCTGGGAGTTGAAGTCCACATATCTTCAAGTAGCCAAAGTTGAGAAACGCTGATTTAAGAGCGTTTGAAACTCAAGTTCAAACAAAATGACCTGCAAAGTTTAGAACCTTGTTCTGCCACTAGACTGATACTGTATTCGAAAAAAATGGGACCTTAATTTCTTCGCTTACATCATCTTAAAACGAGATTTTTTATTTTTATTTATTCCATAAACAATATAACAAAACTCAGCAAGTTAACAATATGACGTTTTCACCGTACAGAGTCAGTCACAAATATTTAAAACCTTTGCAACAAGAACAACAAAACCAAAAATATTACAAGAATAATTTACAGGAGGATCTATAAAACAGCAAAGCGCTCACAAATTTTTTTTTTCCAGTTTCCTTTACACAATATCACTACACTCTTTCACAACATTTCTTTTTATTACAAAATTCCCAACAAAAGTTTAATTTTTTTCTTCTTTGCATTTTGGTTTTTAAAACCAGAAACCTTTGAAGTATACATCCTTTTATTAGCACCTTGGAGGAGTGCCAAAAAGGGGAACCGCACACATACAAACACTTCACAGCACTTTCCTAAGAAAAATATACACTTACAAAATATTTTACAAATTGGCACACTTAAAAATATACAAGATTTTGTAGGCGTTTTAGAGTGATCCTTAAGAATTATACTTCAATTGACTCTACAGAATATATATAAAGCTTGTTCTAAAAGAAAAAAAAGGAAAAATAAAAAGGCAAATCATTCACAAATATGTTAAAATTGCAGTGTACACTATTAAACGGAAATTGGTATGTTACATTCAATCCAAGGGCCGAGTAGCATCGCCTCAGTGCTTAGGGGGGGTGATCAAAGTTTTCTTTAGCACCGTAAAACAGTGGCAACCGGGGGTGTCCCCAAGGATGCAGTCAAGGAAGTCCAGATGGCAGCTGGGATCAAAGGGATGCACCCCAAACACAGGTGGAGCCCAGATGGCACTGTGGCGCCAGCCATCTTGACTTCCCTGCCCACACCCCACAGATCCCGCCTAAATTGCAACTCAGAAGAGAGGTGCCTCTAATTCTAACCAAGTGAAGCGAAGGAGCAGTACATTCAAAGCAATGGGGGCAGCAGTGCCCACCCTGAATTGCAGAAGGGGAGCAAAGGGTCTCCCCGCTTCCAAAGGGGAGTCAGAACGAAAAAGCAGCTGAATGGAGGCTTTCTTTGCCTACCTCACAGTTTCAAAATATACCCCATTTTGTGCTTTTGAACAACCTTTTCTCCTTTCTGTACGTCAGGGGTCTCCAAACTTGGCAACTTTTAAGACTTGTATGGATGTCTATTCAATGAAAAGGACTAGGGGGAGACATGATAGCAGTGTTCCAATATTTGAGGGGCTCCTACAGAGACGAGGGGATCAACCTCTTCTTCAAAGCACCAAAAAGCAAGACAAGAAATGATGGTTGGAAACTAACCAAGGAGAGAAGCGACTTGGACTAAGGATACATTTCCTAATGGTAAGAGCAATCAACCAATGGAACAGATTGCCTTCAGAAGTTGTGGGTGCTCCATCACTGGAGGCTTTTAAGAAGAATCTGGATACCCACTTGTCTGGAATGGGATAGGATCTCCTGCTTGAGCAGGGGGCTGGACCAGAAGACCTTCAAGGTCCCTTCCAACTCTATTATGCCACTTGGAGACTTCAACTGGCTGAGGAATTCTGGGAGTTGAAGTCCCCAAGTCTTAAAGTGGCCAGGTTTGAAGACCCCTGCTCTACATCTCAAAAGGTTCCTCTATACCCCTCCCCCCCGTCCCATCCAGTGTTCGAAGGCTCGCATTTTTTTTGTCCATGCCAATCTCTCAAGCATCTTCCCTTTGCAGCCCAGCCATCTCATTTCCCCCTTGGCTTCCCCCCCCCCCCCGCTTTCAATGGCCGAGTCGCCAATGTCCGTAGGGTCCTTTGTTTACCTGAGAAACAGAACTCACACAGCCTTACTTCAGCTAAAGGTGTCTCTCCCCCCCTCCCCCCCGTTCACTTTAACCCATCTCCTTTGTGCATTTATTTTTTGAAAAAGGTCGCGTGCCCTGGAATTGGAGAAGCCATCAGTCTTGGGTGCCAGACGGAGACGCTCCGTGCCCCTTGCTACCCGATAGGACCTGACGAAGGGCTGGGGTTGCAAAGGATGCCTTCTTCAGGCTGGCATCCTTGAGGGCCGCAGGGCTAGGGGTTTCCACAGCCGTTGGCCCACTTGAAGAGAACTTCCAATTTGGGAAGGCCATTTCTCTCAATAGGACTCACTCCTTCCACCTGTCCACTAATTTTAAAAGATGCCTTTAGATTTACTGTTGCAGCAAGACGGGTGGGGAAGAACCTGGGGAGAAATGTACAGTTGGTCCTCAACTTTTACAACTGTTTAACAACGATTCCAAGTTATGACCGCCTCGGAAAAAGTGGCTCATGACCTGTCCTCGAAATTATGACTGTTGCAGCACCGTCACGGATGCACCTTGGATGTTTGCCTCAACCTGCAATATGATATTTGAATATTAAACCCAAGATTGCAAGAAATGATTGTGTGTTCCAATCCACAATTTAGAAGACAATCCCTTGTCATACATAGAAAAGGACGGTCCTTTGTTCATTTCCTGGTTTTTTTTTGGCACAGACAGGTGGAGAGGAACGCAGGTTCTCATTTCTTGGAAAATCTGCTGGAAAAACAACACTGTGCCCCAAGTGAACCCCCATCTCCAATACAGCTAAGTCTTCGACTTACAACCACAACTGAGCCCAGAATTTATGTTGCTAAGTGAGAAATTGGTTAAGTGAGTTTTGCCCCATTTTACGACTTTTCTTGCTGCAGTTGTGAAGTGAATCACGGCAGTTGTTAAACTAGTAACATGGTTGTTAAGGGAATCTGGCTTCCCCCATTGACTTTGCTTGTGAGAAATCTCAAAATACCATCACATGATCCTGGGACACTGTGACCGTCATAAATATGAACCGTCTGTCAAGCATCCAAATGTAAATTGCTTTGACCATGGGGATGTTGCAATGGCCATAAGAGTGAAAAATGGCCATAAGTCACTGTCAGGTCCCCAAATCCTTATTGTCTTCTTTGCCTATATATTCTTGTGCTCTTGTTTCGGGGCCTGCCATTCTGCTGGGGGGAGGGGAAATAATTGCTTTCTCTTGGGATAACTTTTCCTTTCTTGCTTTCCCTCTCCTGTCTTTATCCCCTTGAGAAAGGAACGTGTCTCCCTTATCAGGGAGAGGGTTGCAGAGAAACGAAAGCTGGAGAAGATGCACGCCAGCTGTGCCAGTTACCTGCACATCTGACCACCTGTGGATTGGCTGGATTTCAAATGGACATTATGACTTTCAAAAAAGGGAAAAAATTGGACCCAGGAAATTACAGACCTATCAGCCTGACCTCAATACCTGGGAAGATTCTGGAAAAGATAATCAAACAACGAATCAGCGAACACCTACAGGCAAACCAAGTCATTACTAAAAGCCAACACGGGTTTGTCAAAAACAGATCGTGTCAGACAAACCTTACTGCATTCTTTGACCAAGTGACAAAATTAGTGGACCAGAGGAATGCTGTGGATATAATTTACTTGGACTTCAGTAAGGCGTTTGACAAAGTAGATCACAACCTACTACTTGATAAGATAGAAAAATGCGGGTTAGACAGCATCACCACCAGATGGATCCGTAGCTGGCTGACTGGCCGTACTCAGCATGTGGTCCTCAATGGAACCACATCTACATGGAGGGAAATGTGTACTGGGGTACCCCAGGGCTCTGTCCTGGGGCCAGTGCTCTTCAACATATTCATCAATGATTTGGATGAGGGGTAGATGGGGAACTCATCAAATTTGCAGATGACACCAAGCTGGCAGGAATAGCCAACACTCCAGAAGACAGGCTTAGGATACAGGAGGATCTGGACAGACTTGAACACTGGGCGCTATCTAACAAAATGAGCGCTATCTAACAAAATGAAATTCAATGGTGAAAAAAGTAAGGTTCTACATTTAGGCAAGAAAAACCAAATGTACAGGTATAGTATAGGGGGTACCTTGCTCAATAGTAGCAACTGTGAAAGGGATCTCGGAGTCCTAGTGGACAATCATTTAAATATGAGCCAGCAATGTGCTGCAGCTGCCAAAAAAGCCAACACAGTGCTAGGCTGCATTAACAGAGGGATAGAATCAAGATCACGTGGAGTATTAATACCACTCTACAATGCCTTGGTAAGGCCACACTTGGAATACTGCATCCAGTTTTGGTCACCACGATGTAAAAAAGACGTTGAGACTCTAGAAAGAGTACAGAGAAGAGCAACAAAGATGATTAGGGGACTGGAGGTTAAAACATATAAGGAAAGGTTGATGGAATTGGGTATGTCTAGTCTAATGAAGTGAAGGACAAGGGGTGACATGATAGCAGTGTTCCAATATCTCAGGGGCTGCCACAAAGAAGAGGGAGTCAAGCTATTCTCCAAAGCGCCTGAAGGCAGGACAAGAAGCAACGGATGGAAACTAATCAAGGAGAGAAGCAACCTAGAACTAAGGAGAAACTTCCTGACAGTTAGAACAATTAACCAGTGGAACAACCTGCCTCCAGAAGTGGTGAATGCTCCAACACTGGAAGTTTTTAAGAAGAAACTGGACAGCCATTCGTCCGAAATGGTATAGGGTTACCTGCCTGAGCAGGGGGTTGGACTCGATGACCTCCAAGGTCCCTTCCAACTTTATTATTATTATTCCTTTGGTGGGAGGAGGAATGTTGCTGGTTTAATTATACCATTTCATTGGGATTTTCCCCAGATCTCGCCTTGACTTCCCTAAAAGTTTCCTTTTGAGACAATTCCTGTTTCAGGAGTTCTGCTTTCTTGGGTGGTTAGCTGAGGTGGGTCCTTACAGTCACTTTCTTCAGTGCCGTTGTAACTTCAGTCACTAAATGAAACTGTTGTAAGTCGAGGACTACCTGTAATCCTGAAAGGCTTTTCAAAATGATGCTCTGCCTTGTGATCTTCATGGAAGGAGTGAAATTCACACGTTACAGTTGCCCAGCTTGAGGAAGTCTGCTTGAGACCTTGGCAAAAGAGGGGCCTTAAAATTCTTGAACTGCCTCCCTAGCCTGGACTCGGCTGCAGCCCCTTTCAGGATGGGGTGTCCCTGATTCACATCTGCTCTATGTCCTTACTGTGGATGCCCCATCCTTCTCAGAAAGACTGCCAGCCTCGCATCTCCTTCCTTTCTTCCTGTCCTTGCCAGAAAAGATAAAAACAGAGATTGATAGCTGGATGCTACTGATGAACAGCTGCAAGCAAGAGGAATGGGTCAGCGGTAACCTAAAACAAACAGGCAGAGAACAGGGGAAGGCATTCAAATTCAGGAGGAACCGTGGCTGTGCAGGATGTGGAAATACGTTCGAAAAAGAAGAAAAACGGAGAATGTCCAAGGCTGAGACCCTGGTTTCTGATAAAAAGACAGACCCAACCTGGAACTAAGGAGAAATTTCCTGACAGTGAGTACAATTAATCATTGGAACGGCTTGCCTCTGGAAGTTGTGGGTGCTCCATTACTGGAGATTTTCAAGGAGAGAGTGGACAGCCATTTGTCTGGAATGGTATAGGGTCTCCTGCCCGAGCAAAGAGTTGGATTACAAGACCTCCAAGGTCCCTTACCACATTGTTACTCTATATTCTAAGCCAAATCTCAAAAGGTAGCACTGACATTTTTGGCCCAAGCAAAACAGAGAAAGGCCTTGTGAGAATGCCAAGGAGCTGAGGTAGCAGAAAGACACAACCCCAACAGAATAAGTTTGCACAAAACACACCGGCTTCCCTGGGAATTCTGAGCTCTCTCTGTGTGTGAGTGTGAGAATAAGTATTAGAGTGAACGGGAGGGAGGGAGATTAATCAGCATAATGGATGAACGGAATTTGATAAAGACCCACCAGAAAACTATGAGAAACACGGCATTTGGGAAACACAGCAGTTAGTGGTGAACTGAAACAGGGAGCAGGTTGAGACACAAAATTAAGGATGCCTGCAGCCTTGGAGGGGGGGGAGGGGAGATTCACTAAAAAATGAAAAAGGACAGAGAGCTAATTGTGGGCCAGCATTGCAAGGAGAAAGGTCTAGATCCGTGTTTTTCAAACATGGCCACTTTAAGCTGTGCGGACTTCAATTCCCAGAATTCCCCAGCCAGCTTTTAAAAAATTTATTCTTGGATTGTTTTTAAAAAGAAAAGAAAAATACAAAGATAAAAATACATATATTATCAAAGACAAAAAAAATAGGAAGCGCATTTATACAAATAAATCGAAGTAAACTACAACAAAGAAAAAAAAAGACTATTAGAATTTTACATATCTTAAAAGTGGCCAACTTTGAAAAACACTGATTTAGACAGACAGAGAAAGGTGAAGTCAAATTTATTTTATGGATTTAGCTTATTTATTTAGCTTATCGGCTAGGGCAGGGGTAGACAACCTTGGCTCTTTTATGACTCGTGGACTTCAACTCCCAGAATTCCTGAGCCAGCCATGCTGAGGGGAAAGGGACAGGTTTCCAAGCTGAGCCATGCTGGCTCAGGAATTCTGGGAGTTGAAGTCCACGAGTCATAAAAGAGCCAAGGTTGCCTACCCCTGGGCTAGGGATTCAACAGGCAGAAGAAATTCCAAATTGAAAGTACTACTGAAAAACTGCAAATGCTTTTAGCTGATAATTCGGGATTTGGACCTCATCTTTTTAGAGGATTCTATGTGGACATAAAGTAGTAGCTCTTGATTGCATCTGGGGGAAAAACTGTGAATGCCACCCACTTGGAAATGGGCAGGGAGCCTTAGCTTCAAGGAGATGGCTTTCACAACAGAGAAAAAAGATTGGGATGGTATAAGGACGCCTGCCTTGGACAGGGGTTGGACTAGAAGACCTCCGAGGTCCCTTTCAGCCTTATGATTCTATGGTTCTGTTCCAGTTGCATATCCCCTGCTTATTTTCTATTTGCATAGAACTTCCACACAGGGGGGGGCAATGGACCACCAACCCACCCATTTCACAACGGTTTGGTCTGTGGCAAACTTGCCCCCCCCCCCGGGTGTTTTGGTTTGGTCTTCCTTGCACTGACATTCCACCGTGTTTCCTATCAGCAGAACCATGAGCATCGAAAACATTTTTTAAAGGACACGTGTAGATAGATGCCAATTGTGCTGTGGGCTACAATGTACGATCGTGACCTCCAGACCTCTCACCGGGCTCTTGAATGATTGCCTGTGTTCTCGACGTGGCATATTTTAACTCAATTCCATCTTTGCTAAGCACACAGTGGCAAGGCTACATATTTCGAGCCCTCCTGCCGTGTTTTTCAGCATCTGTAAGCTATGCAGACTGCCGGTTGGGGAACTCTGGGAGCTGAAATCCACCCAGCTTGAAGGTGATGACATTCAGAAACACTGCCCAGGATGTCCAACAGATCGGCCCCTGACTCAGTTCAGCACTGGTGAGGCTGGTGGGTGTAAGGGGAGAGGGATGAGCCCTGGCACTTGACAGCAATTCCCTGTCCACTTTGATGATACTGAGAGAGTGGCGAATGGGCCCATGGGCTCAGGACGCTGGTCTAGGTATTTGCAGCAGAGAATGACCTACACCTAGGCAAGGAAGAAGACCCATTGAATGGGGAGATGTTCGAAAAGTAAGAGACCCCACCTTGGCATCCCAAGTAGAACGCTATGGTGTGCAACAAGGCAAGGCAATTGCACGAGTGCAGTCCTGTCTGGTGCCTCGCCCTTCTTTATTCCCCAAAGATTTCCTGGTCCATTGTTCTACAAAGGGCAGAGGTTTCTCTGGTGAAAAAAAGGTGAAGGTCCTATTAAGAAGGATGGTGCTGTTCACCAGAAGAAGATGGCTGTGATGGAATATTGTCTGTATTCCCAGGAGGAAGTACTTTCCAGAGAAGCAAGAGACAGTGAAGAGCACAAATGTGTCTCCTCCCTAATAATTCCCAGAGTGTATGTTTGACGGGGGCAAGTAGTCTGCTTTAGTGTGGCAAGATTCTGTCTATAGGTGAGGAACAATTAAAAAAAAAAAACCCTTCTTAGAAGAATCACAGTGTTGTCTGTGTTGGTTTTTGAAGCTTGACAATGGCCAGGGATCCTGCCTCTAATCCCTGCAGTGGTGAAACATCCTCATTAGGCTGGTGACCCCCAGGTGACAGTCCTTCCAAAGGCCAGCCCATGTGTGTGCTGGACTGGCCTTCTCTGTTCATCCTTAAGCACAGCCTCCTTATGAAATTAGAGCTTTCCTCTTCCAGTTCCCCAGGACAGTATGGACCATGACATGGAATCAACAAGTAGAGAAGGTGAGTCCATCTTATCTTGACAAATCAACCAGTGCAACCGAAATGCCTTGGATGTCAACACCCCTACTCCTGGGCCATCAAGGGTGATGACTTAGGATTAGGGGAACTGAAGTCTAACCCAATCAGAGGGCAACAGGCAGTATTGTTTCCAGAGATACAGGCATTACGAATACTATTTTTTTTAAGTAAACAAAGAGGGGAATTGGACAAATCTACTGAACCCATCATCTATCAGAGTATTCCTGTAGGCGGAATGGCTTTCTCTTACGTCGTCGTCTAGAATATTTTTAGGCATCTGCTTTCTCTCCTTTTACTGAAATGGGAGGGGGAGACAGTCAAACACACTTAGATAGCTCAGAACCAAAACCCTTAATCCTGAAAGAAAAGCAAACTGGACCGGATGTTGCTGCAATCACTCCGTCCATTCCTCATCAGTCTTTTTCCCAAGACTGTTTTTCAGTGCATCAATTCACTCCCTTCTGCTCACAAGAAGCCCCCCCCCCAATCAAGTTTCACCACAGATCGAGAGCAAAATCACAGGCTCAGGTACGCATAGAAAATAAACATTAAGACATTTTTTTTTTCCTTCGAGGGAGATCTGGGGCTGGGAAAAAGGATTCAAAATAAGATCTTTGGGGAATGGTATTTCCTTAAGTAGCCAGCACTTATTCCTCTCAGAGGTGTGTTTGTGTGTAGGGGGAAACACCCCATTTTTAACATTCTGAATCTGGATCCCAACCGGATGCAATCATAGGAAGGTCAATTTTGTTTGGGGTGTGTAAATCCGCCTCCATAAGGGGTGGGGGTGACAGGGTGTTGGAAAAGCCAAGATGGTAGCCATGATGGCTGGACTGAAGCCCCCACAGGGTTTGTGGTTGCATATGGTGGCAACTGCCATCTTGACTCTTTTGTTGCCCCCTCTTCCCTCACCCCATCTGTGCCCCTCTGGATGTGTGGACTACAGCCCCCAACATTCCTGGACATTCACAGTTAGGGATGATGGGAAGCTGATTCCACGTATCCTGGAAGGTGAGAGGGCTGACATTACATCTGGAATTGCATTAACAATTACATTTGACTCATTATTATTATTATTTTTTTACAAACCTTCAAATAATATTGTCATTGCAAAGGTTAAAACATTTAGAAAACATCATATTTTTGAGTCAGCAAGTTTTTCCTGCGACAAGGAGCATAAAAATGGTTACAAAAAAGCTCAAAATGAAATATCAATATAGTGTCTATGAAATGCATCGCTCTTTTTTTTTTCAGACGGCTTTTTTTTCTCGAAAATTCCCAGGTTTGTATTACAAAATATAGAAAACGGATACAAAGTGCCAGCCGTACAGCTTTGCTTTTGAAATTATCTTCCACCTGGAAGCTTGGCTGGAAACAAAACAGGTGATAGAAAAAACAGCTGCTCTTAAAACCACTAAATGCAACCACTTGAATCTCCAGTAGCGTTACTTTGAGTTATCAATATTATAATTATTTTTTACTACCTTGTTTTATATATATATATATATATATATATATATATATATATATATATATATATATATATATATATATATATATATATATATATATATATATATATATATATATATGTAGATATATATATATATATATGCGTTCAGATTTTGGAGAGGGCCCAGCGATCCCTATTTTTCGTTTTAAAGCCTCCCCCACTTTCTCCCCACCTCTTTAAAAGTTGCAAGCCCCAGGAAAACATCCATTCAATGAGGTAAGTCAATTTGGCACAAAGAACTCAGGTAGGTCCGTAAAACATTCAGCACCTCGGGAGCAAACAGATCCTCACCCTTTCAGTGGCGGTAGCTGTCTAAAGAGAATTGGCCAACTGTTTCATCGGAATGTTTCTCGTCAATCAAAAAAAAAGGGGGGGAAAGAAAAAAAAAAAAGAAAGAAAAAGCACCACCAGACATTCACAGCCCAGAAGAGATGTAAAAATATGTACAGTACAACACTTGGCGCTTGGCACAATTTGCGGGGTTGAGAGTGCAGCAATTATCGTACAAGACGACGAGGGCTTTGGAAAAAGGGGAACGAGATTGGCTTCCAAAGCCCCCACAACTTCAGACTTTCCATTTCAGCACTTTAAAACACTTGGATGTATGACAAGGCATTGCATTTTGTTTCCTCTCCTTTTGAGCAAAAGAAAGACGTGGGGGAAACAAAGGGGAATAAAAACGGGGGGGGGGGAGTTGGGGAACCAAGGAAACTTCAAACTTCTTCCTAGAAAAACGCATCAGCTCTTCTCCAAATACAGGTAAAACCCCAAATGCTGTTTCTGCCTTAAGAAGAATGTAGTCTGTATCCCTGCAGAAAAACCAAAGATTTGATGTGCCATCTTAACTCGGTGGAATCATATAATGGGGGGGGGGGGAATGTTTGAAAGACGGAGCTCTTAGGGTGCAGGGATAAAGATATCGACAGGGCTAAAAACACGTGTAATCATCTCATAGCACTCAACTAGGGATGAAACTCTGCCAATGTAAAAAGACCCTTTAAAAATCTCAGCTTGGGGGACGCATCTCTTTTTTTTTCCCCTCTGTGTTTTTTTTTTTTTTTTTTTACAAAAAGTCTCCCTCCCCCTCTTCCCCGGAAATCTTTCCCCTCCCCTTCCTCTCTTTTCCAAGCCATTAAAAAAAAGAGCACAGAATTAACCTTTTAAGAATAAATAAAGGAATTCAAATCAGAAAAAAGCCAAACAGCAAGGAAAAAAAGGAACAGCTTTGTTAGTCGGTGTTCAACCCCCCCCTCCTCCCCGTCCCCAGCCAAGCCAGGAAAAAAAGTCATTCTTTTGAAGTAGCTTGCAAGAAATAAGTGTTTTCATGCACGTTGAGAACGAAACCAAGAACGACGACGACAACGGAAAAAAGACCTGTAAAAGGGAAATGTCTCTTTCATGCAATTCTGGTTTCCCAAGTAGGAAAATGTGAGCGGGGGTGGGCTTAGCAGGGAGCAAGGAAGTTAGGGTGCATTCCAGCCAGCGTGGTGTGGTATTACCTCAGTTTTTCAAAGGAAACTACTGTGGTTGGGTCTTTTGGGCCCTGTTCTCTCTCTGCCCGCTTGACTTTGCAGTTCTCGTCGCGCAGGGACTTCGACGTGGATTTGTGTCGGTAGAGCTTTTTATGGGTAGGTTCATTTTTGGCTAAAGTGCTCAGGTTACTATAGCTTTTATCAAAAAAAGGTGAATGAATGTCTGTGGCGTAGCCGGTGGATGAACCGGAGCGTCCCGGGTCGCAGGGAGCAGCTCGGCTGCCGGTTTTACTCAAGCCCTTGTTCCCCGATTTGTGACTGCGTCCCGCTCCTGAAGAACTGCCGTTGACCTTCTTCTTGGATTCGGGAGACGTGCCAGCCAGGATCTTAAGAGTTTTCAGTTTCAGGCTGTTTGATTCGGGGGATCGGAAGAGATCAGAGACGTCGCTGTGGCCGACAGGCCCCCACAAGGGCTCGATGGAGGCCATCATAAATCTCTGAACATCTGCCATGCCAGATGCAATGTTTGACAAAATGTTGGACGGCTCCTCAAATTCTCTTTGATCGTCATCAAGAAGGCTGTTGGCACTTCCTATGCTGGTTTCGGACCAGCCGCCGCTACTGTCCTTCCCCAGCGGCCATTCCCTGGACAGACCGTTGGCCTTCCCTATCCGGAGGGCATTTGGGCTGCCCTGCTGTATGGAATCGACCAACATTTTTGCCGAGGAGTTTGAACTGTTCAAGAGACCAGCTACTCTACCGCCCAGGGCGAGGGTCTTTTCTCCATTAACCCCTGCTCCGTTTTTACCTTTCCTTGAAGTTTTGGGAGACTGCCTGGAATTTCTGCTGGGGGCCTTTTCAGAGCCTTTGCTGGCTTTGGGGGATTTTTTCCGAACGTTTTTCTGGGTTGGGTTTTGGTTGGCACCCAAATTTTTATTACACGAACTTCTCCTCTTGCATTTTGTCGCTTTGCTATTGGTGCTAACTTGGGCAGATGGCTCATTAAAAGTTGACAAGGATGGGCTTTTTTCGAGGAGGCTGACAGAATCCTCATCGGTGAACATATGGAACTGAAACTGATGATTATTTAAAGTGAATCCATTATCTGCCTGGTCTGGAGCCTGCAGAACACCACAGCTCCAGCTGACCTTCTCGGGGTTGCTTAACACCACTTGGCTGCTCTCCGGGAAACACTTCAGGTTCCCCAGGGTTTTCGTTTCTGGCCCGGCGATCTGTGGGGAAAGGTTGGGGGTATCTGGAGGAGACATTTCTGAAAGGGACGACTGGCGGAACTTGTCGGGGGTGAAGTTAGAAATATCTAGAAGATCGGTGGACTCCTTCAAGGGCGTTATTTCATCGATGCTTTGCTGAATCACCAGCTTGGGGCTGCAGTGGGCCAAGAAGTCATCGGCAATTTCGTCATCTCCATCCTTCTCGCAAGACTTTAAACTCAAGGAGCTGTAATTGCTGGAGGCGGCGGAAAGGGAGCCCACTGAATCGAAGCTCACAAGTCTCCCGTCATCGGTGCTGAGTGTGCCCCGCTGGAAGGGGAAACTCCCCTCTCGGTTGTTGAAGGGACAAGATTGGTAGGAGTCATCCGACTGCAGCTGCTGACCCTCCAGGAGGAATTTTTTTTGGTATAATACTTTGCTGTTGCTCAGGTGGACCTGGCTGTATCCCGAGGCTGGCAGGTCATCCGACCCTGCACAGTTACCAAACTCTACAGCCGAAAGCAGGGAGGCGTCCGGCAGCTGCCCAGCAAAGCCCTGACTGCTCGGGCTGCTTGCCTTGCCAGCCGGCCAAACACGTTGGAAGTTGCTGGGCTCAATCTCGAGGGGACTCGGGGATTGCTGTAACTCCGATTCGGACGGTGGGGACAAAATGCAGCTCTGGGCAGGCTGCAGGGCACAGAGGGCCTTCTCGGCTTGGACGAGGCTGGGGAGGGTCTCCTGCTGCTGCTGCTGCTGCTGCTCCGAGGAGGCAGGACTGAAATACGCAATGCCAGTGCTGTGGGCCAAGTCAGAGGCATCCAATAACGTCTGCAGGTACCCGCCAGGGATGAGGGGCACGCTGGCCGCCAGATTAGCAGACGTGGCTGGCTTGTTTGAAGTGCAGGTGGTGGGTAGGAAGGAAAGGGCATTTTTTGCCAGTTTGTCCTCCTGGCTCTCTGAGAGAGGAGCGCCGTCTGCAGCACAAGACGCGCTTTCATCCTTTAACCTCGTGGCGGACTCTGGATTCTCCAGGGCTGCCGAAACCTCAGCCAGACTGGTGGCAGCTTTGAGTCGCTTGCATTTCAACCGGGCCTCACTTTTGAATTTGATCCTGCGCAAGACTTTTCTCTCGGGCCCTTTGAATTCCCTCTCCCGGGATTTGCCCGGAGGGAGGGCCAGGCCGGCGATGTCGCTCAGATGGATGCCATTGACACAGCTGGGGGCTGCGATGGACATGGCCTGGATCCCCTTCGGGCCTCCTTCGTCTCTGATCCTGCAACAGAGCTGCTTGGATTCTGACGAGAAAGAGCCGCCCTTGCCCACCGGCTGCTCGATGGCCTTAATCCTTTGGATCCGGTGCCGGTGGGCTATCTTGCCCTTGCGCTTCCGTGGATGGGACAGGAAGGCCACCTCGGAGCCGTTGAGATAGAAACTCTGCTTGTGATAGAGGGCAGATTTGAGAAAGTTGAGCCGGATCTGCCACCTCTCCTGCCAAAACGATTTCAGGGGAGCCAACTTGGCATATTTGCTCAACAATTCCTCGCTCAAGGTCACCGTCATCTCGCTGGGGTCAACTTTGCCGAGCTTGACCAACATGTGCTTCTCTCCTTTGAACCGGTTGATGATGATATACTTGATGATGACGGGGGGCTCCTTGCGAGAAACTTTCCGCCTCTTCTTCGGACACCAGTCGTCGTCGTCTTCTTCCTTGGGACCGTCTGGGATCCACTCCTTCTTGTCCACAATCTTCTCGCTCTCGATGGAATCCACATCGTAAAGGTAGTCTTCGCTATATCGCACTTTCCTTTTTGCTCGCAGGCCGTAGTTCTGTTGGATGAAGGAACTGGAGTGGTCCCGGGGAAGGTACTTGCTGCAGTCCTTCAGGTCTTGAAGCACATCGAAAGAGGATTCGGTGCAAGTGCTGTCATCGCTGAACTCGCCTGAGTCCTCCGTGGAGTTCACCAGTTCCAAGAAGTGATTTCTTTTGGGACTGATGTACTGTACAAGTTCTGTACTGGTGCAAGATTTGTTTAAGGCAACTTTCTCACTTTCACCTCCCTCTTCTTCCTCCTCCTCCTCTTCCTCCTCTTCCTCCTCCTGCTGTCCATCCCCCTCCTCTTCCCCCCAGATGATGGTCTCCTCAGATTTGAATTGGGAAGGATCAGTTGCCCCTCGGGGTCCCCTCTTCAAAGCAGTCCTACCATCCCTTTTTGGACACCCACTAAACACACTGGGGAAGAAGTTAAACTGGGTGTCCTCTTGCAGGCCACCCGTTTTCTCCTTCACACTGTCCTGGAAGGATTCGTAACGAATCTTTAAAGAGCAGACGTCACTTCCCAAGGTCGAATCGTCATCATCGAACATGTAATTATCCACGTCCTCCTCGGAAAACAGATTTACAGAGAGCTCATTTTTGGAGCAAAGGTCAAGGAGCTCGATTTTGCTTTCACTAATGAAAGATTCAAAATAACCCCATTCCTGGTTGGGATTTGTTAGTAAAGGTTCCTCCACATTGCACTTGTCCAAAAGTAATCCGTCATAGTAATTTTTCTGAGTTGGATCCTCCGAGTCACTGTCGGATTTCTCGGACTCCCGTTTGTCGGCCGCTCTCGATTTATGCACGGGGAAGCTGAGAAGCTGGTCAGAAAGGAGCTGGTCCCCGTATCGCATGGTCTCCCCTGTACTCATGCAGTGAATCCCAATGTCGGAGACCGAACAGGTGTCGTAATCCCTATTTATGTCGCCCACTTTTAGACTGATCCCGGGTTCTGGATCCAGGCTGTCCTTCGACTCAATAAAGCACCCCAGGCAGGTACGACTTGGCTGCATCAAACAGTCGCCGGTGAAGGCAGACATGCTTCCGGGCTCCATCATGGTGAAGGGGGCCTTCTCACAGTCTCCCGGCAGGGACCAGGCGCTCATGCCCTTCGTGACACACGAGGTGAGGGAAATGGCATGGACGGAGGAGGAGTCATCGGAAATGTGATCGGGGACATCAGCCAGTCTCAGGGGAGACGGAGGGCTCAGCCAACAGGTCTTCTTGGAAGTCAAGGCCGGCTGGGATCGGCTCTCTTTCTGAGCTGCCCCCGCGGACGTCACGGCCGGAAAGGGGACTGCAGCGTCCGCTGCCGCACGGAGGGGTTTGTCGTCACCATCTAGATTGCTCGATTCTGAAAGAATAGCCAAAAAAGAGAGAGAGGATTAGTAAGAATGCTGTTCTGGACCTTCCCATTTTTGATGGAAGACGGAGCCACAGAGGAAGGCAACAGAATGAATTAATTTGATTGACTTGATGCATTATTAAATTCACACACACACTTAAAAAAAATAATCGTCACAAATTCTGAGCCAGCAGTTATAACAAGTATTACTGCTTCCTGTTTTTTGTTTATCTTTCTAAGATAGTTTGAATTAATATTCTCATGTCAATTTGAGCTCAGATGAGGTCACTATACAGAGAAAATTTTAATAATAACAATTCTATTGCTTTCGAATTTAATTTCCATGTACATGAATAATGTTATTATTATTATCCCCTAATGCATGTTGATCAGGCTCTGCAGAAAAAGTTGAAGAGGCCAAAAAAGTTTACATTTTTTGTAAAAGCAGAGGCACTTCTAATTAATTTTTTTGCTACTCAGTTTAAGATGCTCATTATCAGATTTTGCCAAAATGGCGCAGAGAATTTGATCTGAAAATGTACAATGATATTTGAAGGGTTGTAGATTGGGAAACTCTACTTTTTATGTAGATAAATTACATTGTTATAACCATAAATGAAATATAATCCAACGACTAATGGGGTGTGTGTCAAAAAATCAAATGACCTGATTTGTGAACGTATATAATAAAGCAGGATCCAATTTGGGTCAGTCCCCAGGACCAGAAGTTTAGTCTTCCAAGCTTTCGGACTTGTTCTGGAGCCCATCCTGAGGGAACTTCACTCTACCGCAGGGGTCCCCAACCCCCGGTCCGTGGACTGGTACCAGGCCACGGCATGCCAGCAACTGGTCCACACAAACAAGCAAAGCCCCATCCACGGGATGTAGGCAGCACACAAAACCACGCACTCTCCGGTCCACGGAAAAACCTCTCTCCACGGAACCGGTGCCTGGTGCCCAAAAGGTTGGGGACCTCTGCTCTACCCGAATGTGTGCTTTGGGCTATTCTATATGTAGTATTTATGTGGTGCCTGTTGTGTGTGGGCTTTTAGTTGTTGATTGGAGTGTTGTTAGCTGGTTATTAAGTTGTTGGCTGCCAAGCCCTTACTTCCTAAGTACTTGATAAGCTGGTGATAAATCAGCACTCCTGTTCACTGACAAGGGGACTATTTCCCAGGCTTCAATCACTTCCCTTTCTGTTTTTGTACCTGCTCGTCCAACAATCTTAGTAGCAGCAAAATTGAATGTATGTCCTTGTTCGTTGCAATGTGAGGCTACCAATGAATTTGGCCCCTCGTCAGTCAACAGGAGTGTTGATTTACCACTCTGCCCCCAGTGACGATCCAGATTGGATCCTGCAACATTATCCTCGGAGACATATATTCATCTTCATTCGTGATATATAATGAAGGGGCAGGTTTTGTGCAGTCACGGACAACATCTTGACTATTTTGACCCTCCTTCCCTGGGACCTCCAGCACTCATCACTCATAAGTTGGCTTGGAGGGGAAGTGCAAAGCTATCCCAAAATAAATATTTTCCTTTTGAAATCGGTGCTATTTTGGAGGAAATGGAAGATACCAATCAAGCTAGCGAGTCCAGGCACACCAGCAAGAAAAGTGAGGAAAATTCACCACAAGCCCTCTTCCTTGAGCCCAGGTTAATCCCACCAAATTACTGGCCTCAGCTAAAGAACATAAAAGGAAATAAATCTGAGAGGATGATTAATGTTTCCTATTATGGTAACAAGTTTGGACAACATATCCAGAAAGTACATGTCAATGCTGTTAATATAGGATATTATTGCATTGACAAGATATGCAGAACTGTCTGGTATTTTTGGAGTTAAATCAGATGACAGGCAAAGGGAGGAGAATTATGAAAAAAGCAGGAGACTGGGAAGGGAAGGGAATCTTTGGCCTCCAGCCTAATGGGAAGACGTAAATAGAAATCCAGATTCTGGCATGATGTTGTGGTCCGAAGGAGGAAGCAATCCTTGAAAACGGAGACATTATTCTCTGTTTTAGTTTCTTTATTTTGCATTCCTTGCCAGGAGTTTTGCTACAATACTTTGGTACATTACAAAGCGGATGCCAGAATCTGGATTTCTCTGGCTTGCGTCTGTCTTATCTTGCTAACTCCTCCCTTACTTTACTGTCATGATTTACGTCTTCCAATTAGGCTGGAGGCCAAAGATTCACTTCCCTTCCCAGTCTCCCGCTTTTTTCATAATTCTCCTCCCTTTGCGTGTCATCTGATTTAACTCCAAAAATACCAGACAGTTCTGCATATCTTGTCAATGCAATAATATCCTATATTAACAGCGTTGACAGTACAAATCACATGTTTTTCATAAAGTAGCCAATTAGGAATAGGAATATAGGAATGGGAATATTCTTTATTGGCCAAGTGTGACTGGTGACACAAGGAATTCGCTTTCAACTGCTTTGCATTTAAATCCTTCCAGTTACGAAAATGTAAATATAAGGGACAATCCTCATATCTCTAGGGGGCCCCGAGGGCTCCTTGGTTTCTGTGAGTTTTATGGAGCCTATTAAACTGCCATTGCTAAGAGAAAGTCTTGAGGGAGGGAAAAGATATCCCTCCATTGTAATATGGGGAAAATAATATTCACCTCCAGGACTACCTTAGTCATCTAACAGGTATCCCTTCTGCAATTTTAGATGATGACAATCATCATTGTCATTTGATATCTCACAAAATTGTAAAATCTTACATCAGTATTTCTCAACCTTGGTATTACTTGAATGTGAGGATTTCAGCTCCCAGAATTCCCCAGCCAGCCTGCTTTAAGACCGGTGGACTTTAACTCATCATGCTGGCTGGGGAATTCTGGGAGTTGAAGTTCATTCATCTTAAAGTCTCCAAGGTTGAGAAACACGGTCTTACACGATTTCAATTCTGACGTGTGAGTTTGAATTTCTCACTGGAATTGCACAGGATTTGGATAATTTTGCAGGTTTCTGGCTGCTGTAAAAATATATCATTTTTTTTTTTTTTTTACTAATTTGGGACTTCTGATGAAGTCAGTTAAGATGCTGGTGTTTGCCATTGCCAAATTATGTTGGAAGTGTTGCAGGATGGCAGAAGGCATGTGAAGAATTTTGGATTCTCAGAAATATTAAATCAATAAAAAAAAGAAACTTCCTAATTGTTATCCCACCCAACAATCTTTGGAAATGGCGGAAAAACCCTGCCCCATTTAGGATAGATCTTTGAGCAAAGAATGCAGAGGTGGTGACAGCAGATCCCTTGCTATAATTAGATCCCTTACCATCCTCTTTCACCCCATTAATCAAGATTGTTTCTTGGTCTTCCGAGGCACATTCCTTTTCTTGTTGGTTGTCCATCAAGTTGTTCACTCCATGCTCTGCTCAGCTGGACACTCTGCACATTTGTAAAAACATAATTGCAGATATTAGAATCCCTCAAATTAAATGACAGTCCTGTGTGGGAAAGGAAATACACAGTTCAGGCAGAGCAGAGAAACGAAAAAGGACCACAACCGGCCAGTCTTGACATGGACTGGAACTTCTCATCAAGTCAAGAGCAAAGAGCATTTCCACAGTACAAAGAACCTGCAAAGAATCTCCTGAAGGAGCACACCACCGTTGCACACTTAATTCTGTCTAGCGTGCTAAGGTCTTTTTCAGCAGGAATTTCCAACAACCTACCGTTCCACCAAAACACACTGAGAGATTGGGCTTGTCAGGGGTGATCTTGAAATTGTTTGAACTACCCTCTTGTTGGCCTGGCTTGACCCATCTCCAAAGCCTTGGAGGGCAACCTCATCAAGATGTTCTACAACCAAATTTGCAATTAGCATATGGCTTTGACTCAATGCTAAAAATAGTCTCCCTGCATACTAATTTAGTTATCTTGACTTTGAATTATCTCTTCATCTTTGTGGAAGTAAATAATGAAGTCACAGAAATATATGTTTGTTTGTTTTTTAAATGTCTTCTCGGCACAGTACAGAACATAAGATCAGTTGGATACGTTTATACAACATTCATAGCCTGCACCGGGTTTGCATGCCGTAATGGTCCGAGTGACCTAATTTATATTTGGGGGTCCTTCACATTTAGGTGAACCAGGCTACAATATGAAACTATGGTTAAAAAAGCCAGGCTTGCGATAGGAGAGCCCCAAAACTAGCTTGCAGGTCATCCCTAAACTCACACATTCCCTCCTCTCTGATCTGCCTTCCTTTTTGTGATACTACATATAAGCTCACTTCTTGTGTCATACGCTTTCGCTGCACGCCATCATTTGCTCTCGAATTGGAAACTGTTGTTTTTAATGCAGGTTTGAAAACGGTCTGATTTGTAGCAACTACACGTGACCAATTGTAGAGGAGTAAGGAGACAGTCTAAAAGAAGGAATACAAAAGCCATTTGTTTCAAACGTAGCCCCAAAATGGAGGGATGAATGAGAAAGGAACTCAATAATCTCTTTGGTGAAAGGGAAAAGAGTCCCTGCAGATTTTACTCTGCTAGTTGTCAACTCAAAGGGGGGGGGGAGGTGCTCATCTCTGTTTCAAGGCCATTTTGAATCAGCACTGTCCAAAGTCATTTATGCAGTCATGTGGCCAGCATGACGTCACAGAACACAGTTACCTTCCCACCAAAGTGGTATCTATTTATCTACTCACTTTTGCATACTTTCGAACTGATAGGCTGGCAGGAGCTGGGCAAGGAACAGGAGCTCACCCCATCATGTGGCACTCGGGTCTCGAACTTGGGCTGTCGGCTTTTCAGCCGACAAACCCAGCGTCATAACCACTGAGCCATCGTGCCACCCACCATTCTCTTTGGGATAAAAGAAGAAAGAGAGAGAGAGAATCTCTGCCAGGCATTCAAGTTCCTGTTATTATGCCCTGTAATAGTAAAGTAGAGTTTTAGTAGCCCTTGTGGAATCTGCTTTCTGGCCTGGCCTACCTCAAAAGATTTGACGTGAGTAAAGGAAGGAACGTTGAACTTTTCTTGGAAGTCCTTCTCGTTTCAACGTCCCACCTCTTGTCAGCTCCAAGAAAGGGCGACATAGGGTGAGCGCTAGTCCAATGAAGTGTCTGCGTAGGTGTTTGAGTGTGTATGTGTTATTGGTGGGGAATAGGTGGCAGAAGACGGAGGTACTGCTTCCTTCTTGCTCTTTGAACATAAGAAGGCACTCCTTTTTCTCCTTATACCATCCCAATCTTTTTTCTCTGTTGGGAAATAATGACACTGTGACTCTTTCAACAAAATATAGGTGACAATGCAAAGTCCCCATTTCCATCCACTGTCTGCAAGGGGGAACTGCAATCAACAGGACAACGCCCAGCCTCTGAATTGGCTCTCTAAACAAAAATGTCTGAATGGCAGTGATGGCGGTCAGGTCTTTCAGTACTGACATATACAGCCAGTCCTCAACTTACGACCACAATTGAGCCCAACATTTCTGTTGCTAAGTGAGACATTGGTTAAGTGAGTTTTGCCTCATTTTAGGACCTTTCTTGCCACAGTTGTTAAGGGAATCGCTGCAGCTGATAAGTTAGTAACCCAGTTGTTAAGGGAATCAGGCTTTGACTTTGCTCGCCAGAAGGCCGCAAAAGGGGATCAGGTGACCCTGGGACACTGCAACGGTCATAAGTATGAACCAGTTTCCGAGCATCTGAATTTTGATCACATGACCGTGGGGATGCTGCAAAGGTCGTAAGTGTGAAAAATGATCCTAAGTCACATTTTTCAGTGCCGTTGTAACTTTGAACGGTCTCTAAACGAACTGTTGTAAGTCAAGGACTACCTGTAGATGTTACAAAAATATACACAATTTATATACTGCCTCTAGTTCTGGTCACTACAATACAAAAAAGGTGCTGAGGCCCAAGACAGAATGCAAAATAGGTCAAGATAGATGATTACGGGGCTGCAGGCTAAATAGTATGATGAATAGTTAAGGGGAGTAGTTATGTCTAACCTATTGAAGAGAAGGACTAGGGGTGACATGATAGATGTCTTCCAATATTTGAGGGGCTGCCACAGAGAAGAGGGGGATCAACCTATTCTCCAAAGCACCTGAGGGCAGGACAAGAAGCCACGGATGGAAACTAATCAAGGAGAGAAGCAACCAGGAATTTTCTGACAGTGAGAACAATTAATCAATGGAAGAGCTTCCCTCCCAGAGTTGTGGGCGTTCCAACACTGGAGGTCTTCAAGAAAAGATTGGACATCCCTTTGTCTGGGATGGAATAAGGACTCCTGCCTTCTGCAGGGGGTTGGACTAGAAGACCTCCAAGGTCCCTTCTAGCCCTATGATTCCATGAGTCTATGGTCCCTTCTTAGCCCTATGAAGACTCATAGTCTACATCAGAGCTGCAAAGAAGTCGTGTGAATGTACACATACACTGTCTTACTGAATTCCCTAATTAATTTCAATCACTTGCATTCTGTTTTTCCTCATCAATATTAATCCAAGAGAGGTCACAACAAAACCAGATCTAATGCTAATTAGATGTAAAATAAAAAACAAAAGAAAAACTAAGCCATGATCACATACAACAAAAGAAGCACACACACACACACACACCTAGACACCCAGAGACACCCAGATCCATTCACAATTTCCTTTTCCTTTCTCAGCAGCAGATGAGAACATCCACCAGATCGCTAAGAAGGACCACATTTTAATCTGCTAAAAGAGAAACCAAAAGCTTGAGGGAAAACAGTGGAAAGGGAAGGGAAGCCAAGATGTGAATTTGCGTAATGTCATGATGCCTATGAGGTCACTAACCAATGGATGGAAACTAATCAAGGAGAGAACCAATCTAGAACTATGGAGAAAATTCCTGACAGAACAATTTATCCGTGGAACGGCTTGCCTTCAGAAGTTGTGGGCGCTTCACCACTGGAGGTTTTTAAGAAGAGACTGGACAGCCATTAGTCCACAATGGTCTAGGGCAGGGGTCTTCAAACTTGGCCCTTTTATGACTTGTGGACTTCAACTCCCAGAATTCGACCTCTATTATTCTATGTTCATTTGTCCTTGCTCTCCCTATCTCCAATATCTGATTATTATCATTATTATTATTAAAGTCATCCTGCTTTTCTGCCACTACTTCACTTGTGAAGGGACTTTCTGGCCAACTCCAGAGGTCAGGAGAGGTGTGGGTGGCAGAAGCTGTCCCTGAACTGAGAAGACAAGGGAGACCTTGTAGCACCTTTGTCCTGATGTCAGCCGTCTTGACAGCTGAGTCTGTGATGGGTTCACATGGCAGGGAGCCCCTGGATGTCAGAACTTAAAACCTGAGTCGTAAGTCCCTTTTGGGGGGGGGGGCTGTTGTAACTCAGAACAGTTCACTAAGTGACCAATCATAAGTTGAGGACTATCTGCATGTTATTGTTGTGGTCTGCCCATTGCAAGAAAGCGAGAAAACCCCAATGCAAAAATATAACCGCATTCAAGGCTGCCTGATGTTCAAAAGGAGAATAAAGTCAGAACAGTAGATCATAGAGAGACACAACAGAGACTTCTCTGTACATAAATCGCTTAGGCTCACATGAATATCTATATGTTCATTCTGACCTGCACACAAGGACCAGCCAGGTTGTTTGACCCGCAGTTAGAGAATTAGAATAGAATAGAGCTGGAAGGGACCTTGGAGGTCTTCTAGCCCAGCCCCCTGCTCAAGCAGGAGAACCTATACCATCTCAGACAGGTGACTGTCTAGCCTCTTCTTAAAAATCTCCAGTGATGGAGCACCCACGATTCCTGAAGTACCATATATATCCTTTGTTAGAGATCATGCAAAGTGCCTTCAGTTTCCCAAGATCAACCTCACAGCCAAGACAGAGTGCATAAAACTTTAAATAATCCAAGTCTTGCAAGTTTCCTCTTTAGAGGAAGGGGAGGTGCTATTCCCTCTGGGCCCACCCAGTCAAACAGATGGAAGTTCGGTTTTGCTTCACATATGCCAATCCCCGCTCATTTTTTTTGCTAGGCACAAGGTGGAGGGCATTTTCCTTCATGTGTAACCTACCTGGCATGTCTGTTAGGAGGACAGATCTTCCTTCCTTCCTTCCTTCCTTCCTTCCTTTCCTTCCTTCCCCTTCAATCTCCTTCCTTTCCGCTTCGATCTCTCTCTCCTTCCTTCCTTCCTTCCTTCCCTCCCCCCTTCTTTCCTTCCTCCATCCATCTCCTCCTTCCCTCCCTCCCTTCCCTCCCTCCCTTTTCTTCAATTCTCCTCCGGCTGGGTGCACAAATGTACACATTAGCAATTTGCCCAATTAGCTGAAGGTGTCATCATTAGATATAAAGACCTATCATTTAATTGCCTCTTTAAAATAAATTGACTTTAGTCTTACTGTGAATGTTGATTTGGGTGGCAAAGTTTTGTGCCAGGAAGACTTTTAGTTGGTAACAGAGCAAAAGGTGCCAGAAAATTCCATCCAAAACTAGGGAGACTTCTTCTCAGAGGGAATCAGGTTGGTTACCTCTTGAATAATCACCCACCTGTGATTGAAGCATTCCTTTTTCCCGAGGGTAGAATAAATTCATCCATGAAATTTGGCTGAAAAGGCCGAATCTCCTACAAAAATCGGTGTCTGTCCTCACTTGGCTCCTGCCCACCTCCCATCATGGTGAAAGAGAAGCAGGAGAAAAACCCCATCGCCTTCTGAAGCATTTCTCTTCCGAAAAAATCTCAA
Organism: Azemiops feae; assembly: GCA_023970755.1. NCBI lineage: Eukaryota > Metazoa > Chordata > Lepidosauria > Squamata > Viperidae > Azemiops > Azemiops feae. The sequence goes on along the minus strand of JALGBA010001784.1, from coordinate 140,163 downwards.
AAACATGCTGCAATTTTTCACAGGGAATTGGAGGAGGAGGATTTTTAAGGCAGAATTCCGGCACAAGAAAACGGGCAGGTCCGCCACATTCACCATTAACGCATCTGAGGCCGGGGCACACCGTTCTGCCTGAGAGCCACCGGGTGGCCTTGGGAACTGCCTACCACTTGGGAGTGGTCTACGGAGATTCTCACTACCACTTGGGACATCCAGAACATTTCAGAGTCACGATCCCGAGATTTTAAGAAAGGTCATAAAATAGGGCAAGACTCACTTAACGAATGTCTTGCTTAGCAACAGAAATGATGGGCTTAATTGTGGTCGTAAGTCGAGGACCACCTGTACTGCAAAATGCTGGCTGGCCAGTCACGGAGAGAACCCCAGGGGGGATCTTGCAGAAGGCCTGCAAACAGGACGGTCCAAGTGGTCAAGGTGACGTCATGATGACGGGATCCACGTTCCGTCTGATTTTTAACGTGCATCAATTGCGCCATTGTTGGTGCAGTTTTGATTATGGCACGGTTTGGACCATAAAATAAGATTACAAGTAATCCTCCACTTACAACACTTCAGTTAGTGACCGTCCAAAGTTACAACAGCACTGAAAAAAGCGACTTATGACCAGTTTCCGCACTTACGACCGTGGTAGCAGCCTCATGATCAAAATTCGGATGCTTGGCAACTGACTCACATTTATGACGGTTGCAGGGTCCTGGGCTCACGTGATTCCCCCCTTCTCAATGGGGAAGCCAGGTTCACTTAACAACAGTATGACTATTTTAACAACCACAGTGATCCACTTAACAACTGTGGCAAGAAAGGTCGTAAAATGGGGCAAATTCAATTAACAAATGTTTCACTTAGCCACAGAAATTTTAGGCTCAGTCGTGGTCGTAACCTGAGGACTACCTGTAGATTATTTTTTCCCCTTGCCAGTCTGGATGAGAGTCATGCATTTGCACCGCTCTTTCCATCCAGGGAGCAGAAGCCAAAGATGATAAAGGCACCAGAGAGGGTCTAGGAGAGGGGTAGGCAACCTTGGCTCTTTTATGACTCGTGGACTTCAACTCCCAGAATTCCTGAGCCAGCCATGCTGAGGGGAAAGGGACAGGTTTCCAAGCTGAGCCATGCTGGCTCAGGAATTCTGGGAGTTGAAGTCCACGAGTCATAAGAGAGCCAAGGTTGCCTACCCCTGGCCTAGTCCATTGTTTCTCCACCTCAGCAACTTTTAAGACGTGTGGACTCCAACTCCCAGAATTCCTGAGCCAGCCATGCTGAGGGGAAAGGGAGAGGTTTCCAAACTGAGCCAGGCTGGCTCAGGAATTCTGGGAGTTGAAGTCTACGAGTCATAAAAGAGCCAAGGTTCCCCACCCCTGGTCTAGGAGAAGCCATAAATCAAGCTGTGCTGGAGGAATTTGCTTTTGAATATTGAAGGCCTCTAATTGTTTCATTAGAACGATTCTTGTTCTGCCCAAGGCACCAGTAAATACTCCGATGTGTAAGGAGGGGGCGGTGAGGCTGAGGAGAGGAGCGGGGCTGGCATCAGCTCCAGTGCAGGGGAGATAACAGATTGATCAACGGGCCACATCTGACATCAGTTAATTCATCACTGTTTTATTCACTTAAGGCAACCGCTGAACCAATCACGGAAAAAATTGAAATCCACCCAACATCACTTCTGCAATAATAAAATAGTCTTCAACTTTCAACAGTTTAGTGACCGTTCAAAGTTACATCACTGAAAAAAGGGACTTATGACCATTTTTCACACTTACGTTGCAGCATCCCCAGGGTCACGTGATCAATGTTCGGACGCTTGGCAGCTGGCTCAGATTTATGACCTATTTATGTCCCGGGGTCATGTGATCCCCTTTTGCGACCTTCTGACAGGCAAAGTCAGTGGGGAAGCCAGATTCACTTAACAACCGGGTTACTAACATAACAACTGCAGTGATTCACTTAACAACTGTGGCATAATGGTCATAAAATGGGGCAAAACTCACTTAAGAAATGTCCCGCTTAGCAACATAAACTTTGGACTCAATTGGGGTGGTAAGTTGAGGACTACGTGTAGAAAGGAAACCGCCCGTGGTTTAGAGTTCCAGGTTATATTGGACCAGCAATCAAAGAGGAGATCGAAGCTTCAGAGTTTCTTCCCTGCATGCTTCATCCCACCCCAGATGGGGGACCCCCGATTCCCCCCTCTTCCTTCCCCACTGCAATGGAGGCTGGGCTGAGAGAGGGTTGCCCAGGCCCCAGGCTGAGATGGGCTCTGAATCTGGATTTCTCCTGGCTTAGATTACACCTTTCTAACTCTAACCACCATACAGGGAGTCCTCAATTTATGGCCAGGATTTGTGCTGCTAAGAGATTCAGTGAGTTGCACCCCATTTTATGACCTTTTTCATCACGGTTATTAAGCGAATCCAGCTTCCCCATTGCATTTGTTTGAGAAGCAGGCTGGAAAGGTTGCAAATATGGCGTTCACACGATGCCGGGATGCTGCAACCATTGGAAACACACGCTAGTTGCTACGTGCCTGGATTCTGATCACATGACTCTAGGGATGCTGCAAAGGTTAGGACTGCGTGAGGACCGCTCACTTTCTTCAGTGCTGTTGCAACTTCAAACGGTTGCTAAATGAATAGTGGTAAGTTGAGGACTGCCTGTATCGTGCTGGTTCTGTAAGGGAAAAATATATATATATATTCTGGCAATATTTTACCATTTGTAGAACAGCGCCAACCCATGTTTGCTCCTGATCCAACGAACTGAAAAGACAGAGATAAAGGACGAAGTTCTCGGTGCCTCATTCTGTTTAAAATCCAAATATTCCAGAGTGTTTCCTTTGCTGATTCACAAAGGCTTCCACTGCCCTACACTCCTGTGCTGCCTGCGCAGGTGTTCCCAAAGAGAAAATAGCATTTATTGTTCTAGAAAGATAAATAAATAAACCCTGTTTTTCTGTCTGCATAGAGCAAATTGTGTTGTTCCGCCAAGATGGTGCCTTTTGGATCTTTTGGACCTCACCCCCCATAATCCCCAGCCAGAATGCCTCGGAGTGGAGCGCTGCAGACGGCAAAAGCCCACCCCATCTGCAGGAGACCAGATTGGGGAAAGATTGGCTGGCTAAAGCCCGACTGCACTCACTAGAGAAAACCTTCCCCAGAAGCAAAATGTCACGGTTTGAGCGATAAGAAAATTGTCTTTTTTTTTTTTTGGCACAGGAGAATGACTCGCAGGAAGGCAACCAAAGCCACATTTCGTAGCAACAAAATCACTGTCTGGAAAAAATCTTAATTGTAAATTTGAGATGGTCTGAGGTTCCACAGGGAGGAAGAAGGAGCAACGCGTTTTAACCAGGGGAAGCTGCAGAAGAGATCAGACTTTGGCCAAAACTGGTGAGAATTTTGCCAGGAAAATAATCTTGGGTTTCCCAAGGGGATTAAAACCTGATGGTGTTCCAGGAAGGCAGAAGACATGGGAGGCGGGGGGGGGGGGGGGGGCGGCGCAGACCCCTAGTCAAACCAAGACGCGGGTCCAAAAGTCCTCTGCAGATGATGGAGACCACTGGAAAAGGATTACAGGTAGTCCTTGGTTTACAACCACAACTGAGTCTAACATTGATGTTGCTAAGTGAGACATTTGTTAAGTGAATTTTGCCCCATTTTACGACCTTTCTTGCCACAGTTGTTAAGTGAATCCCTGCAGTTGTTAAGTTAGTAACATGGTTGTTGAAGTGAATCTGGCTTCCCCATGGACTTCGCTCGTCAGACGGTCGCACAGGGGGATCACACGACCCTGGGATGTTGCAACCGTCATAAATACGAACTAGGTGCTAAGCGTCCGAATTTTGTTCACGTGCCCACGGGGCTGCTGCAATGGCTGTGACCGTGAAAAACGGCCGTAAGTCCCTTTTAGTCAGTGCCGTTGTAACTTTGAACGGTCACTAAATGAATTGTGGCAAGTGGAGGACTACTTGTTCTTGACTTACAACTATCCATTTAGCGACCGTTTGAAGTTACAACAGCACTGAAAAAAGGGACTTACAGCCAGTCCTTGCACTTATGACCGTGGCAGCATCCACACAGTCACCTACCTGCTCAAGATTCAGGCGCTTGGAAACTGGCCTGTCTTGAGACGGCTGTAGCATCCTGGGGTCCTTTGTGATGGCCATTTGTGACCTTCCAGGTTGGCTTCTGACTAGCAAAGTTAAACGAGAAACCAGATGCTTTTAATGCCCGCATGATTCAAGTTAACAACTGCAATGGTTCGCTTAGCAACTGTGGCAGATAAAGGTCATAAAGTCGGGCATGACTCACTTACCAACTGCCTTGCTTAGCAACGGAAATTTTGTGGTCGTAAGTTGAGGGCTACCTGTAGAATCTTGGAAGAAACCCAGAGGAAAGGAACTGAAAGGAGCCACTGAGACCATCAAGTCCAGCCTCTGCTGAACGCAGGACGCCGAATCAAAGGATCTCTAAGAGCTGGCTGCTTTTCTGGATTAAATATGCCCCGTGCACCATCCTTCTTGGAACGGGGAAAGGGGTGGCATGGGGGGGGCAGGGCAGGGGGGGGGCTCTCTAGGACAAATGGAACCTGCAGGACGTCCAGACAAGACAGCAACTATTCCCTCCGGGCTCCAAATGGATGCAGTGCTGGCAGGGTCAGGGTTCGAGCTGCATGACGCCTACCTGTCCTACCTCAGGACAGAATTTGCACCAAGGATGTGAAATCCCAGCATCCCTTGTTGACCAGGCAAAATGGGGGGGGGGGGAAGGCTGGTTGTTTCCCAAAAGATTTTGGTGGGGAAAACGAACAGGGGGCTATCATAGAGAAAAGGGGGGCGAAGTGTTCTCCAAAGCACCTGAGAATAAGACAAGAAGCAATGGATGGAAATTAAACAAGGAGAGAAGCAACCTAGAACTTGGGAGAAATTTTCTGACAGTGAGAACAATTAGTTAATTGGTAATTAGAACGGCTTCCCTCCAGAAGTTGTGGGTGCTCCATACTGGAGGTTTTCAAGAAAAGATTGGACAGCCATTTGTCTGGAAGGGTATAGGGCAGAGGTCCCCAACCTATGGGCCACAGCCCACTACCGGGCCGTGGCCTCTTGGCCACCGGACCATGTGACTGGCTGGCCAGTGCTCATGCACATGTGCGTGTGCTCACATCCCTTGCGCTGGCACTAGTCGAGCCATGAGCTCCTCACCGGCGGTAGCCGAGCCACAAATTGTGAGCCTCTTGCCGGCGCTAGCCGAGCCGCGAGCCGAGTACCAGCACTAGCCGAGCTGTGCACTATGTACTGGCGCTATCCAAGCCACGCACCGCGCACTGGCGCTAGCAGCCCCATTTGCAGAGTGTGCATGCTCATGGCCCTGTTTGCACGCACGCAGCCACATTTTGTGCACATAAAGTGCCTGTCCCCTTTCCCACTGGGCTGTCAACCCAGAAAGGTTGGGGAGCCCTGGTACAAGGTCTCCGATTTGAACATGGGTTGGACTAGAAGACCTCCAAGGTCCCTTCCAACCCTATGACCATATACTCTGTGTCTCTATAATGATCTGCCAAGATGTGTTGAACTGCCGAGCACATGCAGAGCAGCATCTCTGGTGACAAAACCTGCTCATGCTTGCACCAGAGTTTTTCTCTGTGTGCCTCATATGTGTCACTCTTCTCTGCATGATAGCAGACACAATCCACACTTTTTAAATTAAGTGTTTTTACTGTGTTTTTCCAAGACAAATCAAAACAGCAAAGCAATGCTAAAAGAGCAAAGAGCCTCCTGAAGCAAGGAAGGAAACAAGAGCTGGGTAAGCGTTTTTCAAAACGCTTTCCAGGCTGTCATAAGGACTAGGAACACACACCAGTTTAAAGTAAGGCAAAGCCCAAATCCATAGCCGATGGGAAGAAGAAGCTTCTAAAATACACCCTAAAGCAGTGATGGCGAACCTTTTAGAGACTGAGTGCCCAAACTGCAACCTAAAACCCACTTATGCATTGTCGACTGCCGGGTGGGTGTGGCCCATTGACTGGGCGTGGCCCATTGGCTGGGCGTGGCTGCGGTGGTAACGGCAGACTGGGTGGGACTAAAAAGTTCAATCAATCAATTCCAACTTTGCAAGATCTGTTTTTTTTCCGCAAGAAGTTGAAATTGACTGATTGAACCTTTTTTTTTTTTTTGCACACGGCGGCGGAGGCCTAAAGCAAAAAGGTTTTATAAAACCCAGCTGAAGGCCTAGGACTGGGGCGATGGCGCGCGTGCCCACAGAGAGGGCTCTGAGTGCCGCCTCTGGCACCCGTGCCGTAGGTTCGCCACCACTGCCCTAAAGAGATGGCAAACTACTCCAGCAGCCGATTCCTGCAGTAAAGGAGGAATGGTGGGAAATAGAATAGAATATTCTTTATGGGCCAAGTCTGATTGGACACACAAGGCATTTATCTCCAGTGTATAAGCTCTCAGTGTACATGCAAACAACAAAGGTATAAATCATAAATGATCATAAATCAGAAGATACAAGCAACAAAGAGATAAATCATAAGATACCAATAGGAGAAGATAACAGGAAAGACGAGAAGGATAATAGCAATACAGCCTACTACTTGGGTAATAGCCGTAGACATAAGGCAGTCCTGTGGGACGTAGATGCTGAGCAGAGGGAGGGCACGAGGGGAAAAGCTGTCCGTGTCTAGTTGTTTTGGCATGCAACGCCCTGTAGTGGCGTCCCGAGGGGAGAATTAAACAGCTTATGTCCAGGCTGTGAAGGGCCTACATAGACATTTTCTCAGCTGCTTTCGGACCCTTGCAGTATACAGGTCCTCAATGGGAGGCAGGCTGGTTGCAATGGTTTTTTCTGCAGTCCTAACTATCTTTTGAAGTCTGTACCTGTCCTGTTCGGTTGCTGTTCCAAACCAGAGTTTCTTTAAGAAAAAACTTTTCTCTTTCTTTTTCTTTCTTTCTTTCTCTCTCTTTCTTTCTTTCTTTCTTTTCTTTCTTTCTTTCTCTCTCTCTCTCTTTCTTTTTCTCTTTTTTTTTCTCTCTCTCTCTTCTCTTTCTTTCTTTCTTTCTTTCTCTTTCTTTCTTTCTCTTTCTTTCTTTCTCTCTCTCTTTCTTTCTCTCTTTCTTTCTTTCTCTCTCTTTCTTTCTTTTTCTTTTTCTCTTTCTTTCTCTCTCTCTCTCTCTCTCTCTCTCTCTCTCTTTCTTTCTTTCTTTCTTTCCTCTCTGGTTTCTCTTTCTTCCTTGCAACTAGGAAGAAATATTCCAGATTGGGTGAAGAAGTAGCCGCTGTTTGGTGAGCATCCAATAACATTTACTTTTTAAATTGAGCTTTCTTACCAGATAAAGTGGTGGAGTCTCTCTCTCTCTCTCTCTCTCTCTCTCTCTCTCTGTGTTCATCCCATTTCTCTGCCACCTCCTCTTGTTCAGAGGCCAACTTCACAGGCTCTCTTATTCTGAATTTAGGAACATCAAGGGATTTAGCAAAAACCTAAGCAGCTCCTTGATCTTCTCAAGTGGTTTTTTTGAGACTCGTATTTTTATCCTCCTTTCCTCAATTAAAAGATTCAAGGGCAGAGGCCAAGGAGAAATCCTTTTTTTCCCTTCTACCCTAATGGTAGAAGGAGAAACTCTCTCTCTCCTACTTTGTGTCAGAATCCAATTATATTTTATTTCTAACTAATCTACTCTGGGAAAACCCAATTCTTACTCTCTTTGGGATTCTGTCATACTACAAAGGGGGGGGAGTAAACACGGGGGTTTATGGCTGGCATTCCTTCTATCATCTACGAATAAACATCCTCTGTGGATTCCCTCTCTGGAGTACTAACAATAACAATGCGGCCATCAGCCTTTGATCTCACTCCCTATGAAGCCTCCTATTACCGGCAGCAAGGAAAAGTGGGGGGGAAGATTGCAACGTTTGGGATCCGATGGATTTAACACCCAGCCATCTGCCAATTTGGATTGACCGGAAGGAATGTGGGGTGGGACTGCTTGGGAACGCTTTAAAACATTGAAGGATCAGGGGGGTTCCCCAGATCCTGTCTAGCACACCTTCAGTCAGTTTTTCTTAATAAAGATTCCTGTTGGAAAACCTGTTCCAAGAGTTCTGTCTTCTTAAGATGTAAATTGAGGAGGGTCCTTACATTAGACAGGATCTGCAAAATTAGTCAACCTGGAAGGAAGAACCTTGCCGGGGGACTTTGCAAAAATTACCATGGCAGACGACGAAGCAGGGAAGGGGGAAAGCCCCCCGGAGAGGGAGCCGTTGCCCCAACTGGAAACCTGCCAAATATCCGGATCTGAAGGGTCAGATTCCTCAGGAGAAGAGGAGGTGGAGACGCGTAACCACAAGCCTCGGTGGTCAATGGGCGTTGGAAAGAAAGGCGAGTGGGAAAAGAAATCAAGCAAGGTGACCCTGAGACGGGGGGCCAGCCAACCAGGATGGAAGCAGGAGATGGAGAGATCCCTGCACACAAGCGAAGATGAAGGGAGCTGGGCACAGCACTCGAACTGGATCCTAGAGAAAGCTATCAACTTGATGAAGAGAACCCTCAGCTCCCTAGGAGAGGAGAATCCTGAACCCCACGACCGCACCAACTCCTGGAGCCGCAATTGGAGAGACACTGAAGGGGAATTGGAACCTGCAGCCCCGGGGACATCCGCTGATCCAGTAGTCCCCACCCCCCGCCGACCTGCAGAAGGGAATCCAGATAGAAGACAATACCGACGAAGAAGACACCGCTCCATTCAAAGACTTCCGCCGTTGGACGCAAAATTCAAGGGGGAGCCGACACGCTTGGGGTTCTTCCTAACCCAAGTCCTTGGCTACATGGAGGAACACGGGCGACACATCCCTAGCGACAAAGCCCGTATCCGGATCGTGCAATCTGCTCTGGATGGACCGGCCGCCGATTGGGTGGTGAATTTGCATGATTCAAATGCCCCAGAGCTCAACGACTTCAACCGTTTCATGTCCTCTCTGAGAAGGCGATTTGAGGACCACCTGGCTGATCGCAAAGCACGCGAAAGAATCAAAACAATGAGGCAAGGCAGACGGCCAGTAGCTGAATATACACAAGAATTCCGAACTATTGCCAGCAAGCTGAACTGGCCGGAAGACATCCTCCTTAGCCATTTCAAAGACGGTCTGAATTACGACCTATATGACGCTTGCCTGCCCCGGGGGGACCCACACCAACTCGACGAATGGTACGTCCTGGCAGAGGAAGCAGAGATCGACCTACTGAGGAGGCACCGCCGAGGAAAACAATGGAGCCGCTCACCGTCTGAACCAACGCACGAACCAGCAAAGCCATCGGCTATGGCCAAGAAACCAATGGGCTGTTTCAAATGCGGGAGAGAGGGGCATCGGGCTGTAGAATGCCGCTCAAAAGCCCCCCAGCACAACCCAGACAGACCACCGGCCAGCAAATCTGGGAAGTCCCCAGCTAAGTCAAAAGAATCTGCCATGAGAGGAATAGAAGCTGTGGAATCCCCTACCTCCACCCATCGTGAGGAAAGAGCCCCAGCCTACACCGCAGGGCCGGTGGACGCCTCAGATGACACCTCGGAGGGTGAACCACTGGTAAGTGGATCCATCCCACCCATCCTCAAGACAGTGACTATATTAGCCCCCTCCATGCCTGAAGCTGTAAAAGTGAAAGCCTTAATAGACTCTGGCTGCACCCGCTGCCTAATTAGCCCGACTCTAGTGGGAAATCTGGGCATCCCAGTGAGGAGGCTGGAACAACCAATCTCATTTGGTCAGTTAGATGGGTCCATAGCAGGGGGGGTGCCAGCTACCCTAGCCACGTTACCAATCCACCTATCCCTGGGGAATCATGAGGAAGACCTAACGTTTATAGTGACCCCAGGCATGGAATGCCCGATGATCCTAGGGCTGGAATGGTTAACAAAATGGAACCCCTGGGTAAATTGGAGGACGAAAGAAATCAATTTCCTGAAGGAGGACCCTACAGACTTAAAACCCCAAGGGGATCCATCAAAATTAAAAACGGAAATAGCGTCCATGGGTGAAGAAAAGGGGCTACCAGAAATACCAGAGGAATACAGAGACCTGGCTGAAGTTTTCAGTGAGGAGAGGGCGGATGAGCTTCCCCCCCACCGACCCACGGACTGTGCCATAGAGTTCAAGCCCGGGGCAAAACTCCCAAAGCCCAGATTATACTCCATGAGCCCAAAGGAGAAGGAGGAAATGGAGAGATTTATAAAGAAAAACCTAGAAAGGGGGTTCATTGAACCAGCCAAACCTAAGGTGGCCGCTCCGGTCCTCTTTAGAGAGAAGAAGGACGGCTCTTTACGCTTATGTGTGGATTATAGACTCCTGAATGCGATCAGTGAAAGCAACCTATACCCCCTACCCCTCATGAAGGACATGTTATCACACCTATCGAAAGGAAAGATTTTTACTAAACTAGATCTAAGGGAAGCGTATTACCGCGTGAGAATTAGGGAAGGAGATGAATGGAAAACTGCATTCAATTGCCCAATGGGGTGCTACAAATTCAAAGTTTTGCCTTTTGGATTACAAGGGGGCCCCGCAGTATTTATGCAATTAATCAATGAGGTACTAAGGGAGCACCTATTTAAGGGGGTCCTGGTTTATCTTGACGACATCCTCATCTTCACAGAATCAAAAGAGGAACATGTCAACCTAGTCAGAGCGGTTTTAAAGAAACTGCGAGCCGCCCACCTATATGCCAAATTATCAAAATGCGAATTTCACCAGGAAAGAATAGACTACCTAGGTTACCGCATATCCCCACAGGGCATTGAAATGGACCCAGAAAAGGTCAGGGCAGTATTAGAATGGGCACCACCTCGCACAAGAAAGCAACTGCAAAGTTTCCTGGGTTTTGCAAACTTTTACCGCCAATTCATCCCCTCATTTGCCCAGATAGCCCTGCCTCTCACGAGCTTACTAAAAACGAAGGGAGAATCCTCAGTGAAACCTAGCCAGCCACTAAAATGGACAATGGAATGCCAAGCGGCATTTGAGAGATTAAAGAGGCTTTTTTCTGCCGAACCAGTACTGAGGCACCCAGACATGGATAAACCCTTCGTAATACAGACGGATGCAAGTGATGTAGCAGTGGGGGCTGTATTATTACAAGAAAATGAGGAAGGGATGTTACAACCCTGCGCGTATACGTCCAGGAAACTCACTGAAACGGAACAGCGCTGGCCCGTGTGGGAGAAAGAGGCATATGGGATACGTTGGTCATTACTTACATGGCGCCAATTCCTTGAAGGCAATAAAATCCCTTTCCAGGTGTGGACAGACCACAAAAATTTGGAAGCCTTGAAAACACCCAGAAAACTCAGCCCCAAGCAAGCCCGCTGGTCCCAGCACTTTCACCAATTCAATTTTAAGCTCAAGCATTTGCCGGGGGGAAAGAACTTTCTGGCAGATGCATTATCTCGCATGCCCCAATATAACAGCACGCGAGCCACCGACTCTAAACCGATCATGGGAGAATCACAACTAGCAGCGCCAGTGACTACCAGAGCCCAAGTTAAATTAAAACCACAGCTGGATAGCCAGACCGGAATTGAATTCCGGAAAAGTTTGGAAACAGATGAATGGTTCCAGAAAAATAAACACGTGTGCACAATGAAAGACGGACTGCCTTGGGTGGGGGAGAAGTTATATATACCGACCACCCAAAGAATCACATTCATGCAACTTTGCCACGACACAAAATCAGCAGGGCATTTTGGATTTGTAAAAACATTACACTTAATTAAACGGCAATTTTGGTGGCCATCTATGAAAAAAGACATAGAAAGTTACGTGGCCAGCTGCCCAAAGTGTGCAATGGCAAAAAGGCTGCAAGGGAAATCACCAGGACTGTTACAAACAGTGGCAAATCCCTCAGCCCCCTGGAGGGAAATAGCCATGGATTTTATAGTGGAATTACCAGAAAGCAATGGGAATACTGTCATTTGGACGGTCACGGACCTATTTTCCAAACAGGTTCACTTTATTCCTTGCCAAAAGATCCCCACCGCAAAAGCTTTAGCAAAACTTTTTGTGCAACATATTTACAGATTGCATGGGGCACCCCAACGCATCATATCTGATAGGGGAGTGCAATTTACATCTGCGTTTTGGAAGGAATTTCTATCTCTTTTAGGGACCACCCAGGGACTGACGTCTAGCCATCACCCTCAGGGAAATGGTCAATCAGAAAAATGTAACGGAGTACTTGAGCAATATTTAAGATGTTTTCTAAATTTCCAGCAGTCAGATTGGACGGACCTGTTGCCGTTTGCAGAGGTTGCCTACAATAATGCAGTCCACTCCAGCACAGGTTACACTCCTTTTCAAATAGCTACCGGCCAAAGTTTCAATCCCATGCCAGAACTAACCCCAAACGAACCAGAAATCCCATCACTGAAAGAATGGATGGAACAATTACAAAACACCTGGCCAATAGTGAGAAAAGCTCTAGAGGAAGCTAGGCAAGCATACAAAGCACAAGCAGATAAGAAAAGGGTGGAGCCCACACCATTCATTATAGGAGAAATGGTCTATCTGTCTACAAAATATTTAAAATCCATACAACCCTGTAAAAAACTTGGACCAAAATATATAGGGCCTTTTCCAATTAAAAGAATCATAAACCCGGTAACAGTAGAATTAGAATTACCCAAGAATCTTAGGCAAATACACCCAATTTTCCACTGCAGTTTGCTGAAAAGAGAACAACAGTCACCCTTACGGCCAAAAATTCCCCCCCCCACCAATACCAATCATGATAGAAGGGGAACAACATTTCGAAATAAAGGAAATCCTGGACTCTAGAAAATATCATGGGTCAACTCAATACCTAGTAGCATGGAAGCACCTCCCCGCCTCTCACAACGAGTGGGTCCATAAACATGATGTCAAAGCCCCGAAGCTTTTAAAGAAGTTTCATACAGAGTATCCTAACAAGCCAGACTAACTTTTATACCTGTTTTGTTTTCTCTACAGGTGGACTTCTCTTATTTTTAAGGGGAGCCGGATGTCAGAATCCAATTATATTTTATTTCTAACTAATCTACTCTGGGAAAACCCAATTCTTACTCTCTTTGGGATTCTGTCATACTACAAAGGGGGGGGAGTAAACACGGGGGTTTATGGCTGGCATTCCTTCTATCATCTACGAATAAACATCCTCTGTGGATTCCCTCTCTGGAGTACTAACAATAACAATGCGGCCATCAGCCTTTGATCTCACTCCCTATGAAGCCTCCTATTACCGGCAGCAAGGAAAAGTGGGGGGGAAGATTGCAACGTTTGGGATCCGATGGATTTAACACCCAGCCATCTGCCAATTTGGATTGACCGGAAGGAATGTGGGGTGGGACTGCTTGGGAACGCTTTAAAACATTGAAGGATCAGGGGGGTTCCCCAGATCCTGTCTAGCACACCTTCAGTCAGTTTTTCTTAATAAAGATTCCTGTTGGAAAACCTGTTCCAAGAGTTCTGTCTTCTTAAGATGTAAATTGAGGAGGGTCCTTACACTTTGGCTTGTGAAAAAAAGAAAGATTTCACCTGTTTTGATTCCTTTGGGTTAAAAATGAAGTGGATTAGCAATTTTCTATTAAATTCCCTTACTGTTAATTCACTTTGAAAAGGAATTAATGTAACTGTGTAAATATCTGAAAGTCTGCTTGCTCCTATCCCAGGTGGGTACCAAGCCAACATTTTTACACAGTTGCACCCACTTGGGAAAGGTGAAAATGGAAGTTACAGACAGAAGAAAGGATGAGGTTTTTTTCATTAACAGTTTGTGTCTTGTAGTTTTCTGTTTATTTTTATTTTTCTTCTTTCAGAATGCGTTGGGGGGGAGGGGGCCCTCAAAATTGCTATATTACTAATACCAATGAGTGATTTCATGGATCTCAGTTAAATTGAAGATTGCAGATTCTTCCATCTTTGAGATGGAAAGGCAAAACTGACCTGTTGTTTTTTTTAAAGGGAGTTACAGCAAAACATTACATCGTAGAAACCTTGGGTGCATTTGCTGACTGGCTGGGGCAGTTGCCTCCTAAAAAAATGCATTGGTCAGTCGTGATGGACTTGTGACCGAGCTAAAAAAAAAAATTGGGATCAAGTGTTTATCTTAATTTAGAAAATTCTTAAATATAAAACGGAAACCAGAAGATTCTCCTTTCAGGTTTGATGGATAAAGAGTCTGAAAGAAAATTCGGAACTTTGTTACCAGCAGCAAGAATTTTATATGCACAAAAATGGAAAGAGACACCAATTCCAACAGTGGAAGAGTAGATGGTGAAGGCGATGGAGTTAGTGGAGAAACTGACTGTTTAATTAAAGAGCAGAATTTTTGTTTCTATTTGGAAATCGCTTCTGGACTTTGTATTTGAACTGAACCCCCCCCCCAAACTTTAGAACATAGAATAACAAGAGTTAGAAGGGACCTTGGAAGTCTTCTAATCCATCCCCCTGCTTGAGCAAAAGACCTTATACTATTTCAGACAGTTGGCTGACCAGTCTCTTCTTTAAAACCTCCAGTGACGAAGCACCCACATCTTCTGGTGGCAAGCTGTTCCATTGGTTAATTGTCCTCACTATTAGGAAGTTTGTCCTTAATTCCAGGTTGCTTCTCTCCTTGATTAGTTTCCATCCATTGTTTTTTTGTCTTGCCTTCAATGCTTTGGAGAATAGGTTGATCCCCTTCATCTTTGTGGCAGCCCCTCAAATATTGGAACACTGCTATCATGTCCCCCCTGCTCTTTCTTTTCACTAGACTAGCCATACCCAATTCCTGTAACCATTCTTCTTCTGTCTTATTAGTCTCCTGCCCTCTAATCATCTTTCTTGCTCTTTTCTTTGATTTCTCAAAGACTAGATTGACTTTGCTGTTATAAAAATGGCTTGAAACATTTAGAAATGTAAGTCAAAAGGTTGAGGTTGTACGTTTTCTTTTACATTTTACTGTACTGAAAAAAAGTCAGGTCATTACTTTTATTTTATTTTTTAACTTCTTCCTACACTTCTCTTCTTCCTCCTTTAGCTTTCTCAACTTTTGTTTCAATTTGTATTTTATCTTATAATAAACTTTTGTTTTAAATAAGTTTGTTACATTTTACAAAACATATGTATAAAAAACAAACTAACAATCAAAAGAAATGATAAAAGAGTAAAACAAGAACAGGGAAAGAGAAAAAATATAAAGAAAAGGAAAGGGAAACACTAATATATACAAAGAATATACTAAAATTGGAACGATACGACATTACAGTTGGTCCCCAACTTAAAATCACAATTGAGCTCACAATTTCTGTTGCTAAATGAAACATTTGTTAAGTGAATTTTGCCCCATTTTATGACCTTTCTTGCCACAACTGTTAAGCGAATCACTACAGTTATTAAGTTAATAACATGGTTGTTAAATGAATCTGGCTTCCCCATTGACTTTGCTTGTCAGAAGGTTGCAAAAGGGGATCACATGACCCTGGGACGATGCAACCGTCATAAATGTGAGTCAGTTGCCAAGCATCCAAATTTTGATCATGTGACCATGGGGATGCTACAACAGTCATATGTGTGAAAAACGGTCATAAACCACTTTTTTCAGTGTTGTTGTAACTTTGAACTGTCACTAAATGAACTGTTGTAAATCAAGGTCTATATAATAATAATAATAATAATAATAATAATAATAATAATAATAATAATAATAATAATAAAGTTGGAAGGGACCTTGGAGGTCATCGAGTCCAACCCCCTGCTCAGGCAGGAAACCCTATACCATTTCGGACAAATGGCTGTCCAGTCTCTTCTTAAAAACTTTCAGTGTTGGAGCATTCACCGCTTCTGGAGGCAGGCAGTTCCACTGGTTAATTGTTCTAACTGTCAGGAAGTTTCTCCTTAGTTCTAGGTTGCTTCTCTCCTTGATTAGTTTCCATCCGTTGCTTCTTGTCCTGCCTTCAGGCGCTTTGGAGAACAGCTGGACTCCCTCTTCTTTGTGGCAGCCCCTATTATAAGATGTACCATCTTATAATAAATTTTAATAAATAGAATTTTTTAAAAAAGGTCACCGGCCTGTAACAATCAATCTAAGCCATATTCTGCCAGATCAACTTTTGCGCAGCTTCAGGTGAATCATCTGTGTAATGGGGAAAAAAACCTCTCTTACAGGTACAAGAGCATCAAGTCTTTTAATTTGCAAAAAATGCAACAAATTGTATTTCAGTTAGTTAAATTGAAATTAATTGATTCAAGTATGAATAATATGAGTGAGGAAAAGTTACAACAATTAACCAGTGGAACAACCTGCCTCCAGAAGTCGTGGGTGCTCCAACACTGGAAGTTTTTAAGAAGAGACTGGACAGCCATCTGTCTGAAATGAGCAGTGGGTTGGACTAAATGACCTCCAAGATTTCTTCCAATCAGCCACCCTGTTCTATCTTAACAGAATAAACATTCTGCTATTCTGTTAAAATAGTACGGGGTGGCTAGTCCCTTGTATAATACCAGAAGCCTTAGGCACCAGAGGCTTTTGGGCACCAGGCTGGAGATGGGTGTCTCCAGGGGGTCAAAATGGAGGTCAAGATGAAGCAATGCACATAAAAAGGGCAGGTTTTCTATTGCAAGGACATATGATAATTACCAGAGGGGTACCCTGGACAGCACCCTTTTCCAGATCCTAGAACTCTGATTTCCAAACTTGGAAACTTTAAATTCAACTCCCAGAATTCCGCACCCAGTTCAGGGTAGCTGTACAAACAGACAAAGGACAAAACAAACAAAACAAAAAAAAAACCCCACTCCAAGCCTCTTTTTTAAACGACACGAGGACATGTTTCTTTTCTTTCCATTAAACCAGATGGCAGAAAGGGAAACCTTTCCCAGCCAAAGATCAATGTGACCAGCTTGGATTTTTGTTTTTTTGTTTTAAAAAACCAACAAGGCACGGCAGCTGACGAGGAGAAGCCAAAACTGCTACCAAATGAGAGGCTTCGGTTTAAAGGACTGCAGAGAGAAACACACACACACACACACAGTCCCATAAGATAAACATAACTGGTTTGGCAATAATTTGTTCACTGCTCAAAAAAAGGGGGATCCGAGGTTGGCTTTGATTACTGGCTATTCAGCAGGGCTGTCTTTTGAGGGATGGCATCTGGGCCCCGCCCCTTTCTAAATGCATCACCTGTGCAATGGATGGAAAAAGAGGCGGGGCCTTGGATCATATAGTTGTGGCCACTTTCGGATCCCCCCCTCCCCCTGGTAGATGCTTCTGATCTTCAATGCAGCAACGGGGAGATTCACACATCTGCAGCCAGGAAGGAGCAGGGAGCCATGCAAAATTAAACAACCCCACAACTGGGAATTTGTCGTGACGGGACTGATTTTGTGCAATGCACAACGTGATGACCCACTTTAAAACACAGAGGCATTCCAAACTTCAGCACTGGGTTGAGCCAGCATGCTAAGCAGTGGTGCAAGGTCTGCAGAAATAACAAAGCCTCAGGCACAAACCACTATTATTATTATTATTATTATTATTATTATTATTATTATTATTATTATTATTATTATATTATTATTATTATTATTATTATTATTATTATTCCGTTCCATTCCATTATTATTCCATTCCATTCCATTCTATGCCATTATCATTCCATTTTCATTTCATTCCATTCCATTCTATTCCATTCCATTATTATTCTATTATTATTCCATTCCATTCCATTCCATTCTATTCCATT
This sequence comes from Azemiops feae, assembly GCA_023970755.1. Classification (NCBI taxonomy): domain Eukaryota; kingdom Metazoa; phylum Chordata; class Lepidosauria; order Squamata; family Viperidae; genus Azemiops; species Azemiops feae. The sequence continues at coordinate 122,411 of JALGBA010001784.1, read as the reverse complement.
CCATTCCATTATCATTCCATTCCATTATTATTCCATTCCATTCTATTATTATTCCATTATCATTCCATTATTCCATTATCATTCCATTATTATTCTATTATTATTCCATTCCATTCCATTCTATTCCATTATTATTCCATTCCATTCCATTATCATTCCATTCCATTATCATTCCATTCCATTATTATTCCATCCCATTATCATTCCATTCCATTCCATTATCATTCCATTATCATTCCATTCTATTCCATTATTATTCTATTATTATTCCATTCCATTCTATTCTATTCTATTATTATTCCATTCCATTCCATTCCATTATTATTCCATTCCATTCCATTCTATTCTACTCTATTAATATTCCATTCCATTATTATTCTATTATTATTCCATTCCATTATCATTCCATTCTATTTCTATTGTATTTGTCAGAATCCAATTATATTTTATTTCTAACTAATCTACTCTGGGAAAACCCAATTCTTACTCTCTTTGGGATTCTGTCATACTACAAAGGGGGGGGAGTAAACACGGGGGTTTATGGCTGGCATTCCTTCTATCATCTACGAATAAACATCCTCTGTGGATTCCCTCTCTGGAGTACTAACAAAAACAATGCGGCCATCAGCCTTTGATCTCACTCCCTATGAACCCTCCTATTACCGGCAGCAAGGAAAAAGGGGGGAAAGATTGCAACGCTTGGGATTCCGATGGATTTAACACCCAGCCATCTGCCAATTTGGATTGACCGGAAGGAATGTGGGGTGGGACTGCTTGGGAACGCTTTAAAACATTGAATGATCAGGGGGGGTTCCCCAGATCCTGTCTAGCACACCTTCAGTCAGTTTTTCTTAATAAAGATTCCTGTTGGAAAACTTGTTCCAAGAGTTCTGTCTTCTTAAGATGTAAAGTGAGGGGGGTCCTTACATTAGACAGGATCTGCAAAATTAGTCAACCTGGAAGGAAGAACCTTGCCGGGGGACTTTGCAAAAATTACCATGTCAGACGACGAAGCAGGGAAGGGGGAAAGCCCCCCGGAGAGGGAGCCGTTGCCCCAACTGGAAACCTGCCAAATATCCGGATCTGAAGGGTCAGATTCCTCAGGAGAAGAGGAGGTGGAGACGCGTAACCACAAGCCTCGGTGGTCAATGGGCGTTGGAAAGAAAGGAGAGTGGGAAAAGAAATCAAGCAAGGTGACCCTGAGACGGGGGGCCAACCAACCAGGATGGAAGCAGGAGATGGAGAGATCCCTGCACACAAGCGAAGATGAAGGGAGCTGGGCACAGCACTCGAACTGGATCCTAGAGAAAGCTATCAACTTGATGAAGAGAACCCTCAGCTCCCTAGGAGAGGAGAATCCTGAACCCCACGACCGCACCAACTCCTGGAGCCGAAATTGGAGAGACACTGAGGGGGAATTGGAACCTGCAGCCCCGGGGACATCCGCTGATCCAGTAGTCCCCACCCCCCGCCGACCTGCAGAAGGGAATCCAGATAGAAGACAATACCGACGAAGAAGACACCGCTCCATTCAAAGACTTCCGCCGTTGGACGCAAAATTCAAGGGGGAGCCGACACGCTTGGGGTTCTTCCTAACCCAAGTCCTTGGCTACATGGAGGAACACGGGCGACACATCCCTAGCGACAAAGCCCGTATCCGGATCGTGCAATCTGCTCTGGATGGACCGGCCGCCGATTGGGTGGTGAATTTGCATGATTCAAATGCCCCAGAGCTCAACGACTTCAACCGTTTCATGTCCTCTCTGAGAAGGCGATTTGAGGACCACCTGGCTGATCGCAAAGCACGCGAAAGAATCAAAACAATGAGGCAAGGCAGACGGCCAGTAGCTGAATATACACAAGAATTCCGAACTATTGCCAGCAAGCTGAACTGGCCGGAAGACATCCTCCTTAGCCATTTCAAAGACGGTCTGAATTACGACCTATATGACGCTTGCCTGCCCCGGGGGGACCCACACCAACTCGACGAATGGTACGTCCTGGCAGAGGAAGCAGAGATCGACCTACTGAGGAGGCACCGCCGAGGAAAACAATGGAGCCGCTCACCGTCTGAACCAACGCACGAACCAGCAAAGCCATCGGCTATGGCCAAGAAACCAATGGGCTGTTTCAAATGCGGAAGAAAAGGGGCTACCAGAAATACCAGAGGAATACAGAGACCTGGCTGAAGTTTTCAGTGAGGAGAGGGCGGATGAGCTTCCCCCCCACCGACCCACGGACTGTGCCATAGAGTTCAAGCCCGGGGCAAAACTCCCAAAGCCCAGATTATACTCCATGAGCCCAAAGGAGAAGGAGGAAATGGAGAGATTTATAAAGAAAAACCTAGAAAGGGGGTTCATTGAACCAGCCAAACCTAAGGTGGCCGCTCCGGTCCTCTTTAGAGAGAAGAAGGACGGCTCTTTACGCTTATGTGTGGATTATAGACTCCTGAATGCGATCAGTGAAAGCAACCTATACCCCCTACCCCTCATGAAGGACATGTTATCACACCTATCGAAAGGAAAGATTTTTACTAAACTAGATCTAAGGGAAGCGTATTACCGCGTGAGAATTAGGGAAGGAGATGAATGGAAAACTGCATTCAATTGCCCAATGGGGTGCTACAAATTCAAAGTTTTGCCTTTTGGATTACAAGGGGGCCCCGCAGTATTTATGCAATTAATCAATGAGGTACTAAGGGAGCACCTATTTAAGGGGGTCCTGGTTTATCTTGACGACATCCTCATCTTCACAGAATCAAAAGAGGAACATGTCAACCTAGTCAGAGCGGTTTTAAAGAAACTGCGAGCCGCCCACCTATATGCCAAATTATCAAAATGCGAATTTCACCAGGAAAGAATAGACTACCTAGGTTACCGCATATCCCCACAGGGCATTGAAATGGACCCAGAAAAGGTCAGGGCAGTATTAGAATGGGCACCACCTCGCACAAGAAAGCAACTGCAAAGTTTCCTGGGTTTTGCAAACTTTTACCGCCAATTCATCCCCTCATTTGCCCAGATAGCCCTGCCCCTCACGAGCTTACTAAAAACGAAGGGAGAATCCTCAGTGAAACCTAGCCAGCCACTAAAATGGACAATGGAATGCCAAGCGGCATTTGAGAGATTAAAGAGGCTTTTTTCTGCCGAACCAGTACTGAGGCACCCAGACATGGATAAACCCTTCGTAATACAGACGGATGCAAGTGATGTAGCAGTGGGGGCGGTATTATTACAAGAAAATGAGGAAGGGATGTTACAACCCTGCGCGTATACGTCCAGGAAACTCACTGAAACGGAACAGCGCTGGCCCGTGTGGGAGAAAGAGGCATATGGGATACGTTGGTCATTACTTACATGGCGCCAATTCCTTGAAGGCAATAAAATCCCTTTCCAGGTGTGGACAGACCACAAAAATTTGGAAGCCTTGAAAACACCCAGAAAACTCAGCCCCAAGCAAGCCCGCTGGTCCCAGCATTTTCACCAATTCAATTTTAAGCTCAAGCATTTGCCGGGGGGAAAGAACTTTCTGGCAGATGCATTATCTCGCATGCCCCAATATAACAGCACGCGAGCCACCGACTCTAAACCGATCATGGGAGAATCACAACTAGCAGCGCCAGTGACTACCAGAGCCCAAGTTAAATTAAAACCACAGCTGGATAGCCAGACCGGAATTGAATTCCGGAAAAGTTTGGAAACAGATGAATGGTTCCAGAAAAATAAACACGTGTGCACAATGAAAGACGGACTGCCTTGGGTGGGGGAGAAGTTATATATACCGACCACCCAAAGAATCACATTCATGCAACTTTGCCACGACACAAAATCAGCAGGGCATTTTGGATTTGTAAAAACATTACACTTAATTAAACGGCAATTTTGGTGGCCATCCATGAAAAAAGACATAGAAAGTTACGTGGCCAGCTGCCCAAAGTGTGCAATGGCAAAAAGGCTGCAAGGGAAATCACCAGGACTGTTACAAACAGTGGCAAATCCCTCAGCCCCCTGGAGGGAAATAGCCATGGATTTTATAGTGGAATTACCAGAAAGCAATGGGAATACTGTCATTTGGACGGTCACGGACCTATTTTCCAAACAGGTTCACTTTATTCCTTGCCAAAAGATCCCCACCGCAAAAGCTTTAGCAAAACTTTTTGTGCAACATATTTACAGATTGCATGGGGCACCCCAACGCATCATATCTGATAGGGGAGTGCAATTTACATCTGCGTTTTGGAAGGAATTTCTATCTCTTTTAGGGACCACCCAGGGACTGACGTCTAGCCATCACCCTCAGGGAAATGGTCAATCAGAAAAATGTAACGGAGTACTTGAGCAATATTTAAGATGTTTTCTAAATTTCCAGCAGTCAGATTGGACGGACCTGTTGCCGTTTGCAGAGGTTGCCTACAATAATGCAGTCCACTCCAGCACAGGTTACACTCCTTTTCAAATAGCTACCGGCCAAAGTTTCAATCCCATGCCAGAACTAACCCCAAACGAACCAGAAATCCCATCACTGAAAGAATGGATGGAACAATTACAAAACACCTGGCCAATAGTGAGAAAAGCTCTAGAGGAAGCTAGGCAAGCATACAAAGCACAAGCAGATAAGAAAAGGGTGGAGCCCACACCATTCATTATAGGAGAAATGGTCTATCTGTCTACAAAATATTTAAAATCCATACAACCCTGTAAAAAACTTGGACCAAAATATATAGGGCCTTTTCCAATTAAAAGAATCATAAACCCAGTAACAGTAGAATTAGAATTACCCAAGAATCTTAGGCAAATACACCCAATTTTCCACTGCAGTTTGCTGAAAAGAGAACAACAGTCACCCTTACGGCCAAAAATTCCCCCCCCACCAATACCAATCATGATAGAAGGGGAACAACATTTCGAAATAAAGGAAATCCTGGACTCTAGAAAATATCATGGGTCAACTCAATACCTAGTAGCATGGAAGCACCTCCCCGCCTCTCACAACGAGTGGGTCCATAAACATGATGTCAAAGCCCCGAAGCTTTTAAAGAAGTTTCATACAGAGTATCCTAACAAGCCAGACTAACTTTTATACCTGTTTTGTTTTCTCTACAGGTGGACTTCTCTTATTTTTAAGGGGAGCCGGATGTCAGAATCCAATTATATTTTATTTCTAACTAATCTACTCTGGGAAAACCCAATTCTTACTCTCTTTGGGATTCTGTCATACTACAAAGGGGGGGGAGTAAACACGGGGGTTTATGGCTGGCATTCCTTCTATCATCTACGAATAAACATCCTCTGTGGATTCCCTCTCTGGAGTACTAACAATAACAATGCGGCCATCAGCCTTTGATCTCACTCCCTATGAAGCCTCCTATTACCGGCAGCAAGGAAAAGTGGGGGGGAAGATTGCAACGTTTGGGATCCGATGGATTTAACACCCAGCCATCTGCCAATTTGGATTGACCGGAAGGAATGTGGGGTGGGACTGCTTGGGAACGCTTTAAAACATTGAAGGATCAGGGGGGTTCCCCAGATCCTGTCTAGCACACCTTCAGTCAGTTTTTCTTAATAAAGATTCCTGTTGGAAAACCTGTTCCAAGAGTTCTGTCTTCTTAAGATGTAAATTGAGGAGGGTCCTTACAGTATTATTATTCTATCCTGTTCCGTTCTGTTCTGTTCCGTTCCATTCCTCTCCGTTCTCCAGGCAACTGATTTTCCCCTCCGTGATTCCATCAGCCAGAAACAGGACCCCAGATTCCTGTTAGCTACCAGCTTTTTTAGCAATAGAATGGAGTCATGTCAAGGACTTCCTGTATTAAATCAGAGGCCTCATTTTTGCTTCCTGCATTTTCCCCCAAGTATTTTCTACTGCATTGTTGTTGTTTTCCTCCTCCTCCTCCTCCTCCTCCTCCTCCTCCGCTCTCCTTCAACCCCCACTCCCTTCTAGCACTGATGGTGTTTCCTAGTAGGGTAATGAAACATCTGCATGAAAACAGGCAAGTTCAAAGAGCACCAAGGATCTCCACAGACCTCCTCTCCTTCTCCTCCTCCTCCTCCCAGCCCCCCCTCCTTCTTCTTACCCCCCCTCCTCCTCCTCCTCCTCCCCCTCTTCCGTAAATAGGGAGCTGTTTTTAAAAACTAGAACTGAAGGCAGTGAAGCACAGCAATTCCCAAGGCAGAGCGGGCTTTACAAGAGCTCAAGGCAAGGGCCACTTGTTACTGAATTATTTTCATCTGGAAAAGAGTTCAAAGAAATGTTTATCTCGAGAACGAGAGCACTTCTCTTCTTAAGCAGATCTCACGGAAATCCAATCAAATAACAGCGAGCAAGTTTCTCCTTCGTTCCTTCGAGTCACATGTTAGTGACACTGCAATTGGGGGGGCAGCATAACCATAGTAACAGGGAAGACCTGAGTATCGCACAATGATGCCCACATTATGTGTGTAGCCTCTAAAAAAAAAATCAGATGCTGCACATGCCACGTAGGAGGAGAGGCTGTGCCAAAAAGACTCGTTGTCAGCAATAGGCAACAGGAGGAAAACGCAGGATGATTAGAAAGGGGAAGAGGGGAAGTTTAACATGTAAACTTAAGGGTTTCAATACAGGCTAGACAAAATAGATGAGTCAAAGCAAATTTTAAATAGGCAAAGGGAATATGCACGCCAGGAAAAGGACCAAAAAAATAATAATCATACAGTGGTGAGCCATCCAAGACGAGTTCCCAAAACACAGAAATCAAGAATCAGAAGATAAGACAATTCAGAAAGAATCCGAGATAGAGATTGGATGCGTTTACTTCTGGTTCATTATCCACAGAGGCATGGTTTCACAAAAGAGGCTAAACCTGGTTATGGAATTAGCCCCCTTTCAGGGTTGGCACAGCAAACTGGATCCTAACTATTTCAAGGGCATCACATTTTGCAGAACCTGCCTCAGAAATAAAAGAAATACAGGTTCACACCAACTGGGGTGTTCTCTAGAAGATCAGTCTTTAAGGCATGTGGACTTCAACTCCCAGAATTCCCCAGCCAGCATGGTAATGTCACAAGCCCTTTGAAGCTGGGGGTGGTCTGCAGAGGGTGTTTTATCCCTATGTCACGGGTGGGCTTCTACAGAGGAAGAAGTCCGAACAGACCAGGGAACACCAGCTAAGCAGATTTTGTAGCTCACCTGGATAAATAATGTGCCCAAACAAACCTGGAATCTGGAGAGAGAGGAGAAAATATTTTTTTCAACCAAGTGGTGATCACCTGACATGACATAAAAATTCTCCATTGTGTGGTCAAGAATAGTGTGTGATGCCCAATCATTATGTGTAGTTCTAGTACAGCTTTACAAAGCCTTAGTAAGGCCACACTTGGAATACTGCATCCAGTTCTGGTCACCACAATATAAAAAAGATGCTGAGACTCTGGAAAGACTGCAGAGAAGAGCAACGAAAACGATTAGGGGGCTGGAGGCTAAAACGTACAAAGAGCCGTTGCAGGAGCTGGGTATGTCTAGTCCAGGGGTAGGGAACCTTAGCTCTTTTATGACTTGTGGACTTCAACATCCAGAATTCCTGAGTCAGCACAGCTGGTTCGGGAATTCTGGGTATTGAAGTCCACAAGCCATAAAAGAGCCACGGTTCCCTACCCCTGGTCTAGTCTAATGAAAAGAAGGACTAGAGGTGACATGATAGCAGTCTTCCAATATTTGAGGTGCTCCTACAAAGATGAAGGGGGTCAAACTATTCTCCAAAGCAGCAGAAGGCAAGGCAAGAAACAATGGATGGGAACTAACCAAGGAGAGAAGCAACCTAGAACTAAGGAGAAATTTCCTGACAGTTGAGAATAATCAACCAGTGGAACAGCTTTGCCTTCAGAAGTTGTGGGTGCTCCATCACTGGAGGCCTTCAAAAAGAGTCTGGCCGGCCATTTGTCCGGAATGATATAGGGTCTCCTGCTCGAGCCGGGGGATGGACTAGAAGATCTCCAAGGTCCCTTCAAACTCTATAATTCTACATTCTGTGTTCTATTTACAGGGAGTCCTTGATTTACAACCAGTCATTTAGCGGCTATTCAAAGTTATGACAGCTGCCCCTCTTTGTGGTCCTGTGATTGCATTGTGGGCCTTTGGCGACCTTTGGTCCACACTTACGGCAGTTTACAGCAGTGCACAGTCAGGTGATTGTGATTTACGATCTTTGTTTACCAGAAACCAGTGTTTACTTCTGGTTTTCAGCAAAACAATGGATTCACTTAATGAGCCCCTCATTCACTTAACCCCCTGGGTGTTCATTGGGCAATCGTGGCATTTGCTTAAGAACTGGCAGAAAAAGTTGTTAAAAGTGGGCACAGTTACATGGTAAGTCACTTTACAACTGGCACAAGGGTAACTCCAGGCTCGATTATGGTCGTACGTTGAGGACTACCTGTGGTAGGTGGGAAGAGTGGAAAAGAGAAGCCCTTGTACTTATTTGCAAGTCAAGCGCTTTTTTAAAAATTAAAAGGGCACTTTCTTTTTCTTCCTCTTACCCTGAATTGCAACCAGGAACTTCCTCGCTTCTGTCCTGCGTTCCAAATGCATCCCTCTCCCCTCACGAAGGAGCAAAGTCGGAGCAGAGCAAATGTATTTTTATCTTCTGAATTTAAATTGGCTGCTTTTTAAGGGCTTTTAGGTATTGGGACCACTTTACTGTGTACCAGAGCCACTATGGGGGATGGGTGGCTCTCTGAATTTTAAAAATAAAATATAAGTTATAAAATATTCTGCACAAGACTAAATAATCCCCCCCCCCACGTCTCTCTCTCACACTTCAAGACGGGCATTGCCAAGCTAGGGAAAAAAATCATTTTATAAATATAATTCAGGGTGAATGGATGGACGGGATAAGTGGATGCAGGAAAAGTTTTCTCCCGCTTTGTCATTGACTTGTGCTTAAAGTGAAGATTTAGAGATCAATGGGAAGACATCACTCAATGAACAACTCATTTATTAAATTTATATGCCTCCCAGCTGACTCTGAAAGGCAACCATTTAAGCAATGAATTTTACTGCCGTGAGTTGCAGCGACACTTTAAAGTTTAAAAGTTTGGCAGCAATTCTCTCAGGACAAGACCCTGTTAGGGATGGTGGCTGCATGGTGACTTACAATCACAACTGCGCCCAAAATTTCTGTTGTTAAGTGAGTTTTGCCCCAATTTACGACCTTTCTTGCCACAGTTGTTAAGTGAATCACTGCAGTGGTTATGTTAGTAACACAGTTGTTCAGTGAATCTGGCTTCCCCATTGATTTTGCTTGTCAGGAGGTCACAAAAGGGGATCACATGGCCCCAGGACATTACAACCGTCATAAATGTGAGTCAGATGCCAAGCGTCTGAATTTTGATCACGTGACTATGGGGTGCTGCAACGGTCATAAAGGTGAAAAACGGTCATAAGTCATTTTTTTCAGTGCCGTTGTAACTTCAAACGGTCACCAAATGAACTGTTGTATGTTGAGGACTATCTGCACCTCCAGGAACGGGAGAAGTATATCTTACTGTGCCAATCGCCGATGAGTCTTCTTCCTCCCTTCGATGCTGGCCTCTCCGCAGAGCCCGGTGGCCCTTTGGTTTTATCTAGCAGATTAAGATTAAGATCCGTGCGCGCTTAAGAACCGCGACGGCTGCAAGGCGGGTATTTGCCACAGAATCACAACTGACAGCTTGAGCAGAGCAGCAGCCCAACCACACAGAGCTGCCATCTCGAAATTAACTGAAGTGTTGCTACTAGTTACTGCAATGTTTTTAATCAAAGAGTATTGTGATAAAAAAAGGAGGACTCCCATGCAAACGCCACTGGCATCTTCCAGCTATGGCAGTGTGCAGATTTATTTATTTTTTTCTCATTTTATATTTATTGCAATCGATGTGATTGCCCAGAAAAAAAACACCTGTTTGCTTCTTCCTCTTTTCTATCACAACACACACACACACACACACACCCCAGTCTCAATATTGCTGCAAATATTGCCGAGCTCTTCCTGCTAGCGAGAGAAAGAGGAGAAGGAATCAAAGAAGGGCAACCGAGGAATTGCCAATCCAGACTGCATTTCACAGGAACTGTTGCAAGCGACCAGGGTCTTGGGTTTATCATCTGAGCTGGAAATAAACTTCCACGTTATCTTCTTTACACTGGGGAGTCCATGGGGGGGGGGAGGGAGGCAGAAACGAGGAAAAAATATTTGTGTGTGTGTTACTCTTCTGCTGAAAAGCCGGATCCTGCTTCTGTTATTGGAAAACATGGTTGGTGTTTTTGCACATTAGAATTACACCCAGGAGGGACTGGATTTGCAACCTTTGGATAGGCTGAGGAGGAGGAGAGCAGGCCAAGGCAGTTCGCAAAGTTAATAGCTTTCCGTCACGCCAATCTCTTTTGCTCCGAAGCAGCGCTTCCCAATCTCACAGCCTTTAAGACGTGTGGACTTCAAGTCCCTGGTAGGTTAAATAGGTTCCCTTCTGAGTTTCTTGCTCTTCCTGTTATGCATCTATGGCAGGAGTGGGGGAACCACAGTCCTTTTATGACTTGTGGACTTCAACTCCCAGAATTCCTGAGCCAATAGGTCAACCTATTGTCCAATGGAAGATCATTAAAGTTATGATCCTTACATCACTAAAGAGAGAGCCAACCTAGAACTAAGGAGAAATTTCCTGATAATGAGAACAATTAATCCGTGGAATTGCTTGCTTTCCGGAGTTGTGGGTGCTCCATCAGTGGAAGTTTTTAAGAAAAGCCTGGACAAGATTTGACCCGGATGGTATCAGGTCTCTTGCCTTAAGTTGGGGGTTGAAGTAGGACATCTCCAAGGTCCCTTTCAACCCTATTTATTCTCTGTTCTACATAACAAAGCCTAAGACCCAACAATTTTTGTGCAATTTAATGCCTTTAAACACATTGCTGATAAAACACAGTCAATATTTAATCATGTTCCTAAACCGCCATGAACCTGTAAGGGAGGCAAACAGAGGAGGGCAGGGAGACCACTCCCCGCATTTTAGAAACATCAATTTCATTGTGGACTTCTCATATCAAACCATCTCTGTTCTCTCTTGCACTGTAAGAAAATAGGGCTTGTTTTCACAGCGTCCTGCTGTTTTTGATTTTTTTTTTTTTACTGCACGAAGACGTTGGGATGCTCATCTCCCCACCCCCACCCCCCCCAGTTGCATAAACAGATTTTGGCTGTGCATAAGTTCTGAGAACAAACGGCAGAATCACGTACGCCACATTTTTATATCAGAAAGCTCTTGTACAAGCTGAACAGACGCCCACATACTAACAACACCTGCTCTGGAACGTTCACCAGGAGGTTGATATTTACTAATTGACTGCACCACCTAACACCCTGAAACGTCCACTTGTGTCTAGCACAGTGTTTCTCAACCTTAGCAACTTTAAGAGGAGTGGACTTCAACTCCCAGAATTGTGCTGGGGAATTCTGGGAGTTGAGGTCCACCCCTCTTAAAGTTGCTAAGGTTGAGAGACAGCTTCAGATCTTCTAAAGCTACCCAGCCCTGAATAGTTTCTAACTCAACCACCATATAATCACAAATAACGGAAGGGGCCCCTTCTTTGGGAAGACCACTTGCCCAAATCAGTTTTTGCTTGAAAATTATTGACTGGCTTATTCATGCTCTAAACTCAAGTTTTATTGAACTGTGATTTATTGAGCAGACCTCCAACTGGCTGGAGAGGTACGAATTGTGTTTCGCAAGCTATATCTTGGTTTACATTTGCTTGAGCAGGGGGTTGGACTAGAAGACCTCCAATATACCCTTCCAACTCTGCTGTTCTATGTTCTATACTAAATGAGTCTCAAAAAAGCCCTTCTGTTTAGGAGGACATATGAACCAAGCCTCCTTAGATGAAAAATAAAACAAAAGATTTATTCAATAAATCATGGCTGAACACACCATACATAATGAGAGTACAAGCCAGGATCTTTTTGGCAGCCCCCAGAATAAAGTTCCATAGTGGATGGGGCTTAAACTGCTCCATCAGTATTTTCCAGGAATTTGGGATTGGTTCAAAGCCACTCTGTAAATTTCTGTGATTCCTCCTTACCCAAATGGATTGTCCCCTTTGGGGCAGCAAAACTAGGACAGGCTTAAAAATGGTCGCTAAGCCATCCTGACACCCCTGTCCAATTTTTTCATAAAAGTGAGCCTCGCCTCCAGGCACAAGAAAGGTGCATATTTGGCTTGTGTGATCTCAAATGGTTTTGCCTAAGGCACTCAGGGCTGACCCATCTCAAGAGCAGCAGAGCTGATCTGGTGCAGTGATTCATGTGTTGGCCTAGAAGCTAGGAGACTGTGAGTTCTAGTCCCTCCTTTGGCACGACTGGCAGCTGGGTGACTTTTGGGGCAATCACCAGGAGGTGGTGAGTTCTAGTCCTGCTTTAGACGTGAAAATGGCCGGGTGACTTTGGGCCAGTCACTCTCTCTGAGCCTCACCCACATCACAGGGTCGTCATTGTGAGGAAAATAAGGGGAGGAAGGAATTTTAGGTATGCTCACTGCCTTGAATTACTTATAAAGTAACAAAGATGGGATAAAAAGTACTAATAAAGAAAATAAATAAATAAAACTCCAACCTCAGACTTTCAAGCTGAATTCATTAGATTTCAAAGGGCAAAGCAACAGCACCTGCCGCCGCCCCCCCCGCCCCCCTCCATCTCAGTTCCACGCAACCCCATCAATCCCCCAATTAATTTTCTGCAGTTTCAAAAGTTCAAATTACATGCCGGTGCAACAAAGTGATACTAGCAGGAATGGACAAGCATCCAAAACCGAAGAAGCGGTGCTATATTCATTTTCCAAAACCAGCAAAGTGGAAAAAGTAATCTATCAGCCTCAGAGGTGAGAAATAAATTAGAGTTTCTGGTTTCTCAAAAAAAAAAACTTCTCAAGGTACGTAGATTTTTAAATCAGCAGCATTTTTAATTGATTAGGGCGCAGCCTCAGAAAAAGAATGTAAGATCTCTGGGTGTTGTTGTTTTGCATTCTTCTTCTGAGATCTAATCAAAGAGGTCTACCTGTATCTAAGTTGGATATCTTAACCAATAGAAGAGAATCTTTGTAGCTCAGGGTTGAGCTGTTTATCAGCCATCAACAGGCACATAGAGATAAACAACATCTATCTACCATTCAAAAGAGACAACCAAAAAGCTAAAATGAACACAAAAAGACCAAAATACCTCCTCACCAGCAATCAATACCCAGATAAGCAAAAATTAACTCCAAGATTAACAGTAGACCAAAAATCAAGCAGTAAAAACTATCCCAATCAACCAACTCAGACAAACAATCAACAGTAAACAGTAAACAGCCTAATCAAGGAACTACCAAGGACATCCAAACACCAATACTGACAGGGCAAGCCTGTCAGTATTTAAACAAAGAGCAAAGTCACTCCCTTCTAGCACTGATGATGTTACCTAGTTGGGTAATTAAACTTCTGCAGAGAAAACCACCAAGGACCTCACACTGGGTTTCTTTCTTCTGAATCCACAGGGTGGCCGAACAGAATAACAGAGTTGGAAAGGACTTTGGAGGTCTTCTAGTCCACCCCTTGCTCAGACAGGAAACCCTCTACCATTTCAGACAAGTGGCCGTCCAGCCTCTTCTTAAAAGCCTCCAGTGATGAAGCACCCACAACCTCTGGAGAGAAGCTGTTCCACTGGTTGATTGTCCTCACTGTTAGGAAGTTTCTCCTTAGTTCTAGGTTGTTTCTCTCCTTGATTAGTTTCTATCCATTGCTTCTTGTCCTGCCTTCTGGTGCTTTGGAGAATATGTTGACACCCCCCCCCCTTCTTTCTGGCAGCCCCTCAAATATTGGAACACTGCTCTCATGTTACCCCTAGTCCTTCTTTTCTCTAGACATCCTGGACAAAAACTGTTTGCCCCCCCCCTTCCCCCCCCCCCCGGCCCTTGGGACACTGTTGCAGGGCAATGCATGCAAAAATAACCAGACACAGTTTTTTCTCTTGTGCTATCACTCTGCTGAATATCTAATTTCCAAAGCACTGCCTTATGTCTAAGGATATTTACCCATGTAGTAGGGCTGTATTATTATTATTATCCTTCTCCTCTTTTCTATTACCTTCTCCTATTGGTGTCTTATGATTATTATTATTACTTTGTTGCTTTGCATGTACACTGAGAGCTTATGCACTGGAGACAAATTCCTTGTGTGTCCAATCACATTTGGCCAATAAAGAATATTCTAGTATTCTTGATTTTTAGGAAATGTCTTCTCTCACGTTCTTGAAGTCAGTGTTAAAGTGACCTTCACATTGGCTGGCATTTGGGACAAATATAGGAAAAACAGGGTTTTAAATGTCAGCTAGACAACACATGACCCACTGGGTCATCCCTTCAGAGATAATCCCTTACCAGATTTCTCAGTGCGTTTAACAATGACAGAGCTTCTAATGTCTTCAATGGGAAAATTCTGAAAAATTTAGATAGATACTCAGAGATGTGTCCCATGACCCAGGTAGTCCTCGACGTACGGCCACAATTGAGCCCCAAATTTCTGTTGCTGAAATAGTGAGTTTTGCCCCATTTTATGACCTTTCTTGCCACAGCTGTTAAGTGAATCGCTGCAGTTAAGTGAGTAACGCGGTTGTTAAGCGAATTCGGCTTCCCCATTGACTTTGCTTGTCAGAAAGCTACAAAAGGGAAAGTCACGTGACTCTGGGACACTGCGACCGTCATAAATATGAATCAGTTGCCAAGTATCTGAATTTTGGTCACATGACCATGGGGGATGCTGCAACGGTCGTAAGTGTGAAAAATGCTCACAAGTCGCTTTTTTCAGTTCCATTGTAACTATGAACAGCCACTAAATGAACTGTTGTACCTCGAGGATTATCTGTACGTAGATTCTCATATGGATTTGAAATAAGTCCATGCAGAATTGGGAGAGAACAAATGTATAAATGGGAACATCTATAGGGAGATGAAAAAGGTAGAATTGTGCAAAGTCCTGTCTTTTCTTATGTGTGTTGCATGTAAAAATAGGTGGAGCTTTGATCACACTACCACAGCTTAACTTTTCTAACCATAGTTTGTGGACACTCCTGTTATTGTTGAAAAATAAATAAAAATAAAATAAGTTGAGACTTATTTTTGGGCAGCTGCCCAAAAAGCCAACACAGTCCAAGGCTTCATTAATAGAGGGATAGAATCAAGATCACATGAAGTGTTAGCACCACTTTATAAGGCCTGGATAAGACCACATGTGAAATGCTGCATCCAGTTTTGGTTACCACGATATGAAAAAGATGTTGAAAGAACGCAGAGAAGAGCAACAAAGATGATTAAGGACCCGAAGGCTAAAACATAGGAAGAACGGTTGTGGGAATTGGGTATGCCTAGTTTAATGAAAAGAAGGACTAGGGGTGACATGATAGCAGTGTTCCAATATTTGAGGGGCTGCCAGAAAGAAGAGGGAGTCAAGCTATTCTACAAAGCACTTGAAGGCAGAAAGAGAAAAAGAAGCAATAGTTGGAAACTATACAAGGGGACAACCAATCTAGAACTAAGGAGAAATTTCCTGACAGTTAGAACAATTAATCAGTGGAACAACTTGCCTCCAGAAGTTGTGGGTGCTACAACACTGGAGGTTTTTTAGAAGAGATTGGACAACTATTTGTCTGAAATGGTATAAGGTTTCCTGCTTGAGCACAGGAGTGGATAGAAGACCTCCAAGGTCCCTCCAACGGAGTTATTATGTTATCTTATTATTCTGATACAGGAAATGGTACTTATAATGTTACTTGACAAGGGAGCCATATTGTCCTTGGCCCTTCCAGAAATCTGAGATCGTTACGCTTAACTGAGAGCGGAGATGAAACAGACTGGGATAAACGAAGATCCCCTGCGAGAATTTCTTATTGTCCCACTGATGGCTTACTTACTATTTGGCCCATTCTAATTTAATAAATCCAAAAGATGACTGAAACCATTACAATGATTCCAAGATCACATTTCCAAATGACCGTTGGTCTCTTAACAGCCCTCGTAAATCTGCATTTTTATTTCACGCTGACCTTTCTGTTTAGTGTTATGGTGATATTTATTTTGGTAAGTGGTGGTGTCTTTCTTTATATGGGGAGAAAGAGCCTGGATGGCCGAACTCAGCATAAGACATTTCTTCCTGCTAAGCAGAGCTGAATTCACACCCTGGTTTATTTCAAGGAGAAGCAGCAGCAGAGGGAGTTTGCTTTTAACAGCTGCCTGGCTAAAAGGCAATCAAAACATGCCAGCCCTATCTTCACCAAGTGCATTTATTGCCATTTGCAGACTGGAGCTTAAAGAGACAGTGAGCCTTTTAAAAGTCCAACACCGGTACGTTCATGGGAATTGATAGTGGGACAATAGAAGTGGATTCTCTTTCTCACAGCTAATGGACTCGTCTTGCAACACTGGAGAGAGAAATTTATGACCGCAGTTTCTCCACAAACCTGATGCTACCTGAACAGGCTGCTTATTGTAGTGATTATAATGACATACAGCCACACTCTATTAAAACTGCTACGTAAATCTTTATGTACGCCTAGAAACCCCACAGAAGAGAATGTAAGGCACGTGGAAGGCCTTCAAGGTCCCTTCCAGCCCTGATTCCATGTCATCTAGATTAGATTATATCAGGGGTCCCCAACTTATGGTCCGTGGCCCGGTACCGGGCGGCGGCCTGTTGGCCACCGGGCCCCGGGAATAACTGGCAAGCCCCGCCCCAATCGCGGTAGCACTGCCGCACGGGCACTAGCAGCCCCATTTGCGCATGCGCAGGGACGCTAGCACCGCCAATGTCATGCAGGCGCCAGCGGCCCGTTTGCAAATGTGAGGCCCATTTGCGCATGCACTCGTGCACCAGCATGCGCTCCATGGGAGCACAGGCCCCTTGGGCATGCGCGTGCCTGCTAGTGCTGCCGTCGTGCATGTGCCCATTTGCGCATGCACGAACGGAGCCGTGCATGAGCACATTATCCTGATGCTCCCTTTCTTTCCGAGCTGCCAAGCCACATAGGTTGGGGAACTCTGAATTATATCATCCGTAAAACCTACTTCCTCTCACACTGATGACGTTATCTAACCTGGTAATGAGATGTCAACAGGAAAACAAGCAAACTCTGAGAAGACCAAGACCTTAACTGATATAATTTAAATATGAGAGAATTACTTAAATATGAGCCAATAGTGTGTGGCAGCAGCCAAGAAAGCTAATGCAATCCTCAGCTGCATTATTTGAGGGGCTCCTACAAAGACGAGTGGGTCAAATTATTTTCCATGGTACCAAAAGGCAAGACAAGAAAGAATGAATGACAACTAACTAATGAGAGAAGCAACCTAGAACTAAGGAGAAATTTCCTATCCATGAGAGCAATCAACCAATGGAATAGCTTGCCTCCAAGAGTTGTGGGTGCTCCATTACTGGAGGTTTTCAAAAAGAGACTGGACAGCCATTTGTCTGAAATGGTATAGGGTCTCCTGCTTGAGCAGGGGGTTGGACTGGAAGACCTCCAAGGTCCCTTCCAACTCTGATATTCTGTGTTCTTGTGCACACACACACACACACCCCACAGGTATAAGGAGTCTTTATTAAGGCTTCCAAGCCTGAATTGATATTCCCCAGCAATTCCCTATGCCAGCACCAGCTCAAACCCAATGAGTTCCACAGGCTACTCAAATGAAGCCAACACTAGTCCTCAAGGCAAGGCATGCCCAGTCCACTAGGCAAAGGCAAGTTCCAAGACAAGGCAACGCAAAGGAAACAGCTGAGGAGACATGATCTAAAGTTCAAGGCAAGAACAAACACCGGTAGGTTGTTTCCAGCATCATATCCATCTCTCTGCTCTGCTAAATAGCCAACTTCTGGTGCAGCCCACCCAGAAGGGTGAGGCTGCCTCCTCACAAGTAACCTGGCTGACCTTCTCTGCTCCTGCCTTTTCTCTGCCCTGCGTGTTCGTGGATCAGGTGCAGAAGGCAGTTCTTCTTCCTCATTGCTGACTGCATGCTTTCCCCACCTGAAGCCTCAGGGCTGTCCTGCTGCAGCTCTGCTTCAGCCAAATCACTCTCAGAGGGCTGTTTGGAGCTACCGGTATTGACCAATTCCCCTCTTGACGTGCCCGGAATTGGTTCATCTTCCTCCGAGCTGGCATCAGGAGAGGTATCTGAGGAAGAGTCCGGGAGAGTCATCACAGTTCTCTCTATATATATGTATGAGAAGCCCTCCTACTTTTTTTACTCCACTTCCTTTTTTTATTTTTAAATATCTGCTTTCTGAATTAAATAAAGACACCCCCCTCATACTGCAATTTTGAAAAACTGCTTGTGAATGGAAGTTGGAAGAGGCCACCTACAGCTTTTTCAGAAGTGGCCCAGCTTTGGTTGAGCTAGAGGGAAATCTTGTAGGAGCTTAGTAAAAAGGGAGAGAGTGTCAGCGGGCCTATATTACTGTAGTCCTTCTGCTCCAAGGCAAAACCTTTTTATCCATCCATGCATTTAAAAAAGGCTCTTAGAGCCAAAGGCGTCTTCCTACACTTTTATTTTGAGCCTGGATTTCGACTGCATGTGCTATGGTGCTATTAAGCATGCCAATTTTATTTTGGTTTATTATGTGTTGTTTTTGTTATTTTTTCCCCCCAACCTGTTTCTTTTATAATACTTTACTAGCTTGTTTAAAAAAAAAAATACATCCAGTTTGCAGAGAACAGTGATTATCGGGATCCTGAAAGTGTAATGCATCTATACCAGTGATGGCGAACCTTTTAGAGACCGAGTGCCCAAACTGCAACCCAAAACCCACTTATGCATCGTCGAGTGCCCGGTGGGTGTGGCCCATTGGGTGGGCGTGGCTGCAGTGGTAACGGCAGACTGGGTGGGACTAAAAAGTTCAATCAATCAATTCCAACTTTGCAAGATCTTTTTTTTCCCCGCGAGAAGTTGAAATTGACTGATTGAACCTTTTTTTTTTTTGCACATGGCGGCAGAGGCCTAAAGCGAAAAGGTTTTATAAAACCCAGCTGAAGGCCTAGGACTGGGGCGACGGCGCGGGTGCCCAGAGAGAGGGCTCCGAGTGCCGCCTCTGGCACCCGTGCCATAGGTTCTCCACCACTGATCTATACAATTTGTGTAACTTTTTAAAATCAGGATTCAACAGGCTCCATCATTACAGCCTTTTAAATGGCCCCTGAAAACATATCTGTTTATAGCTGCCTTTCCATAATTGTAAAGGTTCCTTACATGGGTGCTATTTTATGATTCCTAGATATTAGTCCATGTGCTGTTTTAATATTTTATGCCACTGCTGTTTAATTTACTATGATTGCACATTGAGTTTAAAGCATATTTCTGTAATGTTATCAAATGCCTGTTTTTAATTTAATCTAATATTTCGATTACGAACCCACCCGACTTTTCAATGACTGGGCAATAGCTGACAATTGAAAAAGAATTACAAAGGGGAAAAAAATATCAAAGAAAAGGGAATAATTGGGCTTGAGACCACCTTAACCTCAAGAAAAAATCTCTCTCTCTCTCTCTCTCTCTCTCTCTCTCTCTCTCTCTCTCTCTCTCTCTCTCTATCTATCTATCTATCTATCTATCTGTCTGTCTGTCTGTCTGTCTGTCTGTCTGTCCGTCCGTCCGTCCGTCCATTCATTTTCTATACTGTCTAACACACCTGCATGTTTATGGGTGGATGTCTGGTCTGCCATCTTCGGCTTGGCATCTTGCTGGCATCCTGCCGTCAAAGGCTAGGAAGAAGGGGACACGGGGGGGGAAACAAATGGGCAATAAACCTGTATGGGGATGCGATGGGAAACAGGGATGGGAAACTTAGTTCTAGCCTGCGTTTGCTGCAGCCAGGAACCTTTAGGAAAAGAACCTATCACTTCAGCCAAATGGGGTCCAGGGTCTTTCTTTCCTAAAAGATCTACCTGGGGCAGGACCAATAGTGGGCTACAAATAAAACATTAAAATCATAGAATCATAGGGCTGGAAGGCACTTCAGGGGTCTTCTACTCCAACCTGCTGCCCAAAGCAGGGGACCTTATACTATGCCAGTCAGATGCTAGTCCAGTCTATTCTTGAAAACCTCCAGTGATGGAGCACCCTCAATTTCTGGAGTCAAGTCATTCCACTGAATAATTGCTCTCACTGCCAGAAAACTAGGTTGAATCTCTTTGACAAGCTCCCACCCAGCATGGAGACCCTGGAAAGTGTGCAGAGAAGAACAAATAAAATAATAAGGGGTCTGGAGGCTAAATCATATGATGAATGGTTGAGGGAGCTACCTATGCCTAGCCTTTCGAAATGAATAAGCCTATCATGTGGTGACATGGTAACTGTTTTCCAGTACTTGGAAGGCTGTCACAGGGAAGACAGTGTCTATTCTCCAAAGCACCTGAGGGTAGGACAAGAAGCAACGGGTGGAAGATCATTAAAGAGAGATCCCACCCAGAACTAAGGAGAAACTTCCTGACAGTGAGAACGAACAAGCAATGGAACAGCTTGCTTCCCAGACCTGTGGGCACTCTATAATTGGAGGTTTTCAAAACTAGACTGGACAACCAGTTGACTTGGATGGTATAAAGTATCTTGCCTTAAGCAGGGGCTTTGGACTGGAAGACCTCCAAAATCCTTTCCAGCCCTAGTATCCTATCCTATTTTCCTAGTCTCTGATTTCTCAAAAGTGGCTTTTGTCTACAGTCTGGCCAATCAGTTTCCATCCGTTATTCCTTGTCTGGCCTTCAGGTGCTTTGGAAAATGTTAAAGGGCTCGCTTTCTCTAGTTCCCTGGAATGTATTGCCGACCCAGGAAGCCATTTTCTGTGGCTTCAGGAAAATGACGACATGTCCCTGTGATGGGTCAACAGTTCCCACCACTCTGCTTACAGAGTTCCGCAGCTTAGGAAGAAGCTGATTCACACATTCATTTATAACACTGACCGAGTGAGGGGCAAAGCTGCAGGAAGATGATAGAAAAAAGATCCTTGCTCCCTTGTAAATCAGCAAGTCTGTCACAGCCGTGACACTTAAATGGAGAGAGAGAGCCTTATTAAATGTCTGTAGGCCTGTAAGAGTTTGCCTTCCAGAACTCAACAATTCAAACCAACTCGTGGCGAAAAGCAGCTGGTAAAAATCTCATACCCTGTTAAGACAGGTCCTTAATGACAAAGGAACACAGCAGAAGGTAACATTAAAAGGGGGAAAACCTTGTTTTGGGTGGTATTATATATTTATTATTATTATTAGCCATCAAGTCATTGTCGACTCTTAATGACCCCATGTAGCTCACTACCAAAACCAGTGGTTGGCAGCAGGCCAAAAACTAAACCTTATTTCAGTTAGTACCTCTTCGTATGAAGTATGGCTATTGTATAGATTTGCAGAGTTATATACTGTGAGAGACTGTGGGATGGAGGCTCCATTTGTGCCAGGAGCAGCAAGACAACCGATATGTGGGAGGCGTGGGAAGGATGCGTCTCAAAGACACTCCACCTATACAGAAATGACTCCCTATACAACTCTTACAATTTTCAAGATGGTTTTACTAGCATTCTGAAATCCATGCGGTTCCCACTTTTTTTGGTTTGGCAAGTCGTCCATCGGGTTTTACCCTGTCCTAAATAATCAAAATTACATGTAATAACAACTTTGGTGTTGTTGTTTTTTTAAGCAACAGGGACCTCCGCTTGCCTTTATGGCCCCCACAATTACCAAACCCTTGACTTGTTAAGCTGTGACATCCTCACAGAAACTGTTGGATTAGATGACCTCCAAGGTCCCTTCCAATTCTGTTATACTGTTGCTGTTACTGGTACACTTTTTGGCACAGAATCCAAATCTTATTTATAGTTACTGAAAGCATAAATTAATATGAAACTCTGAGATCAACTCCATTAACACCAAGATTTATATTAAAAATGCATGAGGATGAAGAGCAATTAAACAGCCTCCTCCTCCTCCTCATTCTAGCCATGGTCTGTCCACTGCAGGATGAAGGCCTCTTCCGCATGTTTCCAAACCAAGGTGGCCCTGGACTTCCTTTTGCCAATTGGGCCCGCAATACTTGCGGATGTCGTTGCTCCATCTTGTTTTAGGTCTCTATCGTGGACGCTAGAATGGATCCCACTTGATAAAAAGCGTCCATGAAACAGCCACATAGGTCTGTTTATCTCCAAACCTTGAGGAACAAGTGAAGCCACTACTGGCAGGACCATCCAGAGGTTGCCCCAGGCCAGTGGTGGGATTCAGCCGGTTCGCACCAGTTCAGCAGAACCGGCAGCTAATCTTTTGTTGCCCAGGCCCAGAATGGACCGGTTGTGCACCTATTTGAATCCCACCACTGCCCCAGGCCCCTTTGCTTACCTAGGTCACACTTGCAAAGCACAAAACGAGGACAGGGACTTTGAGTGTGACCACCACTTTTAACTGACCCCTCTCCCCCACGGAGAGCTCTGATTATTGGCCTGTTTGTTTTTTTGTCCTTTTTGTCCCCAAGGAAAAATGGTCCTGGCCTGATGGGCGACGGAGGGCCAAAGGGGAGACTTGAAAGCCAAGCACTTAAAGATGATTAGGGGACTGGAGGCTAAAGCATATCAGGAACGTTTGCTGGAATTGGGTATGTCTAGTTTAATGAAAAGAAGGACTAGGGGTGACATGATAGCAGTATTCCAATATCTCAGGGGTTGCCACAAAGAAGAGGGAGTCAAGCTATTCTCCAAGGCGCCTGAGGGCAGGACAAGAAGTAATGGATGGAAACTAGTCAAGGAGAGAAGCAACCTGGAACTGAGGAGAAAGTTCCTGACAGTTAGAACAATTAACCAGTGGAACAACCTGCCTCCAGAAGCGGTGAATGCTCCAACACTGGAAGTTTTTAAGAAGAGACTGGATGGCCATTTGTCTGAAATGGTGTAGGGTCTCCTGCCTGAGCAGGGGGTTGGACTAGATGACCTCCAAGGTCCCTTCCAACTTTATTATTATTATTATTATTATTATTATTATTATTATTGTTGTTGTTGTTGTTGTTGTTGTTACTTTCCTCTTATCTCAGGAGGACGTTATTAAGATGAACAGGAGAGAATTCTGCGGTGGAAAGGAGCAGTGCTCAAGGAGAAGAATTATGTATGCATAACCACCCAGCTCCCTGGGGTGCATGGATGAGCACATGTCTTCGCTCTGGGAAATCAGTTGCCTCCAACACGGTTTTCTCATTCAAGGCTCTCCAGTGAGGGAAGCACGTTTTTAAGCAGCCCCGATGGGGGTGAAAGGAGATGCATTGTGGGGGGGGGGAGAACAGGGACAAAGAGGGAATGAAAAAAACAGCATTGTCCTCTTCCGACATTCCTTCTTAGGGAAGAAAAGGGGATGCAAAGCAAAAGACCTTTGTAACGTTGTTGTTTGGAAACGGTGGCTGAATTCACACACTGAGAGAAGTCATGCTTTGTTTTAACAATAGTTTGTGGAACAAGGCCAAAGGGGCCACGGCATTCAGCTGTAAACTCTGGGTGGGCCACGTGGGACCTCACCTCCCTTTTCGGCAGTCCTAGGCTGCAGTTGCTGAAAACTATTGACAGAAGTCCAGAAAACACAATTTTAACTAGTGTCGGTTATATCCCAAACTAGATTTAATGTTGTTAAATGAAACAACAGATAAAATGCTTGAAGCAGTTGGAATCTGAGCTTCAACCTCCAGTAAATGAATTCTACTTAAAGGTACGAGGGCAAAATTCACTTAACAACTGTCTCACTTAGCAACAGACATTTTGGGCTCAATTGTGGTCGTAACCTGAGGACTACCTGTATTTCGTTTTCACCTCGTTATTAGCAAATTTCAATGACGTTTGATGTCTTGATTTCAGATGCCAACTAAAACAAATGCAACCATCATTTAAAGCTGGAAACAAGCCATGTCCAACAGTACATGGCAACTTCCCAAGGCACGGATACAGTAGTCCTCCACTTACAACAGTTCATTTAGTGACTGTTGAAGGTTACAACAGTACTGAAAAATGAGATGTATGACTGTTTTTCACAGTTATGACATTTGCAGCATCCCCCTGGTAAAAATATCCCATATTTTAAGCTGCTAAATCGTTGGGCGGTTAGTGGCTAATGGTCGAACAATCCTGGAACCTGGAATTAAGGAGAAACTTCCTGACAGTGAGGACAATTAACCAGTGGAACAGCTTGCCTCCAGAAATTGTGGGCGCTCCATCACTGGAGGTTTTTAAGAAGAGGCTAGACAGTCACTTGTCTGAGATGGTATAGGTTCTCCTGCTCGAGCAGGGGGCTGGACTAGAAGACCTCCAAGGTCCCTTCCAGCTCTATTCTATTCTATTCCTGCATTTGAAGAAGACCAAAAAGAACTGGTCATTTAAAAAGAAGAGCAAAGAGACTTTGCTGTAAGATGCTGCTATCTCTGTCACAAGATTTTTTGCACAATTGGGAAAGATCAGAAATAACGTTCACGCTGGATGGCCCCGGCACCATCGCAGATCTGCAGACATATGTTATTTATGGAGTAAATCCGATTGATTTCCATTTGATGTGATGCCATTTTGAATGGCATTTGCTCATTATAAGTAGCATGCATGGATTATATCCTTAATTGCACAGATGCCATTAGGCAATTGATTTCAGCGTTTTCCCTTCAATGCAGTTTGCTTCCGGCTCATAAACACCCTAACAATTCACAGCAGAAACAAACTTTTATATTCAGGTAGTCCTCGACTTATGATCACAATGGAGCCCAAAAATTCCGTTGTTAAGCGAGATAATTGTTAAGTGAGATTTGCCCCATTTTACAACCTTTCTTAGCACAGTTGTTACCTAGTTTGGTAATGAAACATCTGCAAGAAAACCACCAAGCTCAGAGAGCACCACGGACTCTGCAGTCCTCCTCCTCCTCCTCCTCTCCACAAACCCTAGTCCTTTCCAGCCCTGATGATGTTACCTAGTTTGGTAATAAAACACCTGCAAGAAAACCACCAAGCTCAGAGAGCACCACAGACCCCAGTTTCAGTAGACAGCCCAGCGGACCATACTGACATTATACAAACAAGGAATTGCAAGATAGTCCTTGACTTACAACAGTTTGTTTAGTGACTGTTCAAAGTTACAACAGCACTGAAAAAAGTGACTTATGACCGTCTTTCACACGAGCATTGCAGCATCCCCATGGGTCACATGATCAAAATTCAGATGCTTGGCAACTGATTCATATTTATGACAGTTGCAGCGTCCCGGGGAATCGTGTGATCCTTCTGACAAGCAAAGTCAAGGGGGATTCAACTGTGTAACTAACTTAAGAACTGCAATGGTTCACTTAACAACTGTGGCAAGAAAGGTCATAAAATGGGGCAAAACTCACTTAACAACTGTCTCACTTAGCGATGGAAATTTTGGGCTCAATTCTGGTCATAAATCGAGGACTACCTGTATTTTGACTAAGAAGTTTGAATATGAATTTTGGAGTGTTTCTTGGTAAGTTTTAACAATACAATATTAAGGTTTTTCTATCTTCAAAGTGTATATGAACCCCACCAATATGCCTCATAAAACATTAAGCATATTGTGTAAAGCTGATCAAGAGTGGTTTTGTTCAATGAACTAGGGTTAAGCTAATCATGGCTTGTTGTTACTTGGACCCAGCCCTACATGAATCTGTTTTAAGAAATGGAGTCCACCATTCAGCTAAAAAGCAAAGCTGGTTTGGGGCAAAATCTTTTCTTCCCTCCTAATTGAAGAAAATCAGAACTAATTTAATACCCTTTTCAGAATCACTGTTTAAAGCTTTGGTTGTTAAATGCATGCCACTTATTATCGAATTCTACATAATCAGGTCCTTAGACAGACATTATTTTTACAGGAGTGCTTGTTTATATATTAAGAGATATATAAGAGATTAAGAGCCATGGAAAGATACACGCTCAGCATCACAAGGCAAGACAGAGAGACCTGTAGATGGATTAGAGAACAAATGAAAGTATATGAGGCCATCAAGAGAGTAAAAGCATTGAAAAGGGAATGGGCTGGTCACATAGCAAGAAGAACGGATGGCAGGTGGACCAAGGCAGTCATAGAACGGATCCCACTTGATCAAAAGCATCCAGGAAGGAGACCTAAAACAAGCTGGATTGATGACATCGGCAAGTATTGTGGGCCCAACTGATAAAAGAAAACTCAGGATTATCTTGGTTGGAAACATGTGGAAGAAGCCTTCATCCTGCAGTGGATAGATAAAAGGCTAGAATGATGATGATATTAAGAGATAACAGCTTTTCTCCCTAAAGTCTAAAAATATATTTAAAAAAATACAAAATACATTACAGGTAATCCTCAACTTACAACCATTCATTTAGTGGCTGTTCGAATAGTAAGAGCAATAGCAATAGCACTTAGACTTATATATCGCTTCGTAGTGCTTTACATAGTCAGTATATTGCCCTCAACAATCTGGGTCATCATTTTACTGACATCGGAAACTTGGAAGGCTGAAATCAATCTTGAGCCTGTTAGGATCGAACTCCTGGCAGTGAGTTTCCCTGCAATGCTGCATTCTAACCACTGCGCCACCACAGCTCCTAATGCAACGTCCAATCAATTACAGCAATAGCAATAGCACTTAGACTCATTTACCGCTTCACAGTGCTTTACAGTCCCTCTCTAAGCAGTTTTCAGAGTCAGCCTATTGCCCCCCAACAATCCGGGATCACATTTTACTGACCTCGGAAGGATGGAAGGCTGAGCCAACCTTGAGCCAGTCATGATCGAACTCCTGGCAGTGGGCAGAGTTAGCCTGCAATACTGCATTCTAACCACTGTGCCACCAGGGCTCCTAATGCAACCTCCAATCAGTTACAGCAATAGCAATAGCGCTTGGTCTTATGTACCGCTTCACAGTGCTTTACTCTCTAAGCAGTTTTCAGAGTCAGCATATTGCCCCCCCCAACTATCTGGGTCCTCATTTTACCGACCTCGGAAGGATGGAAGGCTGAGTCAACCTTGAGCTGATGAGAATCAAACTGCTAGCAGTGGGCAGAGTCAGCCTGCAATACTGCATTCCAACCACTGGGCCACTAGGGCTTATTGAAGTTATAACGATACGGAAAAAAGTGACTTATGGCCGGTCCTCCCACTTACGGCCATCGCAGCATGCCCATAGTCCCATGATCCAAATTCAGGGACTAGCTGTAACATGACATCCATTTCACTTGCGCTATTTTGTTTGCTTTCCGCTCATCCTGTCAGTGGTTCGTTTTAGAATAGAATAAAATAGAGCTGGAAGGGACCTTGGAAGTCTTCTAGTCCTGCCTCCCGTTTAAGCAGGAGAACCTACACCATCTCACGAAACACCATCTTTTATGAAACAACATCTGGGCAGATTTCTCCCTTTCACCCCAACCAATCCCTGAATCACCAACTTAAAACGTCTCATCTGGAGAAGATCCCTGGGAATTTGCTCTCAACTCCGTTCTACTTTGCAAATGGATCAATTCTGAACTGGGGCAGCTTCCCAAACAAACTTCCAGCAGAAAGGACCCTTGCTGGGAGGCTACGAAGCCAAAGGAAATTGGGAAGGGAAATGGCGGGCCCTCCTGATAGAGAATTGGCCTTTGCTGTAATTTAGGCCAGGCCTAAATGAAATGCAAACTGATCATTTGATATTTATCCTCGGTCGCATCAGATTGCTTTGCCCCCAGGAAATGCCAAGGGACTCATCCAGGTTTATACCCAAAGGAACGGCTGCTTGGGGAAAATTAGGTGTTTTGTCTCTCTGCTGCAGTGCCTCCAAATTGATATCCTTGGTGCGCTGAAAACTTCCTCATCAACAGAGCTCCCCATGACGTCCTCCCAATTTCATTATAAGATGAATTGTCAAGAATGTTACTGTTTACCTTTTTTAGGGAGGGAGTCTATTACATTAGAATACTGTTTCTCAATCTTGGCAGCTTGAAGAGGTGTGGACTTCAACAATTCTGGGAGTTGAAGTCCACACTTCTTCAAGTTGCCATGGTTGAGAAACCCTGCGATTAGAATGAACACAATCCATGTTTCCTGTCAGAATCCACAATGCTTTGGAGACAGTTGTGCACAACTTTGCCCTTTGTGACTCTAGTCTTCACTTTCTTCCTTTCTGGCATCTAAAAAGGTTAAATCATGGCAACAGGACCAAAGTTTGTTAATCTGAGATGTTTTGTTACTCATCCAAATAAATTCATCAGTCAAAATAAAGAATTAGTTAGACAGAGAGTCAAAGAGTTGTTGGAAATGTACCAACTCTTTCCACACCAACTTCTCCCCAACATGTATTTCAATATGTCAGTGAAGACTCAATCATCCAGGCCAAAAGTATCTAAAAAGGTTAAATCATGGCAACCAGACCAAAGTTTGCTAATCTGATTCCTTTATGGCATTATTTCAGATTTAGAAAAATACTGTGTTTTTTTCCTCAACATACTCAGTTCCTTTCAGAATTTCTTCATGGCACTTGTCAAATCCATTATTGAAGTCAAGATATATTAGATCCACCCAATTGCCACAATCAAGTTACCTTATTAAAACAATAAGATTAGTTTGGCAAAGAGGGGTTTTTTTTGCAAATCTATGCTGAATTATTTTCAAGATGCTAACAGACTGATCTCTTCATGATCTGCTGTAGCATCTCTGTAAGAATCATCTGGAAACACCTTGAAAGCAACCTGAAAGCAATCCTCAGTATTAAGGACAGACAGACTAATCTGAAGTTTTCTAGATCTTCTTTTCCTCCTTTGTTAATGAAAGGGACATTCATCACTTCATCCACTCCCTGGGATTTCGCAAAGATAATATAAATGGTTTCTGACAGACCCTTAGCTGGTGCCTCTAGGCCCGTGGTGGCGAACCTATGGCACGCGTGCCACAGGCGGCACTCAGAGCCCTCTCTGTGGGCACGCGCGCCGTCGCCCCAGTCCTAGGCCTTCAGCTGGGTTTTATAAAACCTTTTCGCTTTAGGCCTCCGCCGACGTGTGCAAAAAAAAAAAAGGTTTAATCAATCAATCAATTTCAACTTCTTGCGGGAAAAAAAAAGATCTCGCAAAGTTGGAATTGATTGAACTTTTTAGTCCCACCCAGTCTGCCGTTACCACCGCAGCCATGCCCAACCAACAGGCCACGCCCACCCAATGGGCCACACCCACCCAATAGGCCATGCCCACCCGGCACCCGACGATACATAAGTGGGTTTGGGGTTGCAGTTTGGGCACTCGGTCTCTAAAAGGTTCGCCATCACTGCTCTAGGCTGCAGTTCACCTAGATAGTCCTCAAATTACGACCACATTTGGAACCAGAATTTCCATTGCTAGGTTAAGTGAATCATGCCCAGTTTTATAACCTTTTTTTTACCATGGTTGTTAAGCGAATCATTGCAGCTGTTAAGTGAGTCACATGTGATAGGATTAAGTGAATGGTCTTCAAATTTTAATATTGAAAGATTTTTTTAAAAAATTGAATCTGCTGTGTAGTGGAAACTTACTAAATAGACAAACAAGCCTCTCAAAGTAACTACAATGGGGAACCAGGAAAGGGTAACATAAAGGGAGGATGTAAGATAAACACTTAGGCAAAAATTATCTGGGTTTTCAGAGTGGGAAAAGGAAGAACACAAGCTGTAAAAGCAGTTGCAAGAGGAAATGGCTAGCCAGGGGAAATTAATTGAACTGAAAAACAGGAAAGAACCTATTGTTCTAAGAAGCCACAAAATATCCCCAGAACTCAAAATAAACAATTGAATATGTCTAATATCTTATATTATTAATGTACATGGGAAATATGATTTAGTATGTTTAAGGAAGGTAGCAGGAAATAAGTAGGAGGCGGTCAGGAAGAGTGTAACCTCATAGTACCTCAGCCAATGGGGAACAAGAAGGGATGTGGCGGCCTGGACAGGGTTGTATAAGGAAGGGAATATTTTGGGTTGGAACTTTGGAGAGAACGAAGCTTTAATAGCTTCTCTCCCCGCTTAGTGCAATAAACAAAACAAAAGGCCTTCACTGTGTCTTGGTTGGTTATTGGT
Source organism: Azemiops feae (assembly GCA_023970755.1). Classification (NCBI taxonomy): domain Eukaryota; kingdom Metazoa; phylum Chordata; class Lepidosauria; order Squamata; family Viperidae; genus Azemiops; species Azemiops feae. The sequence goes on along the minus strand of JALGBA010001784.1, from coordinate 92,328 downwards.
CAGGCGAGCTTGCCTCTGGAAAGTAGCCAGGAGCACATAACACATGTGAAGAGAATCCGGCTTCCCCCATTGACTTTACTTGTTGTAAGCCAGCTGGGAAGGTCACAAATGGCGATCACTTGACCCCAGGAGACTAGTTGCCAAGTGCAAAATTGGGTCTGGTCCTGTGATGACCCAATTTACAACTGCAATGACTTACAGTGGAAATTTTGTTTCCAACTGTGGTCATAACTCAAGGACTACTTGTGTTGGGAACTCAGGTTTCTTTTAGCAGAAGGAGAAATCACTCTCACAACTTTGTGAGAAGGGAGGGACAGATGGTGCTTAACCGAAATCTAAACTGATCACGTGCCAAGAGGTTCGAAAATTGGTCTTTGGGCCCCCAAGAACGACTTGAACCGGAGATTCTGAAGATCTTCTCTGCCGGTGATCTCAAGGCACCTTCTTCCTACATGACTAAGTCAAGCTGAATCCCTTAAGATGATCAAAGCAAACAGCTGTAGAGCGGAGCAGGGGCAGATAATATCATAGCAAATTAACTCAATTACAATTGTTTTAATATTGCATGTCGCTAATAGTCTCCTTCTCGCATAAGTGTATTGAATTGGATGTGCTTCAAAGCATGAAGTGGCTGGCACAGGGCCAATCAGACCCTGCATTTGTGTTTCTGCCTTATTTGATGCCCTCCTTGTGTCTCTATGGATGCCAATTGTTAACCATTTTGAAAACATGCCAATTTATTTACTGACTGAAATGAAAACAGTTAATCAGCCTTCCCTGCTTCCCTCCCTCACGCTGGCCTGATGCCTTTGGAGATGCTGGATTTCGGCCCCCGTCATCTCCAGAAAGGGCTGCTGTCTTCTTCCCCCCACTTTTTTTTGATAACCGGTCAGTTTGTGCCCCTGGGCTAGGCCCACATAAACACACTTCCTAAAATGAGGACAATTAGCCAGTGGAACGGCTTGCCTCCAGAAGTTGTGGGTGCTCCATCACTGGAGGTTTTAAAGAAGAGACTGGACAGCCATTTGTCTGGAATGATATAGGGTCTCCTGCTTGTGCATGGAGTTGGACTAGAAGACCTCCAAGGTCCCTTGTCCAACTCTGTTATTCCGTTAAATGCTCATGTTCGTCAGTCTTCTGTTCTGTTAAATGCTGTGACTACCAGGATCCTGAGAGGTCCACACTTCTGGAAAATGGGGTTTGGTTTTCTAGAAGGATCACTGATTTTTGAGACACACCCGTCCCCGACGAAGAATATGAGAGATTCCAGCTGCCTATATACGAAACTGGGCCCCAATCGCAATCTGGAACAGACCTGGGCATTTTATGGCCCCCCCGGGCCAGGTCCGGCCCTTTGGCTGTCCCTGTCCTGTCTATGTGAGGTCAATTGGAAATTACAAATGAAATGTAAGTAAGGCTATGCCATGCATGCCATGGTTTGCATTGCTTTTGTTTTGAAGGCGACTGCAATTTTTTAAAATTTACATAGGTGTGTGTGTGTGTGTGCCTATGCATCTTCACAGCTCTACTGGTTCAGCCCTCCACAACAGTCCCATTTTCTCATGTGGGGCCCTAGGAAAATTAGTTGACTAACACCGATCTGGGATATATTGCCAGCTTTTAAGAAAGGAGTCCTCAATTCCGGTTCTGATCCGCAGCCTGTTAGGAACCAGTCTGTGGAAGTGAGTGAAGCTTCATTTGCGCCAGTGGAGGTTCTCGGTAACGTACAAAACCATGCCTCCCCGATCCATGGAAATTTTTTTCCCTAAAGAGCTGGTTTCTGGTGCTCAAAAGGTTGGGGCTGCTGTGTTAAGAAACCTCACTGTGTTTCTTTCCATGTGCCACAGTTTTAGTGAAAATGTTACGTCCAAGTACTTTTTGCTCCAAAAATATCCTCAGGGGCACCCTAAGGGGCTATCAGTCGCCATAATGCCATATTTACCCTACAGAAAGAAGGCAGGCATTCACCTCATCTGCCTTCATGCTGAATTAAAGGTAGTCCCCAACATTTGTTAAGGGACCTTTCGAAATTATAACAGCACTGGAAAAAGCAACTTACAAACGGTCCTCGCACTTACAACCGTCACAGCATCTCCACTTAGCAACCAGCACGTATTTATGATGGCTGCAGCACCCAGGGCCATGTAATCACCATTCCTGACTTTCCCAGCCAGCTTCTGACAAGCAAAGCCAATGGGGGAAGCCAGAGTTGCTTAATGATCACATGATTATTCACTTATCTGAGTGTTTCACTTAACAACCATGGCAAAATAGGGGAAGACTCACAACAACCATGTTGCTTGACAACAGAAATTCTGCTGCCAAATATTTTGGATGGACGACATTTTCCAAGCTGAGTGCCACATCTAACCAGACAGCTGTTGCAGGAGACCTTCAAGTGACAAGATAATCGGTCTGGAGAAGACAGACCCCAATACCCAGGCCTCTTTGTGTAAGGAATTTTAGAGCGGTATGGAGGTCCTGGGGGGGGGGAGCACGTGGCTCAGCAGTTAAGAGGTTGGACTTGTCAGCTGGAAAGCCAGCAGCCCAGATTTGAGGCCTGAGCACCATGCAACGGGGTGAGCTCCCGCTACTTGTCTCAGCTCCTGCCCACCTAGCAGTTTGAAAGCATGCAATTGCGAGTAGATAAACAGGTACCACTTCGGTGGGAAGGTAACAGCATTCCGTGACCTCATGCTGGCCACATGACCAGGGAAATGTCTTCGGACAGCGCTGGCTCAATGACCTTGAAACGGAGATGAGCACTGCCCTCCACAGTTGGCAATGACTATTGGAATAAAATCTGCAGGGACCCCTTTACCTTTTCACTTTTAGGAGGTCCTGGACTCTCAGCCGTGACCGTATTTTAATGGGTTTTATCTGAAAGAAACACAACTGAAATTCAGCCGTGGAATTTTTGAGGTGGGATCTTGTCATCTTCTTGGCTACCTATAAGGTGCTAGAGGACCGGGCAGCCACTAAGATTCCTCTCCACTTTTATACAGTCTTACACAAACAATCTGAAATCTGCAAGTCACCTGAGAATTGAACGGGCTTCCTGACAAGGCAGACACATTTTACCACAGCGAGATCTGAGGTTTTATTAAACAAGGCGAATGTTATTGCTGCCAACTGCACTGTGGCCTTAAAGCAGATCAAGACAGAAATGTAAATTAAACGCCTGCTGTCTTCCGTCACTTTTAATGTCCCATTCAGGGGTTTTTATTGGAGAAAATGTGTTTTAAATACTTGTAAGCTCTCTAGAGATTGTATTCATGGGCAAAAAAATTGCAGAGAATTACTTTTTTTTTTCCCAAGAGGGAAGAAAATTGTGTGGATATACAGGTAGTCCTTGACTTAACAACCATTCATTTTCTGACTACAACAGCACTGAAAAAAATGACTTATGACGGCTTTTCACACTCACAACCATTGCAGCATCCCCATGGTCATGTGACCACAATTCGGATACTGGCAACTGGTTCATATTTATGACTTGCTGTGTCCCAGGATCACGTGGTCACCTTTTGTGACCTTATGACAAGCAAAGTCAATGGGGAAGCCAGATTCACTTAACTACCCTGTTACTAACTTAACAATTGCAGTGATTCTCTTAACAATTGTGGCAAGAAAGGTCATAAAGTGGGGCAAAACTCACTTAACAACTGTTTCACTTAGCAAAAAAAAATTGGGCTCAATTGTGGTCGTACGTTGACTACCTGTACTTGGATGGTGCAAACCATGGTATTCCCAGGGACACTCTATGGAAGCAAAAGTTGGATTTTGAAGAAGCAGGAGACGAAGAGTTTTGATGACTTAGTAACTGGAAAACACTCCCGAGAATACTATGGATAGCCAAGAAAACCACCCAATGGATCATCCAACAAATTAACCCAGAGATCTAACCTGAGACACAAGTGACTAGGCTCCAATTATCCTACTTTGGACACCTTATACGGAGACCCAATCTCTGCAGAAGGCACCAATGCTGGGCAAGGTGGAAGGAACAAGAAAAGGAAGACCAGCAGCCCGGTGGATGGACAGTGGCGATGAACGCTCCATTGGAAGAACTGAAGGACTAGGTTAGAAATGGATCATCAAGGATAAAATCCATCCAGGTGGTTGTCAGCAGTCGAAAATGATTTGATGGCACATAATCAACCAATCAATCCTTGGCTTCACATGTAGCATGAGATTCTAAGAAATTAAGAGGGGTATTTTATATACTGCATGGAAGATTGCCACATAGCCACGTATGTTTGCCTCTCAAACCTCCTCTCTATTGCTGTGGAAAAAAGGTGTCTCTGAAGTTGGCCAGTGGAGGCTTGCAAAAATTGGTGCATGACCTCGTCCTCACGCCCGTCCTCACCAGTACCTTGGTTACATTCTTGGCCCCAATTCAACTGATGTGTACAGTTAATTCAATCGAGATTCGCACTACACGTAGTTCTCGTTTAACAAGCGTAGTTAGGATTGGAATTTCCATCACTAATCAATGCAGTTGAAAAGAGTGACCTGATGTGTCCACATGGTTTAGCGACAGGACTCCTTGCTGTCATTAAGCAAGGGTTATGTGTCATTAAACGAAGCCCTCGCATGACAGGGAGGGACTTGCAACTTCCTGCTGGCTTCCACTAAGCAAAGTCACTGGGAAAACCGGCAGGATGTTTCAAGTCCCAATCACAGCAAGCCTTTCCTTGGGCATCTGCAAGCGTCAGGTGTTGCGGCCCAGGCTGAGTGTGGCTGGGTGGTAAGAGGTAGCTACAGAGGATGGGCAGATGCAGGGGAAGGTGTCACAGCCTGGTGGGACTGCAGGTAGATGGTTTCTAAGGAGGGCATGTAGGGGTGTGGGAGGGCGCTATGGCCTGACAGAAGCTTGGCCAGATAGCCAGAGCGTGTGTGTGATAGTGTTGCAGGTGGCCATATTTTACAGAGCAGTGTTCCTCAGGGGGGAAAAAAGCAGCAGAGGCAGAAGCAACTTACAGGAGTGGCTTGCGACCTTCCCTCTCGCTTCCCCATTGCCTTTGCTTGTGGGAAGCTGGCAGCAAAAGGTAAAGCTAAAAGAGTCCCTATGGGTTTTATTCCACTAGTCCAGGGGTAGGCAACCTTGGCTCTTTTATGACTCGTGGACTTCAACTCCCAGAATTCCTGAGCCAGCCACGCTGAGGGGAAAGGGAGAGGTTTCCAAGCTGAGCTATGCTGGCTCAGGAATTCTGGGAGTTGAAGTCCATGAGTCATAAAGCGGCCTAGGCCTAGGCCAGAGGTAGGCAACCTTGGCTCTTTTATGACTCGTGGACTTCAACTCCCAGAATTCCTGAGCCATCATGGCTCAGCTTGGAAACCTCTCCCTTTCCCCTCAGCATGGCTGGCTCAGGAATTCTGGGAGTTGAAGTCCACGAGTCATAAAAGAGCCAAGGTTGCCTACCCCTGCACTAGTCATTGCTGACTATAAGGGGCGCTGCTCATCTCTGTTTCAAGGCCATTGAGCCAGCGCTGTCCAAAGACATTTCCACAGTCATGTGGCCAGCATATCACGAAGCACTGTTACCTTCCCATCAAAGTGGTACCTATTTACCTACTCACATTTGCATGCTTTCTAGCTGGCAGGAGCTGGGGCAATGAGGTGAGCTCACCCTGTTGTGTGGCGCTTGTGTCTCGAATCTGGGCTGCTGGCTTTCCAGCCAACAATCCCAGCGTCTTAACCGCTTAGCCACAGCACTGTCCCTACAGTGAGGAAGCTGGCAGGGAAGTTTGCAAGTGATAATTACATGACACTACAACTATCCTAAGGGTGAGCCAGTTGCCAAGCTCCAGGATCATGATCATGGGGCCTCAAGAGCGCTGAAACAGCCAGAACTTTGAGGACTGGTCGTAAGTGCCAGTGGTTCAGTGTCATAACTTCAAAAATTTGTTGAACAAGTGGTTGTTAATCAAGGATTACCTGTACATTTCTTTAACCAGATTTACTGAGGTTAAAGGTGTAGGAATACAGGCAGTGATTGAATTATGACTACCAGTGAGACCAGAATTTTGGACGCTAAGCAAGGCAGTTAAAATAAATCTCCAAAACTGGTGGCATCTTCTGGGCACAGGGATGAAGGGGCAATATGGGTGGGGAAGGGTCTCAATTATATCTTCCTGAGAAAATCCTAACATCAATACCTGGGAAGATACTGGGAAAAAATAATTTAAAAAACCCAGAACTGTGAACATCTAGAAACAAGTAAAGTTAAAACTAGGAGCCAGCACGGGTTTGTTAAAAACAGATCATGCCAAACCAATCTTATTTCATTCTTTGACAGAGTGACTAAAATAGTAGACCATTGAAATGCTGTGGTCATAGTATACATAGATATTCGACAAAGTAGACCATAACCTACCTCTTGGTAAATTAGGAAAATGTGGGACAGACAGCATCACCACCAGATGGATTTGTAACTGGCTGACAATCCATACTCAAGGAGTAGTCCTTAATGGCACTACATCAACATGGAAGGAAGGAAGCAGTGGGGTACCACAAGGCTCCGTCTTAGGCCTAGTACTCTTCAATATGTTCATAAATGACTTAGATGAGGAAATTGAAGGGGAACTCATCAAATTTGCAGATGACACTAAACTGGCAGGAGTATCCAACACCCCAGAAGACAAGCTCAGGATCCAAAAAGATCCTGACAGACAGACAAAACATGTTGAGACTTTGGAAAAAGTGCAGAGAAGAGTAACTGAGATGATTAAAGGCCTGGAGAGAAAAACATATGAAGAAGGTTTGCAGGAACTGGGTATAGCCAGTCTAGAGAAAAGAATGACTAGGATGGTGACATGATAGCAGTATTCCAGTATTTGAGGGGCTGCCACAAAGAAGAGGGGGGCAACTTATTTTCCAAAGCACCAGAGGGCAAGACAGGAAACAATGATTGGAAACTGACCCAAGAGAGAAGCAACCTGGAATTAAGGAGAAACTTCCTAACAGTGAGGACAATCAACCAGTGGAACAGCTTGCCTCCAGAAATCGTGGGCACTCCATCACTGGAGGTTTTTAAGAAGAGACTGTTTAGTCACTTGTCTGAAATGGTATAGGGTCTCCTGCTTGAACAACAGGTTGAATTAGAAGACCTCCAAGGTCCCTTCCAGCTCTATTCTGATTGATTGTTAAAAAATAAGGTCTATTTTTAACAGTTCTATCTGTACACATTTTAAAAAAAAAATGTTTTGATCCTATATAGCAGTATTTCTCAATTCCCAGAATTCTGGAAAATAAAGTCCACACATCATCAAGTGCCCAAGATTGAGATACACTGCAATATACAGTAGTGGGGTGATTCATTATAATTTTCTATGAAGATGACATTTTAAAATTAATTAGGATGCGTCTTCTGAGTTTTCTCTCATTCTCCTCTTGGTTATCGTGAATTTGAATTCAATTAATGCGGAATGCAATTAAAACCCCTTTTACCATCCTAGATGGGCAGTCTGAAATAGACCCCTTTGCTCTCCCATTAAACCCCCTTTTTATAATACGGAGTGGGCTTTCTCACCCCAAATCATCAGGTATCATACACGTTACCCAGTCAGTGGCCCTTGCACTCTCTGACACACAATTTTGTACAAGGAAAACCACATTTATTTTCCTCTGATAGTTTTTCCCAGACCCCTTTGTTTCCAAAATAAGTGGAACCGTCCACTATTTCAACTCTCATCCCCCAGAGGATTCTACAGTAGAGAAAACTGAATCTGATTAAGTCTTTGGACACCTTCCAAAATTTTCAGCTTTTCCATCTGTAGAAGACACTCTGCTGGCTCTTGGCACAGGGATAGCATTAGCTGCTTTTTAAAATCAGCAGCGGCTCTGCCTAGTAATTTGGCATTTGCATGCTGCCTTGTAAATTAACAAACCCTTGCATCTCGCAGGCTGAAGAGCTTTTCAGTCGTCACCAAAAATAAGACGCATGATCTCTGGACATTTTGGAGAAAGAAAAAGCTATTTCTGTAAGCCTGCACCTTGTCGGAAGGAATGGGTGTGTGTGTGTGTGTTGGCACAGGAGAGAAACCAAGAATAATCAAAAGAGACAAGGCAATAAAATTAATTCTTCATCTCGCGCAGGGAAGGACTGTAGAGCAGGGTGGAACCTGCTGGCTGGCAACAGGGCATCGCGTGGCCAGATGTCAACATCTGGTGTTGGAAGAGGCAGGGCACAGCACATAATCCAGCCACCCAGACATCCCCACACTGGTGTTCTCTCAATGTGTTAATTACAACTTCCACCATCCACAATGTGCACAAAGTATGAAAACAACGACAAGTTGCAGTCCAATATATCAGGAAGGCTGGAGACACTCAATCAAGGGCATCAGATCTACAAGGACAGGGCTGCCTTACCCATATATTCCCATGGCCCGGGACAAAACAAATCCAGGTAGTCCTCGCCTTACGACCACATTTGAGCCCAAAATTTCTGTTGCCAAGCGAGAGATTTGTTAAGTGAGTTTTGCCCCATTTTACGACTCTTCTTGCCAAAGTTGTTGTGAATCACTAAGTTGTTGTGAATCACAGTTGTTAAGTTAGTAACTTGTTAAGTAGGTCGAGGACTACCTGTGCATTCATGACTCTAACTGAACCCTGTCATCAAGAGATGAATGGAGAAGGAAGGAAGGAAGGAAGGAAGGAAGGAAGGAAGGAGGGAGGGGGAGGAAGGAAGGGAAGGAAGGAGGGAGGAGGGAAGAAGGAGGAAGGAAGGAAGGAAGGGGAAGGAAGGAGGGAGGGAGGGAGGGGAAGGGAAGGGAGGGAGGGGAAGGAAGGAAGGAAGGAAAGAAGGAAGGAAGGAAGGAAGGAAGGAAGGAAGGAAGGAAGGAAGGAAGGAAGGAAGGAAGGAAGGAAGGAAGGAAGGAAGGAAGGCTGGTTGAGTTCAGGACTCCCTGGGGATCCTGCACCCATTCAGAATGTCATGGGCTTCATCATGAGTAAATAAAGCCAAGCTGGAGGTGAAATTAATTAAACAACACAGAGACTTTTGCCTCCCCTGCAGAATCTGCTGGGCCCTCCCATCCTTCTTTGCTCCTGGAAGGGTCAGCACAGCTGTTCTAACATCTGGCTGCTGCAGCTGTGATCCCATCCGGTCTCTTCACAGATGCTTTCAAAGACAGCATCTTTCTTCTGGGCTGGCCCTTCCGGTATGCAGGGCAGCGTTTGTGGTTTCCAGTCCACAGCAAAGACAGGGTCATAAAAGCTGTGGGTCCTTGACTTATGTCCATAACGGAGCCTGGAATTACGTGGTAAGTCATTGTGGTTGTAAGTCGTAAGCATCCATATGACCGGAAGTGATTTTTGGCTTTTTTGTGGTGGTGATTGTTAAGCAAACCAGCAGTTAAGCAAACACGTCTTTTGTTAAGCACCCCCCCCCCAAAAAAAACCATTACGAATTGCAATCACGTGATCACAGAATGCCACAGCCAGTCATGAAGCTGAACCACCCAAACATGCAGTCATGTGACCCTGTGAGTGGCATGACCACTTATAGTGGCCAGGGGGGCTTTATAGACTGCAAAGCACCTGTTCCGTGGCTGTCTTAACTAAATGGTGGTAAAACCACCATTTTTTGAGCGAAACTACCTGTACACACATGTGTGCAATGCAAGCACGTCTGAATGACTCCCCTATGTCGACACTGTAAGAACACCTGTTGAAGGTTAAAAAAAGTCTTCTTTTGGTTATGTCGGCTGCGGAATTCTGGGAGTTGAAGTCCCAGACATCTTAAAGCTGGCAAGGTTGGACCCGGGGGGGGGGGATGGTTCCATGTGAGTGGAAGAGCCCGCCACTTGCACAAATGGAGCTGCACACACACAAACACACACATACACAGAGAGAGAGAGAGAGAAGTGCAAATTCCCGCCTCTTGTGTGGCCCAGTTCCAAACGGGCCGTGGCCCAGCCCGGGGGTTGGGGACCCCTGGAATAGGTCATTCTTGTATTAAGGGATAATTATGTAAGTGATGTTGTTATTCATCTTTTCCAGGGTCTGGCAAGTGACATCCTCAAGGGCTCAATTTAGTCCAGGTAAAAGCACTATTAAAAGAGGCTTCGGCGTGCTGTCATGGTGAGAACTGATATATCAGGAAGGTATAAAACCTTACTAATAATATCTAAGGCAATTTTCAGAGCTGTGAAACTGAGGCCTGCAAAAGCTCATATGCAGCCTTCGCCAGTGCAGCGTCTCCAAATTGCTCTTGCATTGATGGTGGCAAACATCTTCTTCAAAGGCAGCTGCTCTCTGGAGAGCAAATATTGGCAAACATCCGGCAGAATCTGCTGCGTTCACAATGCAACCCAATGCCACAATTATTGTAACTTCAGCAACAGTAGGAAGTGTTCGGAGTGCCAATGCGTAGAAAAAGCCGCAATGTAGCAAACAATTGTATGAGAACTGCAAGGTCGTTTTGCCACTTCAGATTAAAATAAAAAAAACAACCTTCTGGCTATCTATGGATTTCTGGAGGAAATGTAAGTTTAAAAGATTATTTGCAGTTCTACAGGAAGACGGTTAAAAACAACTTCCAAGGATTTGCCTGTCATCTCTTCCTGCCAGAAGTTAAAGGAGTAGGTAGAAATATTTAGAAATTCTGCACAGGCCAACTGGAAAATTCATAGAAGCCCACAGTAACCATAATCATAGAATTAAAAAAAGAATCAATACTAAACGAACGAAGGCAAATATACGTGTCCCAGTATAATGTTGCAGGATCTAATCTGGGTCGCCCCCCCAGACCAGAGGTTTAGTCTTCTAGGACAGGGCTTTTCAACCTTTTCACCGATTGTACCACTTTTAGGATATGGCAATATCCGAGTACCACCTAGCAAGGTGTCAAAAACTTGATGACCAAAAAAACAACAACCCCTGTTCAACGTTGCAATTGCACTGAAATGACGTATGACCATTTTTCACACTTATGACCATTGCAGCATGCCCAGGGTCATGTGATTTATATTTGGATGCTTGGCAACTGATTCATATTTATGATGATCACAGTATCCCAGGGTATGTGATCCCCTTTTGCAACCTTTTGACAAGCAAAGTCAATGGCAGGGCTGCTGGTGGCCAAGTGCTAAGGCAGGACTTCCCTCCCTCCCTTCCTGCCTCCCTCTTTCTCATGCCCACCTCCTTCTGAAGGAAGAATTTGAACACACCGCCCCATATTTTCTCTCTTCCATATATTCATCAAACAAGAAAAAGCCTCCAGAGACAGAAAAGACAAACTGCTGAGTGAACTAGCTTAAAAAGGCACATTCCCCTTTAAGAATTAGCTACTGGCTAGAAAGGAAAGTTAAGGAGCAGAGCCGGCACTTAAGGAAGAAAAAAAAATGTAGTAAGTATTGGCTGCCGGCTAAGGCAGCCTCCCCAAATGGCTCCATTCGTAAGTAAATGAATGCTATAGGCAAAGTCCATTCAGGAGAAAAATACTTCAAAATCCCTTGCAGCAAAACTTACGGCTAACAATAGCAGAGCAATAGAAGCTAACACCAGCCATCAGCCAAATAGAAATTGCCAAACACTCCTTAAGAACACAAAGCCCACATTGCACAAATCCCAGAACTTCAAAGTCACAAAAGCACATAAGAATCCTTCCACTCTCCGTCTCCCTCCCTCCCTCCTCCGTGCCTCTGCAGCTCCAGAGGACTCTCTCACAGTAAGTCCTTGCCTGTGCTGGCTCTTTCCCTCCCCCACTACACTTGGCTAGGCAGGTCCGCATACCACCTGCCACTCGTTAATGTACCACAAGTGGTACGCGTACCACCGGTTGAAAAGCCCTGTTCTAGGCGTCCGGACTCATGCTGGAGCCCATCCTCGGGGAACTTCTCTCTCACCAGAATGTCTGCTTTGGGCTGTTCTATGTGTCGTATTTATGTGGTGCCTTCCTATTGGCTGATTGGTGTGTTAATGGCCAGTGATTGGCTGTTGTTTCCTTGTGCTGCCAAGCCCTTGGCTCCTAAGTACCTGATAAGCTGGTGGTAAATCAGCCTTCCTGTTGACTGACGAGAGGCCTGCTTCCCAGACCAATCATTTCCCTGGCTGTTTTTGTGCCTGCTCAGCCAACAATCTTGGTAGCTGCAAAACTGAATTGAGAATCTGGCACTTATCCACTGATTAACTGTTCTCATTGCCAATAAGGAAAGAAAGCAACAGCCAATCGTCAGCCATCAACACACCAATCAACCAATAGGAAGGCACCATACAAATACGATGCATAGAGTAGCCCGAAGCACACATTCTTGTGAGAGAAAAGTTCCCTGCGGATGGGCTTCAACCCGAGTTCGAAGACTAAACCTCTGGTCCACGTGACCGACCCAGATTTGATCTTGCAAAAGTAAATGGTTTGAGGAATCACTGGTGACACATGAGTGAGACAGATGTCATATTACCAGTATTAAAAAAACCCCACTGGAGATTAGATCAAAGACTAGCCTTATTACATATAAGTAGTCCTCAAGTTACGACCAGCCGTTTAACAGCCGTTCAAAGTTATGACGGACTTCAAAAAAGCTAACTACCCAAGATCCTTGAAGTTACAATAGCTGTCTTCCCCAATCACGTGATCGCATTCCAGGTGTTTGGCAGCTGGATTCCATTTACAACTGGTTGCAATGTTCCATGGTCATGTGACCACGGTTTGTAATGTTTTTTTTTTACCAGTTTGCCATTTGGAGGTTTTCTGTGTCCTCAGGGTCACCTGAGAAGTGCAAATTTGTGTGGAGACTCCTTGGTTGCAGAATGTTTCCTGCCCGAACAGGGCATGAGGCCATGAGGAACACTATAGTCTGCAATGCTTTCTGGAGACCCGATGACTGAGAATCTCCCTAGACCAGTGGTGGCGAACCTATGGCACGGGTGCCAGAGGCGGCACTCGGAGCCCTCTCTCTGGGCACGCGCGCCATCGCCCCAGTCCTAGGCCTTCAGCTGGGTTTTATAAAACCTTTTCGCTTTAGGCCTCCGCCGCCGTGTGCAAAAAAAAACAGGTTCAATCAGTCAATTTCAACTTCTCGCGGGAAAAAAAAAAGATCTTGCAAAGTTGGAATTGATTGATTGAACTTTTTAGTCCCACCCAGTCTGCCATTACCACTGCAGCCACGCCCACCCAATGGGCCACACCCACCCGGCACTCAACAATGCGTAAATGGGTTTTGGGTTGCAGTTTGGGCACTCAGTCTCTAAAAGGTTCACCATCACTCCCCTAGACATTTAGCCAGGCACTTTGATACCCTTCGAATGGTGCAGGGGGGTGAACCCATTTCCAGAAAACATTGCAGACTATAGGAACAGGGCAGAAAACTTCCTGCAGACAAGAAGGCTCCACACACATGTGCACTACTCAGCTGACCCTGAGGACACAGAAAACCTCCAAGTGGCCTCAACGACTCTCTAAAAAAATGCAAATGACCAGCTGTCTGCAAGGAGTATAAATCCTTCCATTCCCCACCATCCTGTCAGAGCTGAAGAAGCTTCTTGGATGAGAAGCGAAACGTCTTCAAAGAGAGAAAAAAGAAAGAAGGAAAATCCAGTTGCCTTTTGAAAAAGCACCTTTGGGACAACCGTGAGCTGGATGACTGACAATCTCCATAGACATATCAGCCCCTCTCTACGCCCAAGGCCACAGGGTTGCATGGCCATGAGGCTGAGCAGAGCCTGGAAGAAGAAACATCTTTTTTCCTTTTCGGAAAGCAAAAGCGGGCCGAGCATGACGCCACTTTCCCTCCGCAGCTTTTGCTCAGCAATGCATGCGAGGCTGGCTGCTTTCTCTGCACAGGAGCCAAGGGGCAAATGCACCACGCGGCGCTGCAGGAACACAGGCTGGGCTTTCGTGCGTTTTCCGACTGGTGGTTGCATTTTTGACAAGGAGGCTGACTCTTTGTTCTAGCTGCCAAAAAAATGGATGCGCTCACGTGGCTGTTGGAAAAGGAGAATGACAGCCTGGCTTTGGGTGTAGTGCAGAAGGTGGTTAACACCTGGAGGATCTTAGGAAGGACGATGCGGTTGTTGATTGCTCCTGAAATCTGGGGATCTGTGGTTTCATTGTGTATTTTAATGCTATGACTGCATTGCTGGAATTCAAGGCACTCAGTTGGGCTGGAGCAGCAGGCAAGCTTTAGTAAACAAAGCAATCAATCAATCAATCAATCAATCACATTGCTCTTAGTTCCTATCTCCTGCTGAAGGAGATGCCTGGCACAGGGGCCAGATGCAAATCCTCCCTACAATTCCACATACAGGTAGTCTTCAACTTACAACAGTTCGTTTAGTGACTGTTTGAAGTTACAGCAGCACTGAAAAAAGGGACTTATGACTGTTTTTCACACTTACGACCGTTGCTCCATCCTTATGGCCACGTGATACTACTTCTCACTTAAACAACCACTTTGCTCAGCAAGAGAAATGTTGGCACACCCTGTGGTCATTAACTCAAGATTTAACATAGGCTTTCAAATGCTAACTTCTTCTTTATTGTCTTTATGGACAGAGTTGGCATGGTATCCTTGGGCGAACTTTGGTAGACCCAGTTACCATCATAGGTAAATATCTATGGACATTTCAAACCCAAGAATACACTAAGGCAGAAGCTTGTGCACCCCAAGGATAAAACACCCAGACACAAACTGAGCAACGTGGTATATGCAGTACAATGCAGTTGTACCATATGGAGATCTGTACATTGGGGAAACAAAACAGCCACTTCACAAACGCCTGGCACAACATAGGAGAACAAACCCATCAGGACAAGATTCAGCCGTCCATCTGCATTTAAAAGACAAAGGCCGCTCTTTCAAAGACAGCAAAGTCCACATTTTGGACAGAGAGGACCGCTGGTTTGAAAGAGGGGTCCAAGAGGCCATCTAGTCAAAACTGAACAGCCCTCTCTCAACAGAGGGGGAGGGATACAACACCACCTATCTCCAGTCTACCACACAGTCCTTTCAGCAGTTCCAAGAAGGCTCCACACCCATTTGCACCACTCAGGTGACCCTGAGGACACAGATAAACCTCCAGGAGGCTTCAACCACTCTCTAAAAGAATACAGATGACTAGCTGTCTGCAAGGAGTATAAATCCTTCCGTTCTCCACCATCCGGTCAGAACTGAAGAAGCTTCTGGGATGAGAAGTGAAATGTCTTCAAAGAAAAACAAGAAAGTCCAGTTGGATCGTGGGAAAAAAAAAGCACCTTTGGGATATCATAGGTAAACCTTGTTTGCCCTGCTGACAATTAGCAAGCACCACATAATGAGGTTTACTTTCGCTGCTTTCTAAAGTTCTTCCATGTAGCTTAATAGACTCCCACAACCCCTAATTCCTCTATATATGGCAAGAAAAATCCTTTTCTACCATATATGTCATTAAAATCATATGGAATACAATGGGCTGCAACAGCAATTACACAATGTGTCCTGTTTGGGAAGCTTCCTAATAAGCTGCACCAATTGGAACTAAGCCAGAGTTAGGAAATAGAGATATATTCAGCACCAAAAGTCAATATGATTTTTATTGGTTCCTTTCCCCCATGGCAGCTTCTTGTATAAAAAAAATTCCTCTGGAAAATAATTTTTTATACCTCCACAATCTCACTTTTCCAGACGAACTTGTTTCCCCCCATAATCCATTTCTTATTTGCATTCAAGGCAATCTCTTTTTAATCTGCATTTAGGCAGCAGCATAGCTTAGGCCAGGGGTAGGCAACCTTGGCTCTTTTATGACTCGTGGACTTCAACTCCCAGATTTAGGCGTGAAATACGCAAAATAGCATCAAGATCACGAGACGTGATAATACCGCTTTATATTGCACTACTGAGGCCACACTTGGAATATTATGTCCACTTCTGTTCACTGTGATACAAGGAAGATGTTGTGATTCTAGAAAGAGTGCAGAAAGAACAACTAAGATGATAAAGATTCTGAATCGCATGATGAATAGTTGAGGGAAGTGGGTATGTTTAGTCTATCAAAGACAAGGATTAGGGGGGGACACGATAACTATCTTACAATACTTGAGGGGCTGTCACAGAGAAGAGGGGATTGGCTTATTCTCCAAAGCACCTGAGGTCAGGACAAGAAGTAATGGGTGGAAGATCCAACCTATAGTTAAGGAGAAATTTCCTGTCAGTTGAACTATTAATCAGTCGGTGACGTTGCCTTCCAGAATTGTGGGTGTTCCATAAATGGATGTTTTCAAGAATAGACTGGACAACCATTTGACTGGGATTGTATAGAGTCTCTTGACTTGAGCAAGGTGTTGGACTAGAACAGAATAACAGAGTTGGAAGGGACCTTAGAGTCTTCTATCCAACTCCCAGCACAAGCAGGAGACCCTCTATCATTCTGGACAAATGGCTTTCCAATCTTTTCTTAGAAACCTCCAGTGATGGAGCACCCATAGCTCCTGAAGGCAACCTGTTCCACTGATTAGTTGGTCTCACTGTCAGGAAATTTCTCCTTAGTTCTAGGTTGCTGTGTCCTTGATTAGTTTCCATCCATTGCTTCTTGTCTTGTCTTTTTCTCAGAAGACCTCTAAGGTCCCTTCCAGGCCTATGATTCTATGTTCTATGTAGACCAAGCGGGTGCATCTTGCGTTTGGAGGTGGAAGGTTCTCCTGCTTAAGCAGGGGGCTGGACTAGAAGACCTCCAAGGTCCCTTCCAGCTCCTATTCTATTCTATTCTATTCTATTCTATTCTATTCTATTCTATTCTATTCTATTATTTCTTATTCTATTCTATTCTTATTCTATTCTATTATTTCTTATTCTATTCTATTCTTATTCTATTCTATTATTTCTTATTCTATTCTATTCTATTCTATTATTTCTTATTCTATTCTATTCTACTCTACTCTACTCTATTCTTTCTTATTCTATTCTATTCTATTCTATTCTTATTCTATTCTTATTCTATTCTATTATTTCTTATTCTATTCTATTCTATTATTTCTTATTCTATTCTATTCTATTATTTCTTATTCTATTCTATTCTAATTCTATTCTATTATTTCTTATTCTATTCTATTCTATTCTATTATTTCTTATTCTATTCTATTCTATTCTATTCTATTCTTTCTTATTCTATTCTATTCTATTCTTTCTTATTCTATTCTATTCTATTCTTTCTTATTCTATTCTATTCTATTATTTCTTATTCTATTCTATTCTATTCTATTCTATTATTTCTTATTCTATTCTATTCTATTCTACTCTATTCTTTCTTATTCTATTCTATTCTATTCTATTCTATTCTATTCTATTCTATTCTATTCTATTCTATTCTATTCTATTCTATTCTATTCTATTCTATTCTATTCTATTCTATTCTATTCCTATTCTATTCCCCAGATGAGATGCGAGGGAGATGGAAAATGCCATGCATCTCAGCAATGGCACTTGCCCTGTAGAACTATCAACCATCAGAAATCTGCCTTTCCCAACCTTCGGTACATCCTGAAAAGCTAAATGATTCAGAAGATTTGTCACTGGTATGCCTATATTATTACTATTATTATTTCAGATTATAATAATTTATGGGAGGGTTTGACAGCTTTTAAGGATGATTATTTATCTGTTATTCTGGGGTGGGTTTTTTTTAAGTGGAAAACTGTCATGAGTCCATATGGAGTGCAGCAAACTAGAGTAGTCCTAAAATAGGCTTAATGTAATTTGAAGGATGGAATGTTCTCCATAAGTACATGGGGGTGGGGGGAAACAAAAATTGGCAAAAAATGTGACATGCCACTTTGAATCAATGTCACCAGTGTGTCCCATTGCAAAGAAAGACTGCCGAGCACCCCCAGTAGAGGGTGCCAGGGTTTTATGATGTTAAACCCATTTAACAGAATAACAGAGTTGGAAGGGACCTTGGAGGTTTTCTAGTCCAACCTCTGCTCCAGCAGGAGACCCCAGACCATTCTGTACAAATCTCTGCTTGAAAAGCTCCAGTGATGGAGCACCTACAACTTTTGGAGACATTTATCCGACTATTTGAAGAGCAGAGATCTGAGTTAAAGGATGTTGGATGGTTTAGGGCTTACATAGATCATTGCTCAAAGATTAGAATAGAATAGAATAGAATAGAATAGAATAGAATAGAATAGAATAGAATAGAATAGAATAGAATAGAATAGAATAGAATAGAATAGAGAATAAAATATAGAATAGAATAGAAATATAGAATAGAATAGAATAGAATAGAGAATAAAATATAGAATAGAATAGAGAATAAAATATAGAATAGAACAGAGAATAAAATATAGAATAGAAAAAGAATAGAATAGAGAATAAAATATAGAATAGAATAGAATAAGAATAAGAATAAGAATAGAATAGAATAGAATAGAATAGAATAGGAATAGAATAGAATTATAGAATAGAGAATAAAATATAGAATAGAATAGAAATATAGAATAGAATAGAATAGAATAGAATGGAATGGAATAGAATGGAATGGAATGGAATGGAATGGAATAGAGAATAAAATATAGAATAGAAAAATAGAATAGAATAGAACAGAGAATAAAATATAGACTAGACTAGACTAGGATAGGATAGGATAGGATAAAATAGAATAGAATAGAATAGAATAGAATAGAATACTTTATTTGGCCAAGTGTGATTAGATATAATCATAAGATACCAATAGGAGAAGTTAGTAGAAAAGATGAGAAGGATAATAATAATACAGCCCTACTACATGGGTAAATATCCTTAGACATAAGACAGTGCTGTGGGAATTAGGTGTTCAGCAGAGGGATGGCACGAGGGAAAATGTACAGGCAGTACTCGATTTACAATCATTCGTTTAGTGACTTTTCAAAGTGACAACGGCACTGAAGGTCAGACTTAATGTTTACATTGCCAACCACCGCCACACCTGTGGTACGGTGCAGGTAGTCCCCAACTTACAACCATTCATTTAGCAACTGTTCAAAGTTACAATAGAACTGAAAAAAGTGTCTTACATCTGGTCCTCATACTTATGACCACTGCAGCATTGCCATGATTGCATGATCAAAATTTGGGCACTTGGCAACCGATCTGTATTTATGACAGTTGCAGTTTCCCAGGGTCATGTGATCACTGTCTGTGAGCTTCCCAGCCAGCTTCTGACAAAAAAGTAAACTGGAGAAGCTGGATTTGCTCAACCACCGAGTATTCACTTAAGAAGTGCAGCTGTTTTGCTTAACAACAGGTCATAAAATTGGGCACGGCTCACTTAATGTTAGTCTTGCTTAGCAACAGAAATGCTGATCCCAATTGTGTCTGTTCTGAAGTAGACTGACACACCCTCCCCCTCCTTCCATCCAGCACCACAACAACAACATCATCATCCTCCTCATCCTCATCATCAAATTAGAAGGGGCCTTGGAGGTCTTCTAGTCCACCCCCCTGCTCAGGCAGGAAACCGTATACCAATTCAGACAAATGGCTGTCCAGGCTCTTCTTAACAACTTCCAGTGTTGGAGCATTCACAACTTCTGGAGGCAGGTTGTTCCACTGATTAATTGTTCAAACTGTCAGGAAGTTTCTCCTTAGTTCTAGGTTGCTTCTCTCTTTGGTTAGTTTCCATCCGTTGTTTCTTGTCCTGCCTTCAGGCACTTTGGAGAATAGCTTGACTCCCTCTTCTTTGGGGCAGCCCCTGAGATATTGGATCACTGCTATCATGTCCCCCTCGTCCTTCTCTTCATTAAACCAGACATTCACAATTCCAGCAACCATTCCTGATATGCTTTAGCCTCCAGCCCCCTGATCATCTTTCTTAATAATAATAATAATAATAATAATAATAATAAAGTTGGAAGGGACCTTGGAGGTCATCGAGTCCAACCCCCTGCTCAGGCAGGAAACCCTATACCATTTCGGACAAATGGCTGTCCAGTCTCTTCTTAAAAACTTCCAGTGTTGGAGCATTCACCGCTTCTGGAGGCAGGTTGTTCCACTGGTTAATTGTTCTAACTGTCAGGAAGTTTCTCCTCAGTTCCAGGTTGCTTCTCTCCTTGACTAGTTTCCATCCATTACTTCTTGTCCTGCCCTCAAGAGCCCTTTCTTGCTCTTCTCTGCACTCTTTCTAGAGTCTCAACATCTTTTTTACATCGTGGTGACCAAAACTGGATGCAGTATTCCAAGTGTGGCCTTACCAAGGCATTGTAAAGTGGTATCAACACTTCACATGATCTTGATTCTATCCCTCTGTTAATGCAGCCTAACACTGTAGATGACTGTGTGACGGAGGCCTTTGAAAAAAAGACCAATTCCCCATCGGAGACCGTTATGAACAGAATGGAAAACAAAACTGTCTATACAGCTCGTCCTCGACTTACAACAGTTCATTTAGTGACCGAAGTTACACCCGAAAAGAGCGACTTATGACTTTTTCACAATTAGACCTTTGCAGTATCCCGTGATCACGTGATCAAAATTCAGACGCTTGGCAACTGACTCATACTTATGACAGTCACACGTGATTCCCTCCTTTGGCGACCTTTTGACAAGCAGAGTCAATGGAGAAGCCAGATTCACTTAACAACCGTCTTACTGATGTAACAACTGTGGGAAGAAAGGTCGTAAAATGGGGCCAAATTCACTCAACAACTCTCTTGCTTAGCCACAGAAATGTTGGGCTCAATTGCTGTGGTAAGTCGAGGACTTTCTGTATTCAATAAAAATCAGATTCTGGGCCTGCCAGGAATAGAACTCCATGATTCTCTTTTGTGAAAAATCAATAAAATTGGTAGTTTTTTAATTAAGAAATATGAGAAGTAAAGATAGATAGATAGATAGATAGATAGATAGATAGATAGATAGATAGATAGATAGATAGATAGATAGATAGATAGATAGATAGATAGATAGATAGGTAGATAGGTAGATAGGTAGATAGGTAGATAGGTAGATAGGTATTAATCTGAATTAATACAAGGTAAAGTCAGGGCCATTAAAGGAAGGACTTCACCTCATTCATAGTTAAACCATAGAACTCGCTCCCATAAGATGTTATGATGGCTAATGATCATTTAAGTTCCATTAAAAGAGGATTAAACACATTTCATGGAGAAAATGGGTATCAGAAGATGGTTACTATACGCTGGTATATCTCCAGGCTTGGAAACATTATATTTCTGATTGCCAGTTGATAATGCAGTTATTCATTTTGGTTAAATATTTTTGAGGAAAGTGAAAATATTGCTTAATGATCTTGCTCATTATTTCTATTTTATATCTTGGGAAATATTCCCCCTATTACCCAAGACTTAATTGCCATTGCTACCATTAATTGGGGTGTTGTTTTTTCCCCTGTAAAATAATCAGATTTGCTATTGCAAACTGAAAAACTTGCACTGAAAAACTAAAATATGTTTTTATCTGGATCAATGGGATGTCAAAGCATTGGAAATTGCACTGGCTGAAACCATTTAGTATAAAATTAAATAATTTGCAGATGGAACGTTTTGCTTCTTTTAGGACCATGCTGAAGATCCTCTGGCATATTTTAGAATCATGCAAGTAGCTTCCAGCAGTAAATCCTCTGGACCAGAACCGGATAAGTAGTCCCAGAAATACATATTGTAGCATATACAGGTAATCCTCACCTGAGCCCCAGGTGAGCCAGTTGCCAAGCGTCCAAATGTTGATCACATGACCAAGGGGAGGCTACAGTGGTCATAAGTGTGAAAAATGCTCATAAGTCCCTTTTTTCCCCAGTAGCGTCCTAACTTCAAAGGGTCACTAAATGAATGATTGTAAGTCAGGACTACCTGTATATTGTAAAGCATTACACAAACTTTTTTCAGGCTAGAGTTCCTTAGATTGAATGTTCTGTTCCCAGAACATTTTGTGGTATGAATATGGATTCTCAGGCTAATAAAGGGATCAGGAATTGCTAAAATAATAAGCAGATGCCACCTGCCCCAGCTTCATAAAAGCAACAGACCCTCAACACACTTTCCAGCCCTTTCCCCCATGAGCGCTTGAGGATAAAGTCCCATTATGATTATATGCAGGTAACCCTCGGGTTATGACCACAACTGAGCCCCGCAATCATAGTTGTAAGTTGGGATAGTTGTAAAGTGGATCACCATACGAGCAGAGCCAGACCATTTTTGCCATGTTTTTTAAGTGAACACGGCAGTCGTAAAGTGAATGCAGCGGTTGTAAAGTGAACGCAGTGGTTGTTAAGTGAACGCAGCAGTCACTAAGCGAACCCACTGTTCTCTGTGGGGTGTTTTTTGTCAGTAACCATAAATAAATGCTGGTTTATTTATGGTTACTGCATAAATCACAGTCATGTCACACTGGGGCGTGGCAAATAGCTGTAAATGGCTGCCAAGTGCTCAAAATGCGATCACCTCAGCATGCCGGGGGGGGGGAGGGGCGGGAGGGGGTGATGTCAGAACTTTGAAACTGGGTGCTAAGTAGCTTTTGGGGGGGGGTATCTGTGCTAATTTTGAATGGTCACTAAGTGACCGGTTGTAAGTTGACCTGTATGGGGCCTCATTTGAAGTGAAAGCCCAGGCCAGAATTCTTGCGTTCTAACCTTTCTTCTGATGGAGGTTCCTGTCTGAACCCTCTGAGATGTTTTCTGCCTAAGCTGTGGAGAGAGTGACGGCCTTCACACAACCCTAACATTAATCCTTACACAACTGCAAAGCCTTTGGAGAAGTCCCAAAGGTGCTTTTTTTCAGGAGGCCACCGGACTTGTTTTTCTTTGAAGACGTTTCGCTTCTCGTTCCAAGAAGCTTGGAAGGAGTCTTCTGTTCAGCATCTTTTCCACTGGACTCCCTTTTTTAATTAGGCCAACATAGCAGTTGCTAAGAAATTACCAGCATCTATTTCTTTTGGGAGCAGAAATACTAAATAATAGGCATCATGGCCACCTCTGTGCACACCCAGAACTGGGCACAATTTAAGGAGTTCAAATTATTTTTTTAGAACCTTAAAGAGTTCAGGGTCTCCTTATCCAAGCTCACTTGGACCCTTACGGACCAGTGAAGTGGCTCAGGATGGACCTTTTGAAGAAGCCGGAGAATGGCCTTCTCCAGCACCGCTCCCATCTCTGTGAACAGCATGGCATGCCTCTGCTCCCCCCCCCATCATTTAGAAAATATCTTTTCCACCAAGCATTTAGCTGATTTTTAATAAAACGTACAAGGTTGTTTTGCATTTCCTTTCTGCACCTAATCTCATTTTCTCCCATTTTCTCATCTCTCATCTTTCCTACTACCTTCTCCTATTGGTGTGTTATGATTTATCAATTGTTGTTTGTATCTTATGATTTATGATGGTATCTTATGATTTGTGATCTGTGACATCACTCTGTTGTTTGGATGTACATTGACAGCTCCCGCACCGGGAACAAATCCCTTGTCTGTCCAACCACATCTGGCCAATAAAGAATTCTATTCTATGAGCCAAGAGTGTGTGGCGGCAGACAAAAAAGCCAATGCAATCCTAAGTTGCATTAACAGAGGGATTCAATCACGATTATGTGAGGTACTAATACCACTCTATAAAGCCTTAGTAAGACCACACCTAGAACACTGCAACCAATTTTGGTCTCCACACTACAGAAAAGATGTTGATGCTCTAGAGAAAGTGCAGAGAAGAGCAACAAAGATGATTAGGGGACTGGAAGCTAAAACATATGAAGAACGGTTGCAGGAACTGGACATGGCTAGTCTAGTGAAGAGAAGGACCAGGGGAGACATGATAGCAGTCTTCTAATATCTAAGGGGTTGCCACAGAGAAGAGGGGGGTCAAGCTATTCTCCAAAGCACCAGAACGCAGGACAAGGAATAATGGATGGAAACTGATCAAGGAGAGATTCAACCTGGAAATAAGGAGAAATTTCCTGACAGTGAGAACAATCAACTAATGGAACAATCTGCCTTCAGACGTTGTTGGTGCTTCATCACTGGAGGCTTTCAAGAAGAGACTGGACAACCAATTTGAAATTGTATAGGGGGTTGGACTAGAAGACCTCCAAGGCCACTTCCAAGTCTGTTATTCTGAAAGAAAAGTAAGGGGAAAGGGTCTAAGTTGGGTTACTGGAAGATGGATTAAGTTCTTTTTTGTCTGACCGGATATAGCGGTATGTGGGAATGACCTTGGAGGCACAATGAGGAGATGCTGCCTAGAGAACATCAGATAAGAGGGAGCATAGCCTACAGGTGCATAATGGGCAGAGCAAGGGACCCTCCCTTTCAGGCTATAAAGCAAATAGGGGTGGGGGAGGTTGCACTTTCAGACTTGCAAGACTGTTGCCAGCTTTCACAGGTAGAAGAGACAGGGCCGAGAGTCTAGAAAGAGTGCAGAGAAGAGCAACAAAGACGATTAGCGGATTAAAGGCCGAAACACACTTGCAGGAATTGGGTATGTCTACTCTAACAGAAAGAAGGTCTAGGGGGTGACATGATAGCAGTGTTCCAGTATTTGAGGGGCTGCCACAAAGAAGAGGGGGTCAAACTATTCTCCAAAGCACCAGAAGGCCAGAGAAGAAACAATGGATGGAAGCTAATCAAGGAGAGAAGCAACCTGAAATTAAGGAGAAATTTTCTGACAGTTAAAACAATTAATCAGTGGGATGGGTTACCTTCAGAAGCTGCAGGTGCTCCATCACCGGAGGTTTTTAGGAAGAGATTGGACAGGCATTTGTCTGGAATGGTATAGAGCAGGGGTCCCCAACCCCCAGTCCATGGACCGGGACCAGGCCGCAGCATGCCAGCAACCGGTCTGCAAAAACAAGCAAAGCCCCATCCATGGGATGCAGGCAGCACACAAAACCACACACCCTCCAGTCCGTGGAAAAACCTTTCTCCATGGAACCGGTCCCTGGTGCCCAAAAAGCTGGGGACCTCTGGTATAGAATTTCCTGCTTGAGTAGAAGGTTGGACTTGAAGAGCTCCAAGGTCCCTTCCAACTCTGTTCTTTTCTTATTCAGATGAGCTAAGTCTACCTTATTGTAAGGCTACATTAACAGAATCTTGCAAGTCTGAAAGTCAAGTTCTCCTGCTTTTACCACCCATTCACTTAGGGACGGTCCCTCCTGAGCCTCTTGCTCCATCTATTACGCAGCTGCAGTCTCTGCTCCCTCTAATCTGACCAATCCCTAGGCAGCAACTCTTCATCCAGCCTCCCAAGGTCTTTCCCACAGACCACAACACAGGCTGAACCCTTCCCTCCTCCACCCTTCCTACCTCTTCCGGAGCATCGTTCTTGCATGGCCCGGTGCCACCAGCAACACAGCCCTCTTTAAAGCCACCGTCCCCTCAACTGCTCTGGTCATGTGGGATGCAATTATCACCTTGCTCGGCCTTCAAAAAGACCGCTTCTTTGGGAAACGAAAACGTTAATTGCACCGTTTTACAGTACTGCATCTGAGGTTTTTGCATCAGTTACACTTATTCTACCCTTCTGTGGGAGTAAATGGGAAAGGGCCCTTTCTCCTCTGAAAAGAAAACAAACTCAGAAGCATCCAGGAAAGGTTTAAATCACGTTCCACATCAGACTTGATCAAGAGGGATTCAAACCCAGACGGGCGAATAAAATGCTCCAGAGAGGTACAAGTTGACTTTCGCCTTCTGGGCTACGCCTGCCAGCACATGGCTTGTGTGCTAAGCAAATGCTTCGACTGAGTGGCAGAACAGCTGCTGAGCAGTTTAAAAATACTTAGAAGGGAGGGCTGGTGCAATGCAGTGGCGAGAGACTCTCCAGTGCAAATCTTCTCTTTGGTGCCAATTCTCACTGGGTGGATGGCCAAAAGCAAAGTATTCTCCTCCTAGCGTTGGTCCTTCTCCTCTCGTCTTACAGGGCAATGTAAGAATAATTGAGATGGGAAGCCTGTCAAGCATGCTCATCCCTCGGAATCTGCTGGGAAAGGACCAATTTTGCACCACGCCCTTCTTAATCCTTCGAGGGGGGTATTGCCTGTGCCTACAGGCAGTTGACGCTTATGGGCTTTACAGTATTTTCACCATCTTCCTTAATCGTTTATGCCTTAAGGCAGGGGTCCCCAACCCTTGGTCTCTGATCCAGCACCGGGCCATGGCATGCCAGAAACTGGGCCGCACAAACAAGCAAAGTCCCATCCATGGGATGCAGGCAGCACACGAAACCACACCCCCTCCGGTCCATGGGAAAAACCTCTCTCCCTGGAACCGGTCCCTGGTGCCCAAAAGGTTGGGGCCCCTGCCTTAAGGTGGGAGCATATGGGTTTTCAGAATCTACACTCATACTACGCTTCCATCTGCTTTTGTTTTTAAAGGGAGCAAAATGTTTAGCTTTGGACTCTCAAGTGAACATAGAACTTAGAATAACAGAGTTGGAAGGGACCTTGGAGGTCTTCTAGTCCAACCCCTTGCTCAAGCAGGAGATCCTAGACCATTTCAGACAAATGGTTGTCCAGTCTCTTTTTGAAAGCCTCCAGTGATGGAGCACCCACAACTTCTGGAGACAAGCAGTTCCTCTGGTTGATTATTTTCACTGTTAGGAAATTTCTCTTTAATTCCAGGCTGCTTCTCTCCTTGATTAGTTTCCAACCGGTTGTTTCTCGTCTTGCCTTTTGGTGCTTTGGAAAATAGTTTGACCCCCCCCCCTCTTCTTTGTAGGAGCCCCTCAAATATTGGAACACTGCTATCATGTCAGGCCTGGTCCTAGTTCTAAGGCTGAAATTAGTGTGCACTAACCCTGCCTTTTAAGACCTTGGAGGGCCAATACAGATAGTCCTCAGTTTATGACCATTTTCATCCAGTGAACATTCAACGTTACAATGGTGCTGAATGAATGATTGTGATTACAACTGGTCCTCAGAGTTCTAGTCATTCCAGCACTTCCGCAGTCACGTGGTCGCGATCTGGGTGCTTAGCAACCGGTTTGCACTTATGACCGGCTGCAATGCCCCGCGATCACATGTTTGCCATTTGCCACCTTCCCTGCCAGCTTCCCCAGACAGTCAATGGCTACTGATGAGAATCCTGGGTGTTGAAGTCCACCTACCTAGAAGTCGCCACGGCTGGGAAACATTGCCCTAGGACAGGGGTAGGCAACCTTGGCTCTTTCGTGACTCGTGGACTTCAACTCCCAGAATTCCTGAGCCAGCATGGCTCAGCTTGGAAACCTCTCCCTTTCCCCTCAGCATGGCTGGCTCAGGGATTCTGGGAGTTGAAGTCCACGAGTCATAAAAGAGCCACGGTTGCCTACCCCTGCCCTAGGCTACATAAAAAAAGCAGACTATCTGCTTACATACAAATGAAAGTTGCATTCTCTCTGAAGGGAGAATTAGCAGCTGCCATGAGGGGGGGTGGGGGATGCAAAAAAATCAACATGGCGGCCATCAAAGCTCCACATTTGGGATCCACATTAAAGAGGCGGCAGGGCCTTAGTCACACAGTCATGGCCATCCCTGAGATTTTCTAACCTCTCCCTGGCAGCCGGCTCTTCCTGCTTGGTTCTACTGCAAAGACTGAGCCACTGGCATGTGTCCTCTGGCATGGCTGGCATTCAAGAACCTGTCACCTTTCAACGTTTGTGACAGATTGCTTTGGAATCCAAAGCAAAAAAGGCATGGAAGCCATCCCAGAGGCTCGTGAATCATGAGCCTTTTGAAAGAAGCAGGCACGGTGAAGGCCTTCAGTTCTTGCCTAAATCTGAAGGCCTGCAATTAATAAGCAAATACACTGAAGGTGCTTTTTTAGCACCTATTAAAAGTAATGCAGAAAGCTTTTACGTTATGAATATGTGCAGCAGCAGCCAAAAAAGCTAATACAGTTGTGGGTTGTATAAACAGAGGCATAGAATCAAGATCACGCAAAGTATTAGTACCGCTTTATAAAACTCTAGTAAGACCACACCTGGAATACTGCAACCAATTTTGGTCACCATACTACAACAAAGATGTTGAGACTTTGGAAAAAATTCAGAGAAGAGTAACTCAGATGATCAAAGGCCTGGAGACTAAAACATATGAAGAATAGCTGCAGGACTTGGGTTTGGCTAGTCTAAAGAAAGGAAGAAATAGGGGTGACATGATAGCAGTATCTCAGTATTTGAGAGGCTGCCACAAAAAAGAGGGAGTCAAATTATTCTCCAAAGCACCAGAGGGCAGGACAAGAAAAAATGGTTGGAAACTGATCAAAGAGAGAAGCAACCTGGAATTGACAAGAAACTTCCCAACAGGGAGGACAATTAACCAGTGGAACAGCTTGCCTTCAGAAATCATGGGCGCTCCATCACTGGAGACTTTTAAGAAGAGACTGGACAGTCACTTGTCTGAAAGGGTATAGGTTCTCCTGCTTGAGCAAGGGGCTGGACTAGAAGACCTCCAAGGTCCCTTCCAGCTCTATTCTATTCTATTTCTTGCTCTCAGTGCTCTCTAAACTAAATGAATGCAGTTTTCCAAGCTTTCAGATTTGGGGTCCTCACCTCAGTTCTTTCCCGGAGATGGCAGAGATGGAACCTCTGACCTTTCTCACGAAAAATATAGTTCCTCATTGTGAGAAGGAAACACAAGAAAAGTTTGAAAAGCATAGAAGGGGCTTAAGACATTTCAACAAAACTCTCGCAGTGTCTGCAAAAATGAGATTCAAAGAAATGGAAGTAGCACCCATATTTCCACCCATTTTTCATCATAGCTTCCACCACCTATTGCTGGCAATGGGCTGTCCCTAACTCCGGTTTTCCCAACTTTGGCAACTTAAGACATGTGGACTTCATCACCCAGAATTCCCCAGCCAGCCATGCCCTAACTGGCTTCACTAGTTAATTTTTTTTTTTTTTGCAATTGAGTCAGAACACCGAGGTGCTTCTCGATTGAAAGGATTAGTCAGTGACGTCACCATTGCCCATGGGACATCCAGTTGAGGGCTCTTTCAGACAGGAAGGCGGTGCAGAGAGTGGTGAGGACGGCAGAAAAGATTATTGGCAGTTCCCTCCCTTCCATCCAGGACATAGCACAGAAGCGATGCTTGGGCAGGGTCCGCAGGATTGCCTGGGACACAACACATCCTCTCCACGACCTGTTTTCCTTGTTACCTTCCGGGAGGAGGGGGCTTCGTGGTATCCGAAGCAGAACATCCAGATTCAGTCACAGTTTTGTTCCATACAGTATCAACCTTGTGAACTCTCAAATTTCCTCTTTCCGCTATGAATTCAAAATAGACAGTGATTAATATTCATATGTTGTTTATATGTAAGGGTGCAGGTATATACATATGTATGTATATAGCATGTCTATATGTGAGTTATGTATGTGTACACTTTTGAGAGCAGGCAACAGAATTTCATTTCTAACGTGTGCCAGTATGCCCACAGTAAAAAATGACAATGAAAGTTATCGTTATCTTTCATGTCCCCATCAGGAGCTGCAGTGAGGGACGGGAGCTCCACCCTGCCCCACGGCAGCTCCTGGGTCTCGAACGTGGGCTTGATAACCTCCTGCCCAGTGTCCTAACCACTCGAGCCACTGTGTTCCTTTTTATTGGTCGATGAAAAGATGCCTTGAGAACACCATCTGAAGGAAGTGTTAAAGCAGGAGAAGCACCCCCATAACTCAATGTGCCAGACGAGAACTGAACCACATCACCAAAATGATATTCTCCTTTGAAAAACAATCCCGAGAAGCAAATTCTCTTTTATCAAACGGAAGCAGAATTGCTAGAAGGAGAAATTCTCCGCGCCGCTGCACTAGCCCTAATAAAGATATAGTCCCCCGGTGTCAGTCAAATGAGTAATTGAACCTAACAGCGCTCAAGGTAGTGAAGTCAGATCTTTTCATGTCAGAGGTTCCACAGAATGAGCCAAATCGTTATAGAACTAGCAGATGGGAGCTGAACGTTTCTGGTCAACTGATAATACTGAAGCAGGGTGGCTGTACAACCGAGTCAACCACGTTACTAGTGGTTCACAGGTGTTCTCCAAACTTTGGTTCTCTCTAAATTTCAACAACTGCCAGGCCCAGCCCAAGAACAACAGAGAAAAATCCAGCCAAATCTGTATCTGCTCACACCAATAGACAGAATCTTGCCAGATTAAACCTTCGCCACTCTCACCCCAACAGATATAGGCTGAGAGATTCTAGGGAATGGCTCCAGCACATAGCAGCAGCACTTAGACTTGCCTGTACATACTGCTTTAGAGCCCTCTCTAAGCGGTTTGCAGGATCAGCCTATTGCCCCCCAACAATCTGGGTCCCCATTTTACCAACCTCGGAAGGTGGGTGGGTGGGTGAGTGGGTAGGCAGGCAGGCAGGCAGGCAGGCAGGCAGGCAGGCAGGCAGGCAGACAGACAGACAGAGCACTTATATATGGTTCAAAGTGCTTTGCACTCCTCTCTAAGCGGGTTTAGAGTCAGCAAGTTGCCCCAAACAATCTGGGTCCTCATTTTGCCGACCTGAAGGATGGAAGGCTGAGTCAATCTTCAGCCGGTTAGGATCAAACTCCTGGCAGTGGGCAGAGTTAGCCTGCAATGCAGAATTCTAACCACTGGGCCACCAAGGTTCCCGACTCTTTCCCTCTGTCTCCTATTAAACTCTGGGCTGGGCTGCCTTTTGCCTCGTGCCTCTCCTTGGAATGTGCTCCCTCCTTCTTGGGAAGCACCACTTCACTATAGTCCATCATGCCACGCCCCCCTTTGTAGGCCCAATCCACCACAGCAAGGCTTCCCCACCCCATTTTAAATCCCACCAAACTTCAGTGAGAAGAAGCAAGGCTCCTATAGAACTGCCTAATTCCATTCCATTAGGAATTTCCTTATAGGTAGTCCTCAACTTATGAGTACAAAAATTCTGCTGCTAACCGAGACATTTCTTAAGTGAGTTTTGCCTCATTTTGCAACCTTGCTTGCAACAGTTGTTGAGTGAGTAACAGGGTTGTTAAGTGAACCTGGCTTCCCCATTGACCTTGCTTGTCAGAAGGTCGCAAAAAGGGGATCACGTGACCCCGGGACACTGCGACTGTCGTAAATATGAGTCAGTTGCCAAGTGTCTGAATTTTGATCACATGATCAGGGGAATGCTACAACGGCTGTAAGTTGTGAAAAACGGTCGTAAGTCACTTTTTTCTCTGGCGTTGTAACTTCAAATGGTCACTAAGATGAACTTCTGTAAGTCGAGGACTATCGGTATTTCCATCCAGATTGTAAACAGTTAATCATGTATTAATTTGTTAGATTTGTTTCCCATCTTCATTTTGTGCAACTCAAGGTAACATTTTGTACATAATGTCCTTGCTTCCTATTTTCTCCAAACAATGCTGTGAGGTGGGTTGAACTGAGACAGAGAGAAAGGGAGAGAGAAAGAGAGAGAGAGAGAGAAAGAGAGAGAGAGAAAGAAAGAGAAAGAGAGAAAGAGAGAGAGAGAAAGAGAGAGAGGGGGAGAGAGAGAGAAAGAGAAAGAAAGAGAGAGAGAGAGAGAGAAAGAGAGAGGGGGGAGAGAGAGAGAGAGACTGGCCTCGCTTATCCAACCCATAACCTTCTACCATCACAGTGACAAAGTTGCCCCACACCAGCCTAGACATACAACACACTCCTTACCCCCCCCTCCGAAAATAGGCACACCTCCAAACAACAAAAGGAGATACCCTTTGCTATTTTTATTTTCTGAGAATGTCTATGAAGCCAGTTGGGTGTCAACTGTTGTTGCTGACATTCTGCTTCACGCTGCAATCAGATAGATTCTGGGTAGGGTCTCCTAGCCCACTGCCATATGCCAAATGATTTTTTTAAACAACAACAACAACAAAAACCCAACATACAAGCAGTTGATAGTAGAATCTACAACCTGGAGAGACGGCAGCCTTCCCTTCAAGCAAAGTGTTCAAAGGCTGGATTCCTTGGCTTCAGGGGTCCTTCCAACGTTGGGTCTGATGGACTCTTCAGATCTTAACTAACTCTAAACTTAAACCGCTTCCTTATTTTGTCCCAGAATCTCTCAGAATCTCTCTTTTTCACTCGATGCTCCAGATTCTATTGAAAGTGTTCTAAATGCCCAATTTGGAGAGATTCTACAGAATTATACAGAATAACAGAGTTGGAGGGAACCTTGTAGGTCATCTAGTCCAACCCCCTGCTCAAGCAGGAGACCCTACACCATTTCTGACAGATGGCAGTCCAGTCTCTTCTTGAAAGCTTCCAGTGATGAAGCTCCCATAACTTCTGAAGGCAAACTGTTCTACTGGTTGATTGTTCTCACTGTCAGAACATTTCTCCTTATTTCTAGGTTGAATCTCTCCTGATTAAGCGTCTGGAGACAAAAATGTATGAAGAACGGTTGCAGGAATTGGGTATGACCAGTCTAGAGAAAAGAAGGAGTAGGGGTGACATGATGGTATTCCAGTATTTGAGGGGCTGCCACAAAGAAGAGGGGGGCAACTTATTTTCCAAAGCACCAGAAGACAAGATAAGAAGCAATGGATGGAAACTAATCAAGGAGAGAAGCAACCTGGAATTAAGGAGAAACAGTGACAACAATTAATCAGTGGAATACTTGCGTCCAGAAGTTGTGGGTGCTTCATCACTAAAGGTTTTTAAGAAGAGAGTGGACAGCCACTTGTCTGAAATGGTATAGGTTTCCTGCTTGAGCAGGGGGTTGGACTAGAAGACCTCCAAGGTCCCTTCCAGCTTTATTCTGATTGATTGATTGCAAAAAGGGGAGGGGAAGCCACATGTCAGCAAGAAAGCTGAAGTTACCCCCCTCCTGCTTTACAATATCCACATTGAGCTAAATCCTTGACCAGAGACACTGGAGTTGTTTGAAGTCATAGAATGACTCCAGAAATATAACTTGGGGTAGATCTTATAGAAGTGAAGTCTCGGTACTCTGTTCATAGCTAAAAAGATTCTCTAGATATATTGAAGGACATTTATGGGTAAATCAAATTTTAAAAAAGAATAGCTGGGTCCATGAGTATAGGTAGTCCTTGACTTATAACCGTTTGGTGAAGCTGGTGAAATTGACAGCTTTGATTAAAGAAAAAACGGTGGCTAATTCTATTTCTATTTGGAAAAGATTTTTGGATTTTTAGCAAGAAATTGAAAGAAAGGACAAGGTAATTTTGGGATCTAAAGATTGGAATTAATATGGGGGTTATAGAAATAGTGGAGACAAACGTTAACCTTAGAGTAAGAGTTAGATGAAGTTTTAAAATTCATATCTGTAACGAAGAAAGTCAGAAGTCATTTTTTTTCTACAGGATCCAATCTGGGTCACTCACCAGGACCAGAGGTTTAGTCTTCCGGGCTTTCGGACGTGTGCTGGACCCCATCTTCAGGGAACTTCTCCCTAGCAGAGTGCGTGCTGTTCTGTGTGCGATATTTATAGTGTCTGTTGTATGTGGCTTTTTAGATGTCGATTGGGGTGTGTTGGTGGCTGGCTTTTAAGTCATTGGCTATCATTTGCTTGTGCTGTCCAGCCTTCACCTTCTTGATAGGCTGGTGGTAAGTCAGCAGTCCTGTTGATTGACGAGGGGCCAGTTTCCCAGGCTTCCATCACTTCCCTGGCTGTTTTTGTGCCTGCTCGTCCAACAATCTTAGTAGCTGCACACACTCTGCTAGAGAGACGTTCTCTGAGGATGGGCTTCAGCACACGCCCGAAAGTTCGGAAGACAAAACCTTTGGTCCCGGTGATTGACCCAGATTGGCTCCTGCAACATTATCCTGAGATACATAGATACATATATTCATTGATTTATTGATTCATTCATTGATTCATTCATTCTTTTTCTATCTTTCTTGCTTTTTTCTTTTTTTGCACTATCTTTCTTCCTTGATCTTCTTTCTCCACCCTCCTTTTGTCTGTTTATCATTTCAATGTTCTGCTTTTGAAAATCAACCAAGTTATTTAAAAAAAAAAAAAAAAACAACCTAAGAAGCGTTCGTGTTTTTTGGGGCATGGTGAGGAACTGGGAGGGGGTGGAACAGAGCAGACTATTCTGAAGTCTCCATTCAGCCAGAAGGCTTCAGAAAATATAGCTCTGGAAAAAGGACACTTCAGCCCTGAATGCAAATGCCTTTTGTTGGAAACAAGCAGATTTCAAAGCAAGTTTAATTGGCACATGGACAGTGAGTACAATAGGAGGGTTTCTGAGTGTGTGCAATCAACATGGTTGAGCTCACCAGCTGTGGCTTGTGGCAGCTGTAAAAGAACCCAAGTGATCCATTCTTTGCATTTGAAGCCTTAAAAGCAGCACTCTTTGATTCCTAGCTCAAGTAACAAGACCTGTTTTATTTAAAACCTCTGTAACCATTCTCTCCCCCCCCCCAAGCATGGCTCTGATGGTAGCTGTTAATCTAAGATTAGTTCACTGGACGTTGGAGTGGAAGTGCACTGTAGCAAGCCCCCGAGGCTGCTGCTGAAGTACTGACTATCTTGTTGCTAGTACCCTCTGTCTACAAATGCTCAGCCTGGATTGCCCCCGTCTGTCTGTTTCCACTAAAAGAATGCTAAATTCCACCTGCACCCCCACAAAGAAGTTAGCAATCCATACGCAAGGTCTCTAAGGACAGATAATGGCCAAAAGCATGTGCAGACAATATGGCTCTAACATGTTTGTGAAACACAAGCAAAGTTGAGGCCAGGCAGACCTTGGAGGAAGGGTATTCCAAAGAGTGGGGGTCACTGCTGAGAAGACCTGTTGCCTCCTCCACAGCCTATGAACCCCACAAGGAGGGGAGGACCCTGAACAGGACCATTTATGTGCATTTTGGTATGTCATGTTTTATCTTATTGTTACTTGCAGATTCGGACAGGATATAAACATTGGGAACAAACAAACGAGAATCTGCAAGTTAACTACAGGTAGTTCTCAACCTACAACCTGGTTATTACCCTTCAAAGTTATAACAGCCTCAAAACAGGTGCTTTATGACCATTGTAAATGGTCACACTGCGCCCCCTGCTGTCAAAAGGCCACACTGCAGTCGGGTCAGCTTGAGGACTGGTTGCTGCACTCCGCAGTCCCACGACTCTGATTCGCAATGTATTTTGCCGGTTTCTGACAAGAAATGCCCATTCAAATGAATCAGTTCACTTAACGACCACAGCATTTGCCTATTGGCTGCCATGAAAAAAGGCCATAAGATTACTTCCGGTCATATAGATCAGGGGTCCCCAACCCCCGGTCTGTGGACCGGTACCGGGCCGCGGCATCCCACAACTGGTCCGCACAAACAAGCAAAGCGGGATGCAGACAGCACACAAAGCCACGCCCCCTCCGGTCTGCGGATAAACCTCTCTCCATGGAACCGGTCCCTGGTGCCCAAAAGGTTGGGGGTCTCTGATATAGATGCCTCAAGTTATTACCATAATGATTTACAATCACATTTCCAGTCCCAGTTACATTTATAAGTCAAGGACTATCTTATAAAGGTAAAGAGCAAGGTAAAGGTTTCCCCTGTCCAGTGGCGTCCAATTCTAGAGGGTGGTGCTCATGTCCGTTTCTTAGCTGAGGGAGCCAGCATTGTCCAAAGAAAGACATCATCTGTGGTCATGTGATCAGCATGACTATACACAGAAGAGCACGGGATGCTGTTACCTTCCCACCGAAGTGGTTCCTATTGATCTACTCGCATTTGGATGCTTCCGAACTGCTAGATGGGCTGGATCTGGGACAAGGGACGGGAGCTCACCCTGTGTTCTTGAACCTGGGTTGTCAGCTTTCCAGCTGACAAGCTCAGCGTCTTTAACCGTTGAGCCATCGTGCCCCCTTTTGATTATCTTATATGCACCATCAACAGTTTATTACCCAATAATCAGCCAATCTTTCAATATACTTTCAAACGCTAACCTCGCAATCGATACAAAAGCTACGAGTGGCGCAAAGAGCCATGGAAAGATAGATGCTCGGCATCACAGGACGAGACAGAAAGACCTGCGCGTGGATTAGAGAACAAACGGAAGCATACGAGGCCATCAGAAGAGTAAAAGCATTGAAAAGGGAATGGGCTGGTCACATAGCAAGAAGAACGGATGGCAAGTGGACCAAGGCAGCCATAGAACGGGCCCCACTTGATCAAAAGCATCCATGAAGGAGACCTAAAACAAGATGGAGCGACGTCATCCGCAACTATGGCGGGACCAATTGGCAAATGAAAGCCCAGGACCATATTGATTGGAAACATGCAGAAGTGGATCATCCTGCAGTGGATACACAATGGCTAGAATGATGATGATCAGCCATTTAGTTAACTCCAATCAACTGGTTTATCTAAACTTATTATTTTTTTAACTGTTGAAGATCTGAAGCTCTCTTTGAGTAGTTTACAATCAAACACACTAAAAAGTTCAACTGGCTGCCATAGCTCCGAGTACATCGAGTGAAAAGTGCCCATTTGCCCAGCAACAGCAGAAATATCCTTTCATGCCTGACTTTATAGAATCCCAGGGAGCGAGCGCTTGATTTTCCTCCTGCCCTCACAATAAGTAGAACAGAATGCCGTGCAAAGATACCAAAACAATATTTTGGTATCAAAATCCATGCTGCAGATGGCACACCAGAAGAGGGTCAATTCATTAATTATATTTCTTTGCTAATCACATCTTGACTTCTCAGCTTTATTAGTTCATCCCTTCCAGCTTAGGAACAAAAATGAAAGAGGCCTCTCAACTCCAATCCATTCATGAGAAAATGTTACCAAAAAAAAAAAAAAAGCTCTTAATATTTGACAAAGCCAGAAACGTGGGCCAAAACACCGAGCATCAACCAGCATATGTCGCCAAAGCAAAAGGTAAGCAGGTCTGGCAGGATGAATATAGAAGCAGCTGAAACCAATAAATACTGCAAAGGGACATATGGGCACAAACAAAGCTGTATCAAAGCATACTGACCAAAATCTGCACAACATTTACCCAAGGATACAAAAATAAAAATACGGGGAAAATTCAAGAGAGATTTCACT
Source organism: Azemiops feae (assembly GCA_023970755.1). Taxonomy (NCBI): domain Eukaryota; kingdom Metazoa; phylum Chordata; class Lepidosauria; order Squamata; family Viperidae; genus Azemiops; species Azemiops feae. Next base: position 55,431 of record JALGBA010001784.1, on the reverse strand, counting down.
ATCATTAAAAGCATTTAATAGCTACTTTCAAAAATTCAGGATGGCTGGTAATAAGAAAGAACAGCTGGAAACCAGGGGGGGGGGGAAAGGATCGGCTCTATCTTAAACGCAAATAGTACAATTAAACACAAGTTGCTAGCCAAGCAAGCTGCAGGCCAAAGGGAGAAAAATGTTCTGTATCTTGAAAGCTCCTCCACTTGGGAAGAGCAGGCAATGTATGAATAACTCCCAAGGTGGAAGGAGAACATAGACTTGGGCCAAAAGAATTCTGCTTTGTTCTGAAAATAGTTTTTCCCTCAAACCCTGCAGGAAATTCCAACTGGTCAAGTTCTGCAAGAAGAAAAACAACCTCTTTATTTGTTTCTCAACATTCTGACATGTTGAGACACCTAAACAGGCCAAATCTGATCATTCACTCCTAAGGAAAGGCCAAAATGTACTTGATTGTCTTTATGTCTATGGAGATTCTCCATCATCCAAGGTTACGGTTGTCCCAAAGGTGCTTTTCCCAAAAGGCAACTGGACTTTCTTGGGTTTTTTCCCCTTGAAAATATTCCTCTTCTCACCCAACGAGGTTCTGCAGTTTCTTGGATGAGAAGCGAAACATTTTCAAAGAAAAAACCTCAAGAAAGTCCAGTCGCCTTTTGGAAAAAGCACCTTTGGGACTATCTGGAGGCTGCCATTTTGCCCTCAAGTCTATCAGTTCAGAAATTGATTCAAACTACTAGACAATCCAAATTAAACGGCCTTTGTTGCTACTGTTGGTCTATATTTCCTCTGAGCACAAAGCGCAATGCAGTTCGTCTTCCTAACGAGAGCAGCCGGCTTCTAGGACAGGGGCAAAATCTCCAGTTGTACAATCAAGTCATTCCTTCCAGTTACAATCTCCCAGTTCTGGAGGCAGGAGTGGGCAAGCACAATGCAGACCCCAAATGTGCAACCCATCCCAATCGCTCCAAAGAAAGGGACAAATCCTGACTCCCCACTTCCCAAAGGGTGGCTGGCTTTTGCTGAGCAAAGGTTCCCACCAACTTTGAGGATGGACTTTTCCTCACTTCACCAACCACTCTTGCCCAGCCGTTCCAGCAGGAGACAAACTTCCCTTTTGCTTACCTTTTAAGATGATCTCAGCACCATTTTCCTGTTTTGTCACAAGCTGTTTTGCCGGTTCCTCTCCTCCCAAGGTTGTGTTCCCCAGTGCAAAGTCCAAGAGAAGTTCAGAAGCGTTTTCAATTATTGATGTAGGACACTGAAGGTGACTGTAGAATAAAGGCAAGTGAGTTAGTGGGAAATTGCCCTTTCTCTGCTTATATAGCAAGTTAAATTAAATTAGTGGCATCTACATAAGGATCTACTGCTGTTCACATGCCCATATTCAAAGAATGCATCCTTCAGCTATTCAGAAACTCTTAGGAATACCACAAGAGGCAGGCAGTAAAGAAAAACTGTAAAAATATTCTAGATGAAAGGGCCTTGTGATTTTGGGGTGGGGTTCTAAGAATATGGTCCATGTTCAGCATTTAGAAAATAGAATAAGCTGATACCAGAATCAACAGATCTTTCACTTGGGGAAGAAAATCATGATATAACTGCTTGCTTTCAGCTGCCACCGTACGCCTGCTTGTGACAGTCTACCATGCTTGGGGGAAAGTGAAAGTACTTCTGGATCTCCCTGAGATGCTGCTTCAAGGTCACCCGGCTGGGAGAAGAAGGCAGCTGCATACCAACCTATGCTTGAAGTGACTGTTCTAAAAACATCTTGCTTGAACCCGACTGGTCATGGAGGGCGTGTCAGCAGTGGGAGGCAGTTAAGGAAGGGAAAAGTTGAACTTAGGGATTTTGGCATGCAATTCTCAGTTCTGGTTATGCAATACATTTGACTTCTAATAAAACTATACCTTTCTCAACAAATGGAACCAAGGATCATATCTATTTAGAGCAGGGGTGTCAAACTCACGACGTCACATGATGTCGCGCAACGTATCGGGCCGGTTTTGCCATTGCCGGCAATGGGGTGGGCGCGGCTTCCGGATGATGCATCCGGCCCGTGGGCCGGCAGTTTGACACCCCTGATTTAGAGGTTTAAGTGCTGGCAGGTCTGACACTTACATGAATTCATTTATTCAGAAAACCGGTCAGTTGCTCCAAGGAGTTCACAAAATGTATCCCGTAAGGCTGATGAGCAACATTTTTAGGAGAAGACTCAATGAAAAGTGCAAACAGGAGGAGGATGGTACAAAGCAATCGGGTTTGGCCACCCCTGGGGCCAGACTAGGACTTCTCGTTTTATCATTTATCATTTGTTGTGGGTTCACCATCACTGGAGGTTTTCAAGAAAAGATTGGACAACCATTTGTCCAGGATGATATAAGATATCCCGCCATGACCTTGGAGTAGAAGATCCCCAAGGTCCCTTCCAGCTCATGGTTCTATGATCTCCTTCCAAAAGGGGGCAATTGTGGCTTTTCCTTTTTTGCTTGCATGTCAGGCTTAAGCTTCTCTCCTATCCCGATGTTTCTTGCCTCAAAACAGCAGGAGATCAATATTCAGCCTTATGGTCCAAGAGTCTTCTGAAGCCTAACAATGGGATTGGGGAGCATAGCCCAACCGCTGTTATAAGAAACCTGAAGGATTCCCATGCTACACTCTCTCCAGTAAGCCTCTTAACCAGGCCAACAGTTTCTGCCAAATGTTCTCCAGTCAGTCAAGACCAGGGGTCTTCAAACTTGGCCCCTTTATGACTTGTGGACTTCAACTCCCAGAATTCCTCAGCCAGTGTTGCTGGTCAAGACAGTTTTCAGGAATACAATTGCTAATTTGTTTTTTCATCATGCTGCACTCTGTTCCCTGGCTTTCCTCCTCCTTGTGGCTCATATTCAGCTGCCCATTACATTTGTGGAAGTTTACTATCCTAAAGTTTGAAAAACTATGTTCCTCACAGGAACTGCCAAAGAGCATATTCACCAGATTTCAAAATTAGGCAAAATTTCAAATTCAAACTTCTCTCTCTCTCTCTCTCTTTGAATGTAAATTCTTTTCACCTGGACATCTGAAAAGCAAGTACCTCTCCAGACTGTTTTGATTTTAGCATACTGGATGCTGCCTATCAAATCCTGCTAAATATTATGTTTTTAAGGGGTCCCTGGTGCTCTCTGAGTTTGCTTGTTTTCTTGCAGATGTTTCATTACCCTAACTAGGTAACATCATCAGTGCCAGTAAAGAGTGCTGTTAGTTTATATTCTGGTGAATATAATATAAATCAGAATATAAACTGACAGCAAACAGCACTCCTTACTAGCCCTGACGATGTTACCTAGTTTGGGTAATGAAAAGTCTGCAAGAAAACAAGCAAGCTCAGAGAGCACCAAGGACCCCACAGTCCTCCTACTCCTCCTTCTCCTCCACAAACCCCACGCCCTTCTAGCCCTGATGATGTTACCTAGTTTGGGTAATGAAAAGTCTGCAAGAAAACAAGCAAGCTCAGAGAGCACCAAGGACCCCACAGTCCTCCTACTCCTCCTTCTCCTCCACAAACCCCACGCCCTTCTAGCCCTGATGATGTTACCTAGTTTGGGTAATGAAAAGTCTGCAAGAAAACAAGCAAGCTCAGAGAGCACCAAGGACCCCACAGTCCTCCTCCTCCTCCTCCTCCTCCTCCACAAACCCCACGCCCTTCTAGCCCTGACGATGTTACCTAGTTTGGGTAATGAAAAGTCTGCAAGAAAACAAGCAAGCTCAGAGAGCACCAAGGACCCCACAGTCCTCCTCCTCCTCCTCCTCCTCCACAAACCCCACGCCCTTCTAGCCCTGATGATGTTACCTAGTTTGGGTAATGAAAAGTCTGCAAGAAAACAAGCAAGCTCAGAAAGCACCAAGGACCCCACAGTCCTCCTACTCCTCCTTCTCCTCCACAAACCCCACGCCCTTCTAGCCCTGATGATGTTACCTAGTTTGGGTAATGAAAAGTCTGCAAGAAAACAAGCAAGCTCAGAGAGCACCAAGGACCCCACAGTCCTCCTACTCCTCCTTCTCCTCCACAAACCCCACGCCCTTCTAGCCCTGACGATGTTACCTAGTTTGGGTAATGAAAAGTCTGCAAGAAAACAAGCAAGCTCAGAGAGCACCAAGGAGCCCTCTTTTCAACCCTGAGCTACAAATATTCTCCTTCGTGGTATTATGTTTTTAACTAACAAACAAAGTTAAATGTCAGCTACCAACTGTTATCAGGTGTAGATATACCACCACTGAGAAATCTAGAGAACATCAGATATCACCATTCCCTAAAAGAAGGTTTCTGACACTAAATTCAATTTCAGACTTTCGCCACACTTCTCTCTCGATAAAAGATTTATGGAAATTATTTTAGGTTGGAGGCATTCCAGATTTTAAATACAATTTATCAAAATGAACGAATAAATAAATAACTTATAATATTGCCCACCGAAATAAATATAACACAGAAATAGTCATAATCATACAGTAATTACAGTAGTATACGCCCTTTTCAATATTCTCATTGTTCATTTTGTTTGCTTGACTTAATTAAAGAAAAAAGAAAAAAGAAAGAAAAAGAAATGAAAAAAAAAGAAAAAGAACAATGAGAACAAAACAATTATTCAACAGCAACACACACATATATATATATAAAACAGGTTTTGATACTTCTATATATAAATTTTTACATAAGAGTTTCAAGGAACAATAATAATTGGCTCTATTCAGCTGAAAATGCGAAAGATCTGCAAGCTTTAGTAAGGAAAGTCAAGGAGCAAAGTGAAAAAAGGGAACTAAAATTAAATATAAAGTAGACCAAACTAAGGACAGACACAGCAACCAGCCACAGAATGGATAATGCAGCTATCTCAATGCTTGATAGATTCTGCCTTTTACAATTGGTTGCCAACAACAAAGGACCTGTTTAAGAAATATGCCACAGACTTCAACATGGAATGATAGGGCTGGAAGGGACCTTGGAGGTCTTCTAGTCCAATCTCTTATGTCAAGCTACTGTGATTTTGTACTTCTCTATTTTAGAAAATAATAACTGAAAACAGAGCATTTACAGCTAAATATATCACCTTCTTTGATCACTCTGATACCTGAGGGAGTGATATTTTCAACTACATTTGTTCTATGTTCACGCAACTTACATAATTAGATCTTTTATTTGAAAGAGCATCTTTTCCCAGTTACATCTACCTGACCCAACAGAGCAGGGAGGCAGGGGATGTTATGGATCCCCTCTTTTAAGGAGGTCAATCTAGCGGGACCAAGCTCCGTGGTAGCTCACTTCCTGTGGAACACCATCCCTGCAAAGATAAGATTAGCCTCCACCTTGCTACTCTTCCGAAAGGCCCTGAAGATAAGAGTTTTGCCATCAGGGACCCAGCCAGGTGGGAGGTAAACTCAAGGGACCCAACGGGGCAGGATGGATAGGGTAGACTTGCACTTGGGTCAGTAGCCACGATGGCCTCGGAAAAGAGATTCAGATGCCACCTACAAAGAACAGAAGAGTTATTTTCTCTGTGACATTCCATGGAACCAAAAGTTGCATTTGAAAAAAGAGGAGAGAAAGAGTATTTCCTTGCTGATAGCTAACGAAAAGGTAAGCTGGATTTTTCAAAAATGGAAAAGGACAATGACCTCCACAGAGCAAAGACAGCGTTATAAAAAAAAAGTCAAGGAAAAGCAAGAATGACAATGATGATGAGTAACTTGGTAGAGAACAAGAGTTACAAAGATAGGATGTTCCAAGAGAAAAAAACCCCAGGGTAAAGTGTCTTATTGCTCATGGGAAACTATGAAGCTATTAACCTCATTCCACAATGCAAGACACAGAATAGAACATAGAATAACAGGGTTGGAAGGGACCATGGAGGTTGTCCAGTCCAGGGCTTTTCAACCTTTTCACCCACTGTACCACTTTTAGGATATGGCAATATTCGAGTACCACCAGTCACCTAGCAAGGTGTCAAAAACTTGATGACCAAAAAAAAAAAAAAAAGGAAAATAGTGATAAAGTACAAGTAGTCCTTGACTTACAACAGTTTGCTTAGTGACTGTTCAAAGTTACAACGGCACTGAAAAAAGTGACTTGTGACCATTTTTCACACTTATGACCGTTGCAGCATCCCCAGGGCCATGTGATTTACATTCGGATGCTTGGCGACTGATTCATATTTATGACGGTCGCAGTGTCCCAGGGTCACGTGATCCCCTTTTGCAACCTTCTGACAAGCAAAGTCAGTGGGGAAGCCAGATTCACTTAACGACCGTGTTGCTAATTTAACAACTTAACAAATGTGGCAAGAAAAATCATAAAATGGGGCAAAACTCATTTAACAAATTTCTCACCCCTCCTCCTTTTATATCTTCTCTTCTCTCCCCCCCTTCTTTTATATCTTCTCTTCTCTCCCCCTTCTTTTATATCCTTTCTCTCCCCTCCTCCTTTTATATCATCTCCTCCCCCCCTTTTCTCTTCAGTGCACTTCCAGCTGACTGCTCTCCTCAAGGCTGCGCTTTCTTCACCCCCCTTGTCTTTTTTCCCTCTCTCTCTCCCGCCAAAACCTGCTCCTTTTACAGCCTTTCCTCTCTCTCCCCCTCCTCCTTTTCTCTTCCGGGTGCGCTGGAAGCGCCGATCAGCTGGAGCAGCAGAACCCAGGCAACGCCTCGCGCAGCTCCAGTTGAATCTCTGCCTGAAGACTGGGTGGGGCTGCTGGCCACCCCCAAGGCTGTTGCCGCCAATCAGCTGGAGCTGCGCGCGCTGATCCTGGGCTCTCAGTAGGACCCAGGCAACGTGCAGTTCCAGCTGACGTTCTCACAAGCCTGTGCGGCGCTGCCATCGCTTCACCTCATCCACTTTTACACTTCTTTTTTAACACTTTTTTTACAGTGCTTTTCAACCTGTGATACGCATACCACCTGCCAGCTGCCAACGTACCACCAGTGGTATGCATACCACCAGTTGAAAAGCTCTGGTCTAGTCAACCCCCTCCTTATATCACAGGTATCCAACATTATGGCTTGCCTGGGCTGCATAGAGGAATTTTCTTGGGCTGCATAGGAAATATATAAAGTAAAAGTGTGTGTGTGTGTATGTGTGTGTGTGTGTGTGTGTGTGTGTGTGGATAGATAGATAGATAGATGGAGAGATAGATAGAGAGATATAGATAGATAGATAGATAGATAGATAGATAGATAGATAGATAGATAGATAGATAGATAGATAGATAGATAAATAAATAGATAGAGAGATAGAGAGATAGAGAGATAGATATAGATAGATAGATAGAGAGATAGATAGATATAGATAGATAGATAGATAGATAGATAGAGAGATAGATATAGAGAGATAGATAGATAGATAGATAGATATAGATAGATAGATAGATAGAGAGAGAGAGAGAGAGAGAGATAGATATAGATAGATAGATAGATAGATAGAGAGATATAGATAGATAGATAGATAGATAGATAGATAGATAGATAGATAAATAAATAGATAGAGAGATAGAGAGATAGATATAGATAGATAGAGAGATAGATATAGATAGATAGATAGATAGATAGAGAGATAGATATAGAGAGATAGATAGATAGATAGATAGATAGATATAGATAGATAGATAGATAGATAGATAGATAGATAGATAGATAGAGAGAGAGATAGATATAGATAGACAGATAGATAGATAGATAGATAGATAGATAGATAGATAGATAGATAGATAGATAGATAGATAGATAGATAGATAGATAGATAGATAGATAGATAGATAGATAGATAGATAGATAGATAGATATCATATAATAATGTTAAAGGTTTATGATTTTGTGGAGATCTTGAGGAGCCCTGGTGGCACAGAGGTTAGAATGCAGCATTGCAGGCTAACTCTGCCCACGGCCAGGAGTTCAATCCTGACCGGCTGAAGTCTTTCCTCCTTCCAAAGTTGGTAAAATGAGGACCCAGATTGTTGGGGGCAATATGCTGACATTTGTAAACTCCTTAGAGAGGGTTGTAAAGCACTATAAAGTGGTATATAAATCTAACTGCTATTTGCTAGTGCTATTGTGGGACTGTATAACTAGTTGTCCAGGGTTCCAAGCCGCAGGTTGGACACACATGACCTACATCATTCTGGACAAATGGACAAATGATCCAACAGGATTTTAAATAATGCTTTATTTCAGTCTATCATTCCGAATAAGATGTGTTTATAGTCATCCCAAAGTGTCTTTGTCAAGAGCCACTGACACAAACTTCTGCTTGTAATATCTAATACTGACTATGTTGTAATGGTCTTCGACTTCGAGGCCATTCATAGTTAGTGATAAGGAGAATGTCCAGCTTGTAACACTTCTGATTCTATTTTGTATTTGCTTTGCTGCTATTATATCATCTTGCGAAGATTAATCCTGAAATGCAGTTTAAAAATGTTTACTAGATGCACAATACAACTCATCCTAATATGGAGTCTACATGTTCCACTATGCCAGTGATGGCGAACCTTTTATAGACCGAGTGCCCAAAACCCACCCTCCCACCCCTGTCCCCGCTCCGCCGTGCCCGCTGGACCACCCACCACCTCCACGGCTTGCCACAGATCACCCAGGCAGCCCAGCAGTGCCATGGTGGCCACGCTCTCCGCCCGTGCCCTGCAGCATTATCTGCGCGCGATGGGGTGCAAGGGTGGAGTCTTGTCCCCAGCTACTATGTCCTTGGCTGCGCAGCATTGCGTGGGCCGTGCCCGGGGGTGACTCTCCTCCGGAGGGCTGCTGGTGAGGAGGGGGCCGTGGGAGGAGGCGGGGCTGAGGCGATGGTGCGTGTGCCCACAGAGAGGGCTCCGAGTGCCGCCTCTGGCACGTGTGCCATAGGTTCGCCACCACTGCACTATGCTTTCCTTCCTTCCTTCCTTCCTTCCTTCCTTCCTTCCTTCCTTCCTTCCTTCCTTCCTTCCTTCCTTTCCTTCCTTCCTTCCTTCCCTCCCTCCTTCCTCCCTCCCTCCCCCTTTCTTCCTCCCTCGCTCACCTTCCTTTCTTCCTTCCTCTCTCCCTCGCTACCCCTGCCTCCCTCCCTCCCTTGCCTTCCTTCCTTCCTCCCTCCTTCCCTCCCTTGCTACCGTCCCTCCCTCACTCGCCTTCCTTCCTTCCTTCCCTTCCTTCCTTGCTTCCTTGCTTGCTTCCTTCCTTTCCATAAACACTGACACTTATGTACAGATAGGTACAGTATATATCTCGTACTGAATGATAGTTTAACCAGAGTTTAAACCACATTAGTTTGGGTTTATTCATACACACAAAAAAGGTAAAGTTTTTTCTGTCAGTTGTGTCTGACTCTAGGGTGCGGTGCTCATCTCTATTTCTTGGTCCAAAGACAATTTCCATGGTCATGTGACCAGCATGGCTATAAGCCCAAAGGTGCACTGAACACTGTTACCTTCCCACACAAATGGCACCTATTAATCTACTCGCATTTGCATGCTTTCGAACTGCTAGGTGGGCAGGGGCTGGGGCAAGGAGCGGGATCTCACCCTCTTGGGTGGAGCTCGGGTCTCCAACCCAGGTCGTCAGTTTTCCAGCTGACATACTCAGCATCTTTAACCACTGAGCCATCAACCCCCATTCACAAAAAATCTAAGCCATAAATCATAGATTTAGAAGAACTGTGATGTCGCAACAAGTTAAGCAAAGACAAGGAAACCACAAGATAATGGCTGATCCAGCTAATCTCTATACAGTTTGCAATTGTAAGTATAGTTTGCCTAATATTTGCAGAATAAACCTCATTTGTCTAGGTTCAAACAATGCAGCAAGAGAGAAATCATGGTTTACAAACCACAGTGTCAAGCTATGCATAAAGTGTTCTTTCATTCTTTGGGAAACCCCAAGATCACATCTGAAGCTCTGTAAACTTTCATTCTTGGATCCCTGCTGGAGCCGGATTGACTTTTGTACTGGGCTGTCCATATTTTAATGGAATATTTCTTGCAAACTGGAGCAAGCTCAGCCAAACAAAGGGGTTGGCCACCTTTGTGATGAACGGAGAGACGTCTGTCTCTTTGCACAGAAATACAAATGACTGCATGGAACTGACATGCAGAATTAGAAATTCTCTCATTCGGCAATCAATTTCTAAAAGGAACAGTGGCTGAAAACCTAAATAACAAGGGGAAAATTGTTGTTAAAATCAATCGTGGAAATGACTGATTATTATGTGCATCTTTTAAATCAGTTTAAGGACTTTTGAGAGGTGGCGACGTGAATTAGCCACGGAAAAGAGATAATCTAGAGACAAATGAGAATTTATTTCAGGAACTGAGTCATATGTGACAAAACTTCCCAAGCTTTTACGAATTAGAAATGAGATAGTAAGGATTATGAATCATCAGTTAAAACCGATAAAGCTTACCGCACCTGGAAAGCCATTTTTATCAATGCTTGAGGTCACACCTTCAGCGTTTGACAGTCTTATGATTGGGGACCGATAGAATTTCTATCTTTTTTTTTTTTTCCTACAGCAAGATTTACTCCTTGCCTTTTCATAAAAGAAGTAGAAAAGTACACGCTACCGGCATGGCAATTAAACTGTCTCCCACTCCAAACAGAAGAAAATTACATAAGTAGATTTATTGCAGAGAATTAGGAAGCTGTGGGGATGAGGACATTTGCTGTCTAAGGAGCACCCTGCAATTCTGCCTTTCCTACAAAACTTAGTCCTCAGGTCGAAATCCTGCCTTGCTTCTTTCTGCACTGTCATATGAATGGATGGATGCTGATTTCCCAGCCTGGAAGGTTTCTGACCTCCACCGTTCACGGTGAAACAGATAACATTAAATTTCGCAATTACTAAGATTGTTGGTCAAGCAGGTACAAAGACAGCCAGGGAAATGATTGAACCCTGGGAAATGGGCCCCTTGTCAGTCAACAGGAATGCTGATTTTACCACCTGCTTATCAGGAGCCAAGGACTTGGCAGCCATCAGTTTCAAAACTAGTGTCATGTCATATTGGTGGACTGATGGCTAGTCCGGATTTTAATTTCAATTGGTTAGTTCCTTCCTTTGATCCAAACTATGAATCCGCCAATCCCTGCCCCAGAGCCAAAAGCCGCCCTGCCCCCAAACACAGCCTTAGAAAGCTGTTCTTTTCAGCTCCCAATGAAATCCTAACTTTGGCTGACCTCATGTCTAGTGAATGGGCAAGCTGGTTTCTGGGTGGGAGGGGGGGAGAGAGAGAGATTTGTCAGGATCCTGGCAGATGTTCCTTTACCCAATAGGAAGCCACACCCAACCAGGCACCACATAAATGCAACACATAGAGTAACTCAAAGCAGACATTCTGGTAGAGAGAATGTATCCGAAATCTCAGAAGACTGAACCTCTGGTCCAGGTGACTGACACAGATTGGATCCCGAAACAGGATCAATTTCTCTGCCATGCGAACCAGAGATGCCTGCCCTGTTAGCTTCTCTCAAACCTTTGAAATCTCCCCCTTTGTAACCCTTCTACTTCTCCACACTAGGCGATGTGGGCTCCTGTCAGCCCCCAAGAACCAGGAACAACAGGTGGAGTTACTTAAGAATAGTTTAATAAACAGAATCATCACTTGTAGACAGAATCTTGCCAGACTAAAGCAGCTATCTGCATAATTACAGATATACTCGGGGAGCTGCTAGGGAGAGTTTTAACCCTTTCCCTGATCATCAAACTTTCCAAGCTCTTCTGCCTTTTTCCCTCTGAAAAGCAGCCCCTCCCTCCTGGGAATCCAGACTACTTTCCACCGCAGCTCCAAATGCATGGCATAAGGTCCTCCATGCTGGCTACAGTGACAACCTGCTGAATTATGCAAAAACCGAGTAGGAAATGACAGCCTGCATCAGTCTGCAAGATGCTGAGTAGGAACCTTTGTACAACTTTGGAAGTCCTTAGCGAAGAGAGAAACTAAACTTGAAGTCAAGGCTAAGCAAAGACAACTAGGTTGCTTAAATACGGTAGTAGAGCTGGGAAAGGCCTCAGAAACGAAAGAGGAAGTGCGGTGCATGTGAGCTGCTATTATTGGCAAGGCCCTTTCCAACTTTTGCGAAAGGGAGTTTTGTGCACCGACTTAAGGGTAAGTCAGCCTTGCTGGCTGAGGAATTCTGGGAGTTGAAGCCCACAAGTCTTAAAGTTGCCGAGTTTGGAGACCCCTGCCCAATCAGAACTAACTATTTCTATCCATTCCGCAACCTACCATCTGGAGGGACCTTGAATGTTTGGCAAGGGGCATCGTTGCTGCAAGATGGCCGGGAGCCTTGACCTGCCTCTCTTCCTGTTCACCAGAATGATTAAGCAAACTAGGAAGTTCCTTTCTGTGGGTGGTTTCACAGCAGGTGCAGCAGGTCACTGGCAACCATTTCCTGGTTCCAGATTGGGAGTCAATAATAAGCGTTGGCTTCCAATTTTAGTTTGTTAGGAGAGGAACCAACAAATGCTCCTGGTTGGCAGGTAATGCTAAATAAAACCTGATTTCCTAGAATCAGAGCTGGAACAGATCAATTAAGGGCTGACACTGACAGGAAAAAAATAAAACTGGAGCAAGCGAGGATAATCTACCAATATATAGCCAGTCCTGAATGTATGACCACAATGGGAAGCAGAATTTTCACTGCTAAGCAAGATGGCTGTTAAGTGAGTCACACCCAATTTTACGACCTTCCTTGCCATGGTTGTTAAGTGAATCATGCTGTCATTAGGCAAGTTCTTAAGTCAGGGGTGTCAAACTCGCAACGTCACGTGACGTGTCACGACGTATCACGACTTTTTCCCCATTGCCGGAGCTGGGGTGGGCGCGGTTTCGGCACGACACATCCGGCCTGCAAGCTAGCAGTTTGACACCCCTGTCTTAAGTGAATCATGCTGTCATTAAACAAATCTTTGCAGAAGCCAGCTGAGAAGATCACAAATAGCAACAGCAATAGCACTTAGACCAGGGGTGTCAAACTGGCAGCCCACGGGCTGGGTGCGTCACGAGCAGGCCACGCCCACCCCGGCTCTGCAAAGGCAAAAAACATCGCGATACGTCACGTGACACGATCGAGTTTGACACCCGTGGCTTAGACTTATTCCAAAGGTACTTTTTCAAGAGGCAACTAGACTTCCTTGTTTTTCTTTGAAGAGCTGAAGAAGCTTCTTGGATGAGAAGCGAAAGGTCTTCAAAGGAAAAGAAGAAAGTCCAGTCGCCTCTTGAAAAAGCACCTTTGGGACAACCATGACCTGGACGGCTGAGAATCTCCACAGACACTCAGACTTATATACCACTCCATATTGTTTTACAACACTCTCTAAGCGGTTTACAGAGTCAGCCTCTTGCCCCCAACCATCTGGCTCCTCATTTTACCCACCTCGGAAGGATGGAAGGCTGAATCAACCTTGAGCCGGTCAGGATCAAACTCCTGGCTGTCGGCAGAGTTAGCCTGCAATACTGCATTCTAACCATTGCACCACTACGGCTCGTGATATGACGATCACATAACCCTTCCAGGTGGTTTCTAAGGCCAGTCCTCCTTAAAATCAATGTACACTTTGACTAGTGCCCTATGGAAAGCCCTGCGTAGTCCAGATGGGAGATGAGCAGAGTATAAGTGATCACAAATAAGTGCAACGGGGGCACAAGATAGATTTGTGCAAAGGTGCTCTTGGCATGGCTATGCCTTCAGCTCTTCCAGGAGGAGCTGAGAGAACCCGCACATTGTCCACCAGTTCTGTCTGGGGGAGGGTGAGCCTATCCAGCATCAAGGATAGAGAATCCTCATAATCAGAGGGCCCAACCCCCCCCCCCAGCCAACTAGTTTTGCCAGGGTTGTGTCAAAAACGGTTCTCCCCCATTCAAGTCCCCCACAGCCTCCAGGCCGTGGGAAAGAACCCCAGAGGGGGGAGAACCTCATGCTGAAGAGTGACTTTACTCAGTGGCTTCATGTAGATCAGGTGTCTCCAACGCCCAACCCTAGGTGGCCTGCTACCAGGCTGTGGCCTGCTCAGAACTGGCCTGCACAAACAGTTGGCCAGCACATGCGCACCCACACAACTCGACTTGCGCAAGTGGCAAGCTGGTTCCCCTGTGTCCCCCCCCCTTCCCACCAGGCCACCAAGCCGTAAAGGTTGGGGACCGCTGATGTAGATGTTCCATAGCAGTGGAGAGAGAATTTAACCCTGAGGGATCTACCTTGCATTACACGTTACACTAACTGGAGATTTGTTTTCAGACCTCCCTTTCACAAGAGGACTTTTAGAGCTCATCAAAGCAGATTCCGAGACAGGGTCCTCGCCTTTTCCTACCCTTCCTCTCTCTCCCCTTTAACGAGGCAGCTTCAACCAGGAAAGACAGTTTCAAAACCCAATGAGCCACATGTGGGTGATAAGGAAGGAAGACCCTGGCTTTCTGCTCAATGCAGCCCCCAGACCCATGACGACCAGGCTGTTTTGCGTTCTAAATGGTGGCTTTCTAGTTGGACAAGAACGAATTGTCACGAAATCGTTGGACGTGGATGTGACGACTCTGCTGACAAGGACGGTGGATGTGGTCTACCTGCTCCACCACAGCCCTGGAACACCAGGTGCTTCTGATTCCATGGCGAGCTGAGATGCCTTCAGGCACCTGGTCATCTTGGCCATTTTGCCTCCTGCCTCCCTGCCCTGCCCTGGCAAGGGTCAGCTGGAGAAAGCTGCTCTTCTCGGTAGGCCCAACATCGTTTCTCAATTTACTTCCAGTGCCTCTGACTCATTAGAAGCCTACCTTTGTGAAATGCTTGTTGGAGAGAAAATGGCTCTGAGAAATTTAGGCAGTGCCACGTGCGATGTTGCCTCTGCTCAGGGAAAGCTAAAAAACAAAGCCACAGTAACAACAGGAGAATGTCTGCAATGAGAAAAAGCTTGTTTCTGCACCGATCGTAATTTGCACAATTGCTCTCATTCAGAATAATCTAACCCTCTATTTTTCAGTTTTTTTATCATTTTTAGAATATCATTTGAGGTCCGGGAAAAGCAAAGCAAATGTGAAGCTGCGGAGATGGACCTCTTTTCTGCTGGAAATCAAGTTCGGCCATTCTGCATTCACAAAAGTCATTGGGCATTCCCAAAAGCAGATTTTATTGCAGCTTTATTCATATTTATTGCATTTTAAAACTCATTCATTATTTTTGCTGTTTTTATCTCTATGATGCTCCTGTATCCATTATCGGATATTTTGCTTTATGCTTTATATATTTTAAGAGATTTCTAAATGGCCCAGGGAACTGGGGCTATTGAGCAGTTTGCTAAATAAAGCAAATTGCTGAAGCCAGAAGCATTTGAAATTTGGCTTTCTCTCTTGAACAAAGTGGATTTTCTGGACAATCACTTAAATATGAGCCAGTAGTGTGCGGCAGCAGCCAAAAAAGCTAATACAATCCTTAGTTGTATAAACAGAGACATAGAATCAAAATCACGTGAAGTATTAGTACCGCTTTATAAAACCTTAGTAAGACCACACCAGGAATGCTGTATCCAGTTTTGGTCACCACCTTACAAAAAAGATGTTGAGACTTTGGAAAAAGTGCAAAGAAGAGCAACTAAGATGATTAAAAAGGTCTGGTGACTAAAACCTATGAAGAACGGTTGCAGGAATTGGGTATGATTAGTCTCTAGAGAAAAGAAGGACTGGGGGTGACATGACAGCAGTATTCCAGTATCTGAGGGGCTGCCACAAAGAGGGGGGGGGTCAACTTATTTCCCAAAGCACCAGAAGGCAGGACAAGAAACAACGGATGGAAATTAAACAAGGAGAGAAGCAACCTGGAATTAAGGAGAAACTTCCTAACATTGAGAACAATTAATCAATGGAAAGGCTTGCATTCAGAAGTTGTGGGTGCTTCACCAGTGGAGGTTTTTAAGAAGAGACTGGACAGCTACTTGTCTGAAATGGTATTGGGCTTCCTGCTTGAGGAGGGGGTTAGACTAGAAGACCTCCAAGGTCCCTTCCAGCTCTATTCTGATTGATAGTTTAATTCAAGCTGAGTCCTACCATTCTGATACTTGGATAGGGAAAGCTTTTATGATTCCCCTGTCTTTGAAAAAGTCATTCCCTCCCTTTTCCAACAAAAATAAATATTCCTCTCATACCAGCATCCTTATGCTCCTCACCCTGACCATGTTTAGAAAGTCTTTAAAAACTTGTGTTTTCCCCCATTTCTTGGGTTAGAGCCGATAGCTCGCTTCTTTGTAGATCTTCTAATATTAGTCTGAATGTTCCCTCTACTAGACAATTTTTTTTATTCCATTAGTTCCTGATGTTTTTAACTTGTTTTACCTCACACAGAGACGGTGTGGAGTTGGGCAACTCTCTGAATTTAATGAATGAACAAATGAATTAATGAACGGTTGAATAACAACAAAATAAATAAAGTGGCCCTTAAGACTTATATGTGCATAATCTCAAAACCGGAGCACGTCTTTGAGCATTTTTTATTGAAGTAGAATAGAAACTGAAAACTCCTAAGAGCTTGACTAAAATTCCTCTAATCAATCTACCGAGGCTGGATGAAAAATACTTTAAAGCAGTCGACTGCAGGATTAATTGGACCACTTTTTAGTTGATCGATTCAGCTAAGCAAAACATATTATTAATTTTGCGTTCACCCACATTTTTAACATCTACTATTCCAAGCTGCTTTGGGCACAATTTGGAAGAACACAATATAAGTGCATTAATCCAATTCAGCGTCTACTTTAATACAATATTAGTCTGGAAGGAAGCTATTCGGTTCTGGCTTAATCCCCTTTCCTGTCCTGGGGCTTTTTTTTTTTTTTTTATTCCACCCAGGTTTTCTGGAGGGGCCTACCCAGTGTACAAAGCTAATTCAAACAAGCAGATGGATAGTTGGTTGTTCTGCGATTACGTTGAAATGGAATAGATACGCTACGTCCATTTCCTTCCAGCATGGAAGACCTCTTCAAGCTCTCCCCCCTCCACAAATATTCTGCTGCATAATTGTGATTTCTTGCCTCATGAGACCGTTCCACATTTTCTGTTGCAAAGCCAGCCTCTCCCACAAAGAACAGAGAGAGCCGTGTCAGTGAAGGAGGACAATGACTCCGGACAGATACAGACCAGTCAAAAACAACCAGAGTTTTTACAGCAGCCTTGTGTCATCTTGACACGCTGGGGAAATAACCCTCTAATCCAGCCCGTGTGTTTCATTTACTGCAGTGTTCTCCAGCTTGCCAGTGTTATGAAAGGCACCCTCCCCCAGAGAGCAGAGGCTTAAAAAACATTCAGAGTTTGAACTTCATTCTACTTTTGCAAGAGACAAAGGTAAGATGACTGAAGCTCCCATACCAGGCATGTTTGGTGTGCTGAAATGGGTATCTTTCCCCTTTTGTTCCTGCATGCTTTTTATTGGTTTATTCAGGCTGCATTAACAGAGGGATAGAATCAAGATCACGTGAAGTGTTAATGCCACTTTATAAAGCCTTGGTAAGGCCACACTTAGAATAAATATGGCATCCAGTTTTGGTCACCACAATATAAAAAAAAATATTGAGACTCGGGAAAGAGTGCAGAGAAGAGCAACAAGAATGATTAGGGGGCTGGAGGCTAAAATATACGAAGAACGGTTGCAGCAATTGGATATGTCTAGTCTAGTGAAAAGAAGGACCGGGGCAACATGATAGCAGTGTTCCAATATTTGAGGGGCTGCCACAAAGAAGACGGGGTCAACCTATTTTCCAAAGCACCAGAAGGCAAGACAAAAAACAATGGATGGAAACTGATCAAGGAAAAATCCATCCTAGAACTAAGAGAATTTTCCTGACAGTCAGAACAATCAACCAGTGGAACGACTTGCCTCCAGAAGTTGTGGCTGCTCCATCACTGGAAGTTTTTAAGAAGAGAATGGACAGCCATTTGTCTGAAATGGTAGCGTCTCCGGCTTGAGCAGAGGGTTAGACTAGAAGACCTCCAAGGTCCCTTCCAACTCTGTTATTCTGTTATTCTGCATACATGCTCACAGCTTAAATCCTATGAAGGGCAGTTAAGAGAATTGGCCTGTTTAGCCTAAGGAAAAGAAGGTGGAAGGGAGATTTTAATATTTGAAGGGCGGTCATAGGGCAAATGGGATTTATTCTCCACAGTGCCCGGGAGTAGGACAATAACCAATGGATGGCAATTTTACAGGAGAAATCCAAATTTGACCTGAGGAGCAATTTTGGATTGCAAGAGGTCCTCGGCATTTGGGACAGCTTGTCTCTTGATGTCATGAGCTCCATCATTGAAGGTTTTCAAGCAAAGCTTGAACAGCCATTTGTCTGGGATGAGTCTTGGATTGGACTAGAAGACTTCCAAAGTTTTTTCAAATCTTAGGATTCTAGATTCTACATAAGAGTGAGTTCTATTTACAATGATTTACCTACAATGCTACACAAAGACATAGGTACCATTTTTAATAGGTACTCTATGGTCTGTATTCAACAATTCATTTAATCTAGTTAAGTAAGTCAATATCCTTTGTTCCGAATGACTTCCTTTAGTTCAGGGGTCTCCGATCTTGGCAACTTCAAGACTTATGGATTTCAACTCCCAGAATTCCCTAATCAGCACAGCCAGATTTCCCCATAGCTGGCTGGGGATTTCTGGGAGTTGAAGTCCACAACTCTTAAAATTGCCAAGATTGGAGACCCCTGCTTTAGTGAATCCATTCCAGTGGAAAACCTACTTATGCACACAAGTTGGAAACTAAGTGTCAGGATGCAACTTTTTTTAGGAGAGTATCGGAAAGAAATTAGGTAGTCACATTTTTAAATCCTAAAGCATTTTGACTACAAATAGTTACCAAAGCAAAGAACTGCACTTCTGCGCAAAACAGAGAATCTGGCAAAGCCGCCCAAAGGTATATGAACTGGAAGGAGAAAAATGCCGGCATCTGGATTCAAGTGAGATTTATATTTGATTTTAAATGAGATTCCAAATAGGCTTAGTGAAAATAAATTAAAATGCACCGTAATTATCCCATGTGGAAAGTGCCTGATTCTGTTCATTCTACCATATAAGCAAGATTCCTGCTAACCTTCGCACAATGGTTAATAATACCCCCCACAAAATCTGAAATAATTATTCCAGTGTCTCTCAACCTTAGCAACTTGAAGTTGTGTGCTGGCTGGGGAATTCTGGGAGTTGACGTCCACACAGCTTCAAATTGCCAAGCTTGAGAAGCACCGAGTTACTCCACTGATGCTTTGCATTTGGTTGTGTTCTTGTTCTCGTAGCCCAGGATTCAAAGGTTGCGCTATATAAGTACGCTAGGCACCCGGGTCTGCTGCTGACCCCGATCTCGGCTCTTTTTGCTATTATTATGACAGTGGAAGGGTCCTCAACCATCGAAAACCAGAAGACCCTGCCAGTTGCTAGGAATCCAAAATGCATTCTGAAGAGCAGAAATCCAAGCTTAAAGAGAGATGAGAGCAATAGATAGATAACTTTATTGTCACTATTGTCAATGGCACACATTAAAATGAAATTCCAATTGCCACTCTCAAAACAATAATACACACGTACATGCATATATGCATATACATACATACACATACGTATATATACATGCATTCACACATACACACACACATACACACACACACACAAGTAGTCCTCAACTTACAACCACAATTGAGCCCAAAATTTCTGTTGTGAGTTTTGCCCCATTTTACAACCTTTCTTGCCACAGTTGTTAAGTGAATCACGATGTCAACGCTGCTAACATCGGATGTTCTTGCTTTGACAACAGATGGAAATGTAGCCATCTTTTCTCTATTGCTTTTAGAGTTAGTGGATGCTGGGAGGGGGAATGGGGATGAGAGTCCAGCTACTCATAACAATAATAACTCAGCCGTGGGAACCCAAGGTCATTGGGCCCAGAGCTGATAGAAATTTGGCGGGCAGGAGAGCTGGGGAGAAAACCTGCGCTTCAAGTTAATTGGGGAATGTGATTTATGACAGTTAATTGGAGGAGGGAATTGCGCTTTGCTACTTTGTGCCAGGGGAGGGGAGTTTAGTTTTTGGTTTCAACTACGTAGTGCCGATACTTTGTCTCTCGAATAAAAGATTCTTTAAGGAAAACAATGCCTCAAAGTTCTTTTGAAGAGATTCATCTGTCGGAACCATGACACACTGCAGTTAATAAATTAGTAATCCAGTTGTTAAGGGAATCTGGCTTCCCCATTGACTTTGCTTGTCAGGAGGTCGCAAAAGAGGATCATGTGACCCCCTGAAATAGCAACCGTCATAAATACGAACCAGTTGCCAAGCATCTGAATTTTGATCACGTGATCCTGGGGATGCCGCAACGGTCCTAAGTGTGAAAAACAGTCATAAGTCACTTTTTTTCAGTGCCATTGTAACTTTGAATGGTCTCTGTTGTAAGTCGAGGACTACCTGTACACACACATACACACAAACACACACACACACTTCACAATCACAGTCCATTTTGAATACATAGCAGAAAGAAGAGTCTTGAGAGTTAAGGTTCCCCCCCCCCCGCTATGTATCCAAAGATATGAATCCATTCAATAAGGGAGGAGATTGCAGTGAAAATGTTGCAGGTCCCCCCTGACAGGCGGTGTTCTGAATTAATATTTAGAGAACTTGTCCCAACTTTATGGGAGGATTTCAGTAAACACAGACATTCGAATCTACTGCAGAAACGAATTCTCAACTCTCCCACCCTCAGCCCAGCTTCTTCCTCGTCCCAGTCAAGATTTCCTGCAACCAGCATTTTACACCGAGGGATCTTCCTACCCAGATCTGGCTCTCTTCTCTGAATTCCTGCCTGGCCATCTGGGATAGGTCGAGTAATTGGACGTACTATGGGATGGGAAACTCACGCCGGAGAAACTGGAATACATTTCGGACCGTATTCTCAACTGAATGCTACTGACCCAATCTGTCAGACAGCAACGGTGAACACTTTTAATTGACTGAAACAAATGTGACATGCCTTGCCAGAGGAAGTATTTTATTAAAATATTTGTAAAGCACCTTTCTGGAAGCCAGGAGGCCAACAGAATGCATCTATACAGAAAGTTTTCGACTTACGAACTGGTCACTTAGTTATGATGGACCTCCCTAAAAGGTACTTATGACCCCATTCTGAATTTCTGAAGGCCGCCCCTTTGGTCACACGACTAAAATTCGAGCGCTCGGCAACCAGCAGTCAGTTGGCTACAATTTGTAGTGTTTTGCTGAAAACCGGGATTTACTTCTGGTTTTCAGCAAAAATAGCCTCATAGTGAGCACTGGGTTCACTTAATGACTGAGGCAGTCACTTGAAAATCACGGTGATCACTTAACCACAAAAAAGTCATAATGTCAAGCTGGTCACATGGGTGACTTGTTTTACACGACCATCACAACTTAGGACCATGATAGGCCGGCCCCATTATGGTTGTAACTCAAGGATAATTCAATAAACAGTAATCATAATATACAAAGACTGTGTAAACCGAGCGAATATGCACACAGATTGAGGAATCAGAATCAGAATAGAGCAGGAAGGGACCTTGGAGGTCTTCTAGTCCAGCCCCCTGCTCAAGCAGGAGACCCTATACCATTGTGGACAAGTTGTTGTCCAGCCTCTTTTTGAAAATCTCCAGTGATGGAGCACCCACAACTTCCGGTGGCAAGCTGTTCCACTGGTTAAGTCCTCACTGTCAGGAAGTTTCTCCTTAATTCCAGGTTGCTTCTCTCTTTGGTCAGTTTCCAACCATTGTTTCTTGTCCTGCTCTCTGGTGCTTTAGAGCAGGGCTTTTCAACCTTTTTACTGATTGTACCACTTTTAGGATATGGCAATATTCGAGTACCACCTAGCAAGGTGTCAAAAACTTGGTGACAAAAAAAAACACCTGTTCAAAGTTGCAATTGCACTGAAATGACTTATGACCATTTTTCACACTTATGACCATTGCAGCAACAGGGTCATGTGATTTATATTTGGATGCTTGGCAACTGATTCATATTTATGATGGTCACAGTGTCCCAGGGTCATGTGATCCTCTTCTGCAACCTTTTGACAAGCAAAGTCAATGGCAGAGCTGCTGGTGGCCAACTGCTAAGGCAGGACTTCCTTCCCTCCCTCCCTCCCTGCCTCCCTTTTTCTCATTCCCATCTCCTTCTGAAGGAAGAATTTGAAAACCCCCCCCCCATATTTTCCCTCTTCCATATATTGATCAAACAAGGAAAGGCCTCCAGAGACAGAAAAGACAAGCTGCTGAGTGAACTAGCTTAAAAAGGCTCTTCCCCTTTAAGAATTAGCTACTGGCTAGAAAGGAAAGTAAGGAGCCCAGCTGGCACTTAAGGAAGAAAAAAAAATGTAAGTACTGGCTAAGGCAGCCTCCCCAAATGGCTCCATTCATAAGTAAAATCTGCAGCTCCAGAGGACTCTCTCACTGTAAGTCTTTGCCTGCGCTGGCTCTTTCCCTTCCCCACTACACTTGGCTAGGCAGGGCTGCGTACCACCTGCCACTCATTAATGTACCACAGGTTGAAAAGTCCTGCTTTAGAGAATAATTAGACCCCTTCTTCTTTGTGGCAGCCCCTCAAATACTGGAATACTGCTATCATGTCACCCCTATTTCTTCTTTTCTTTAGACTACCCAAACCTAAGTGCTGCAGCCGTTCTTCATCTGTTTTAGTCTCCATGCCTTGGATCATCTTAGTTGCTCTTCTCTGCACTTTTTCCAAAGTCTCAACACCTTTTTTGTAATGTGGTGACCAAACCTGGATGCAATAGAAACTAAAACTAGATGAAACAAAATTAGATGCAGGAGAAGAGAGCCTCAACCTAATGCTTATCCAAAGTAATCTAGAACCACAACAGTGAAGTTCATACAACACCCCAATTCAGAACGAAACAAATCACATGATTTTGGGGGGCATCAGGCAATGTCACTCACTGGATGCTCTCGAGCTCTAAGTCAGCCCCAGATGTGAACCTAAGGACCAAAAAGATGACTCAACCAAGGTTACGTCCTAACTACAAAATAGTGGCAAAGCTTACGGGTTCATACATCAGCCTGAGAAAGTCCGTGGACAGGACATGGATGGATTATGCTGTCTTGACCACAGTAGTGAGCAGGTAAATTTTTGCCAATCTTAGTTGCGAAACGGAAGGAGAATTCCCAGCATTTGTAATTAAATCTATGAGTTCCTTGTTCTCTCCGTTGAGGCTCCACGGGCAGAGTTAAGATGCTGATGTGTTCAATTTCAATTTGGACCTGAAGTTTCCAGTTCAACTCTCCATTCAGCAAAGCCAGTCACTCGCTTAAAGCAGTCTGTGTGTCAGTGTGTGTGTGTGTGTGTGTGTGTGTGTGAGAGAGAGAGAGAGAGAGAGAGAGAGAGCGTTATAGCTTTCAAGAAAAAAGGCAGCATGTAAATGCAATAATGGAGAAGCGATAAATACAAATTTGGCAGATTTGTGCGTTGAAAACCTGCCCCATTGCTGCCAATTGTGTTTTGGGTAGAAGAGACCGTTATGCATCCATCTCAGCCTCCGAAAGCATTCAGACAGGAGCGAGGCCTGCTAAGCAGGATATTGAGCACATCACACACAGACACACAAAATTCCCAATCTCCTTTTGTGCAGTTTCCAGAAATCACACTGCCAAAAATTGAGGGCAAGCTGTTGGAAAAATAGAGGTGCAATTTTCTGCCAATTTTTGGCAGGAGACAGGACAAAAATAGTGCGCCAGCCAGCAGATCCATCTCAAATGGGCCCTGGCAATGAAACAGAACAGCAAAAAAATTGGCGTCACTTTCTGCCCCATTTCTCTCGTGTCCATGCTGGGTCTCCTGTTTTATATCCTGAGTTAAGATGGAGATCAAGATAGCACAGAACCTTGCACCCCACCCTGTCAAATTACAGGAAGAGTTTTAATGGAAAGTTATTTGGTTGCTCTAAAAGAAACTGCTTTTTTTTTTTGGATGCTTGGGCTTTTAACAAGAGAGCAGCTTTCCTCCAAAGCTACTAAAGAAAAAACTTCATTGCTGCAAAAGAACACGTTTCCACTTTGCAAAAATTTATCCAAAGTGGTTATATAACGATCATCTACCACATCTGCCTATTGCACAACAAACGGAGTATGTTCGTTGCATATTTATAAACAAGATTCATTGATGACAACTTCAAAAATGTTATTTAGTTGTTCACTGCATTTCTTGGTTTCCAAGGCAACAAATGCACTTTACAAAAGCAGCAACTAAATTATGATTCTTCTAAATTTGGGGGCTCTTGCCCTTTGGCACCCTGGAACGAGATAATCTCTTGATATGCATCGTGGTGGCAGCCACTCTTAAGGTAGCAATAATACAGATTTTTGAACAAATCTCTCCTCTGGAAGGAATTCAGCTGCAAACCTGAGGGATGTCTCTTGCCCTATAGACCTTCCAGCTTGGTTCAGCACTGAGTA
Source organism: Azemiops feae (assembly GCA_023970755.1). Taxonomy (NCBI): domain Eukaryota; kingdom Metazoa; phylum Chordata; class Lepidosauria; order Squamata; family Viperidae; genus Azemiops; species Azemiops feae. The sequence goes on along the minus strand of JALGBA010001784.1, from coordinate 30,965 downwards.
CTCTAATACTCTAGCTCAGTGTTTCTCGACCTTAGCAGTTTTAAGATCAGTGGGCTTCAACTCTTAGAATTTCCCAGCCAAGAAGGCAGGCTGAGAAATTCTGGGACTATCTTAAAAGTGAATGAGAGATGGTGGCTACGGTGGGGGAAATGGGGCAATACTCTACAATGTACCAGCAGTTTCATAGAAGGAGGAAGCACTTTCCAAAGAAGAGGCAATACATGATAGCCGTGTTCCAATGTTTGAGAGGCTTCTATAAAGATGAGGAAGGGGGTCAAACTATTTTCCAGAAGGCAAGACGAGAAACAATAGATGGAAACTAAGCAAGGAGAGAAGCAACCTAGAACGAAGGAGAAATTTCCTAACGGTGGGAACAATTAACCAATGGAACAACTTGCCTTCAGAAGTTGTGGGTGCTCCATCACTGGAGACTTTCAAAAAGAGACTGGACAACCATTTGTCTGAAATGGTGCAGGGTCTCCTGCTTGAGCAGGGGGTTGGAGAAGAAGACCTTCCAGGTCTCTTTCAACTCTATTGTTCTTTGTTCTATGTTCCATCCTAGAACTGGATCAGAGACAGAATCTCCCAGGGTATATTCATTGGGGTGAGAGTAAGAAATGTTTAGTCTGGCAAGATTCTGTCTATTGGATGTAAACAAATAAAGAACTGAATTTGGGCTGGATTGTTCTATGCCCTTCTTGGGCAGGACCTGACATCAACCAAGACTGAGAAACAATGCTCTATTCTACTTGAATATGCATTTGCAAGCTTAACTAGCCAACTCTGGTAGCACCCAGCCAACATTGGCTGAGCTTCCAAAGAAACACAGTATTGGCCTAGTTAGCAGAAGACCACTAAAAATGCTAGGGTTATAGAGTACATGGAAGAATGCAAGGCCAATTCCATGCCATAGTCAAGAAAACAACATGCACAGGGAATCAGGAGAATTTGAGGACAACTCAGCAAAGGTTTTAATGATGATGCTATGTGCCATTTTTAGACTCATCACTGCATTTCATGTTTGGTGCATCTTCATCTTGATTTCCATGAGATAATTTGCTACAAATCAACTGCAGGGTTGCTTAATTGTTTACTTACCTATCTCTCAGCTACCTTTAAAAAGCATAGTTTTCCCGAGGTAGATTGCAAAACAAAACACTAACATTTCATGTGGAGTTATAAAAATACCTTAAAGATAAACAAATGAAAATCAAGCCAGTCCTAAAAAGAAAATCAAGTATCTGACAGCAAATATAATAGAATATTTTCACTTAGGTAGCAGATCAGCTATCCTAATGATGTAACTTTAGAGAGAGAGAGAGGTTAAAACATAATTGTATTTATAACTGCTGTGAAGAATATTGGAAGCCACTTCTTTTTTCTTTCTTTCTTTCTTTTCGATTTCTCTTTAATGCTTTCTTTTCTTGCACTTTTTGCTTTCTCTTTGCTTATAAGAATAGAGTAGAATAGAATAGAATAGAATAGAATAGAATAGAATAGAATAGAATAGAATAGAATAGAATAGAATAGAATAGAGCTGGAAGGGACCTTGGAGGTCTTCTAGTCCAGCCCCTTGCTCAAGCAGGAGAACCTATACCATCTCAGACAGTTGATTGTCCAGTCTCTTTTTAAAAACTTCCAGCGATGGAGCACCCACAATTTCTGGGAGTAAGCTGTTCCTCTGGTTGATTGTCCTCACTGTCAGAAGTTTCTCCTTAATTCCAGGTTGCTTCTCTCCTTGACCAGTTTCCAACCATTGTTTCTCGTCCTTCCCTCTGGTGTTTTGGAGAATAACATGACCCCCTCTTCTTTGTGGCAGCCCCTCAGATCCTGGAATACTGCTATCATGTCTCCCCTATTTCTTCTTTTCTTTAGACTAGCCAAACCCAAGTCCCACAGCCGTTCTTCGTATGTTTTGGTCTCCAGACCTTTGATCATCTTAGTTGCTCTTCTCTGAACTTTTTCCAAACTCTCAACACCTTTTTTGTGATATGGTGACCAAAATTGGCTGCAGTATTCCAGGTGTGGTCTTACTAGGGTTTTATAAAGCGGTACTAATACTTCACGTGTTCTTGATTCTATGCCTCTGTTTATACAACCCAGGATTGTATTAGCTTTTTTGGCTGCTGCTGCACACTGCTGGCTCATAGTCAAGTGATCGTCCACTAGGACTCCAAGGTCCCTCTCACAGTTACTGTTTTTAAGCCAGGTCTCGCCCAGTCTGTACTTGTACCTTTGATTTTTCCTGCCTAAATGTAAGACTTTGCTTTTCTCGACATTGACATTTTGTTGGATAGTTTTCTTTTTCTTTTTTCTTCCTCAATTTATATTAAAATTTGTATTAATTTTTACCTTTCTTTTTAAAAATTATGTCTAGAAAAAGAAATCAGGAGTCATTAGGTAGAATATCAGAATTGGAGGTTGCACTGAGATGATTCCCCCAAGGAAAACCTAGTAGGAGTTCAAGATTAGTTGAGCTAAGGTCAAAATGTGAATTCAGTTGAGGGAAAACAGAGTCCAATTCAAAGACTGCGTTACCTGGTGTGCTACTGTCTCCCGCTCCTCTGCTGATTCAAATTATAGAATAATATGGTTGGGAAGGACCTTGGAGATCTTCTAGTCCATCCCCCTGCCCAAGGCAGAAGAACTTATATCATCCTGGACAAATGGCTGTCCAAACATTTCTTGAAAACATCCAGTGTTGGAGCATCCACAACTTCTGGAGGCAAGTTTTTCCACTGATTAATTGTTCTAACTGTCAGGAAGTTTCTCCTTAGTTCTAGGTTGCTTCTCCCTTTGATTAGTTTCCATCCGTTGCTTCTTGTCCTGCCTTCAGCTGCTTTGGAGAATAAATCTTACACCCTCTTCCCTGTGACAGTCTCTCAAGTACAGGTAGTCCTCGACTTACAACAGTTCATTTAGTGACCGTTTGAAGTTACAATGGCACTTATGACTTACGACCGTTTTTTCCCCCACACTTATAACCGTGGCAGCGTCCCCTTGGTCACGTGATCAAAATTCAGACGCTTGGCAACTGATTCATAGTTATGACGGTCGCAGTGTCCTGAGGTCACGTGACCACCGTTTGCGACCTTCTGACGAGCAGAGTCAATGGGGGAAGACGGATTCACTTCACAACCGTGTCACTAATTTAACAACTGCAGTGATTCACTTAACAAGGGCGGCAATGGGGCAAAATTCACTTAACAAATCTCTCACTTAGCCACCGAAATTTTGGGCTCAATTGTGGTCGTAAGTCGAGGACTACCTATACTGGAGGATGGCTATCCTGTCTCCCCCAAGCCTTCTCTTGGTCAGGCTGAGCATACCCTGTTCCCTCAACTGTTCCTTCTATATTTTAGCCTCCAGACCCCTTACCATCTTTGTGGCTCTTCTCTGCACTCTTTCTGGGGCCTCAGCAGCTTTTTTTATGTGATGCTGGCCTCCTGGAATAATTACCATGGGCAGCACCAACCTCTGTAGGAACATCTGGAGATGCTGTAAGAGAACTCCATTTTATTCTAATTCACTAATAAATAAAGGCTGGAGTTTGGCTTATTCTTTCTCTAGGATTCCCGATCCCATTTTTCCTGGCGATAATCCTGATTAAGGAAACTGAATCTTCTTGCCTGATTATCCTCTGGCGCTTATCAGCTTGAAAGATTTATTGGGCTCCCCTTAAGCCATAAGCTGACAATGTGGAGAGGCCAATGCTTAGGCCAGAGCCGTGGGAAAGCCATAAAAACCAGTAATACAAACAAGATCCTTTCTCTGACAGACCCGCTTTGACAGAGACTTATCTAGATTACACAATAACTCATCACCTGAACAATCTTACTTCAGCAATTCACCTGGGGATGGGGCAGCTGGGAGAATTATTTTGGTTCAAGGCAGTTAAGACTTTGTAAAAATCTGCTACCTTGTGATCATAATCATGATCATAAGTATTTATATGCCATATCTTTTGCCAAAGCTTCACAAGGTGATTTACAATAAAAAGGGCAATAAAACTCCTATTAAGGAATACAGTGAAACAATATTCAAGTAAGTAATTAAAAAGGAGGTAGAAAGGAAAACCCAATTCTTCCAATATTCATAGCCAAAAGGCCCGAGTGAAGGGATGAGGCTTCCATAGGTAGCTGTGATGTTACAGTAGATGCCTCCTAAATTCTACAGCATGAGTGCCACAAAAACACCCCCTGTCTGCAGGCAGTAATCAGAAGGCATTCAGCAACTGTAAGTATCACAACCAAGTTCATAATGTTGACAACCTACAGTTGTCAGGGGAATCAATCAAAACCTTGAACAGATCAAGGTCATGTGAAGTGTTAATACCACTTAATATTGCCTTGGAATACTTGGAATGCTGCATCCAGTTTTGGTCACCACGTTATAAAAAAAGATGTTGAGACTCTGGAAAGAGTGCAGAGAAGAGCAACAAAGATGATTAGGGGGCTGGAGGCTAAAACATATAAAGAACAGTTGCAGGAATTGGGCATGTCTGGTTTAATGAAGAGAAGGACCAGGGGTGACATGATAGCAGTCTTCCAATATTTGAGGGGCTGCCACAAAGAAGAGGGAGCAAAGCTATTCTCCAAAGCACCAGAAAGCAAGACAAGAAACAATGGATGGAAACTAATCAAGGAGAGAAGCAACCTGGAATTAAGGAGAAACTTAAATTGTGAGAACAATTTATCAGTGGAACAGCTTGCTTTCAGAAGTTCTGGATGCTCCAACACTGGAGGTTTGTAAAAAGAGACTGGACATTCATTTGTCCAGAATAGTATAGGGTCTCCTACTTGTGCAGGGGGTTGGACTAGAAGACGTTCAAGGTCCCTTCCAACTCTGTTATTCTATTATTCTGTTATTCCAGGCACGGGAAAATAATTTCTTTAATTCCCATTTTAATGTGAATTTCATATTTTTCACAAACTAGAAAACCTTCAGTTTCAGCTTTCTCTAAATTTTGCAATGCAGTTCCCAGTATTAGGGGATAGCCTAAAAGTTGGAAAGCTCTAAAAATACATATTGAAATCATGAAGAGAAATAATGTACAAAAATGTATGATATTAACAAAGATAATATGCAAAAAAAAGGACAGCAAACAAAACCGACATCTTGCAGGAAACAGGTGTTCATTCATAACTTCAAACAGTCGTGAAACGATTGGTCATTAAGCAAGGACTACCTGTACGTATGCCAATTAGGACTATACAGGAGCACTGATTGATCTCAGATATTCCAATGGCTTTGTTGTCCCTTGTTGAAAAACAAGGAAAAGCAAAGAAAGTCCAGTTGCCTCTTGAAAAAGCACCTTTAGGACAGATATTCCAATATACTACATTTTTTAAAGAAAAAGAACTAATCTAATATTTGAACTAAAAATTCAAGAACAAACGCTAAACAAATGACATGCATCTAATATAAGTGCATTGGATAATAGATTTGTTGGTCTTTAAGATGCCAAATATTCTTTACTGGTTTGAGTACAACAGACTAGTATGTATGCCTGTTTCCCATATGGGGGAGGGAAGGAAGGGAAGTTGGAAAAGAATAAGGATCTGACCTCATATATAAGTTCTGGGTGCAGGTCAGACCCAGAGGGTCTTAATTCAGATTTAGATTTCTGGGTTCTCAAAAGTTGCATTTGATGATATCGGCCAGATTTTTCAACTCAACCCATGCAGGAGCAGGCTGGTGCCGGCCTTCAGTGCAGACTTTGTGCACGCCAAGCTCTGCAAACACCCTGCCAAAACCACTCCGCGACATCCATGTTGCAAAGCATAAACAGCCAGCGTGTTCCATATGCGTTCAGCATATGGCACTCATCATTAATGAAACACCCTCACCTGGATCTCCTAGGTAACTTGCATTTTTAGTGAAAGGGTCACCCAGGAGGAAGGGAAACGGTGCTCAGATGCGGAGAAAGGCGAGACATTCGAAGAAGAGAAATGCAACAACTTTCATAAAAATCGGGGCTGATGGATAGGCTGCTTTGGTGACAACGTTGAGACCGACTCTGTCAGCTACTAAATTGCTATGTAATGAAGAAGGGCATATAAACTGGAATGAGGTTATCCATGGAGAGGGGTGCTTTCAGGAAAGCCAATGAGTGTGCAAGCCCTTTTGAAACAAAGTCAGACGTGGCGAGCATTAAAAGATCCCCAAGTTAGGGCAGTATTCACATCATCATCATTCTAGCCTTTGTCTGTCCACTGCAGGATGAAGGCCTCTTCTGCATGTTTCCAACCAAGACGAACTTCTGGGCTTTCTTTTGCCAGTTGGGCCCGCAATAATTGTGGATGTCGTCGCTCCACAATTGTTTTAGTTCTCTTTCCTGGACGCTTTTGATCAAGTGGGATCCATTCTATGACTCTCTTGGTCCACCTCCCCTCAGTTCTTCTTGCTGGGTGACCAGCCCATTTCCATTTCAATTCTTTAGCTCTTTTGATGATATTGTTTACTTTTGTTTGTTTTCTAATCCACGAGCAGGTCTTTCTATCTTGTCTTGTAATGCCGAGCATGTATCTCCCCATATTCATATATTGGGGGGAAATATTTTTTCACTAGAAAGCCTGTAAACATCAGAGTTGCTTGGAGAACTCTGGTTTTTTGGTTTCACAAACCAGCAACCAGCTGACTTTGGTTGATATCAGAAAGCTCAGAATGGTTGGAGTGGGTTAGTACCTGAAAAGGACACGACCAAGGAGCCCGAGGGCTGGGAAGTCAAAATAGCTATCCTGTAACGGGACATTAACCTCCATATTGCTGCCAAGAAAATTACATCGACAAGTCTACGCTCTAGATTATTATTGGCTGTAGGTCAAGAATAGTTAGCTTTTAATGCACGGAGGGATTTTAGTATATTGGGTCATCACCATGAGGCCAGCTTGTCATTCAAAAGTAGGATTTCTGTCCATCCCAGTTTATCTCTTGCTTTTAATGGTTTCATTTTGAAGCTCAAACAAGTAACATTTGTCCTTGATAAGAATTGTTGGGAGTTGAACTGGACTCCAAGGAGAGATGGTTATATTCACCCACTAAATAATGTGGCAGGCTGGAAAAAGGTGGCTGGAATTAGCTTTCTCAGTTAATGTAATTGGAATGTTTTCAAACCAGAAAGATGTCCAGAAGGAAGATCTTGGGCAGTGTATGATGGTGACTTTCATAACTTCCTTGTTTTCACTTTAGCTTCATGGAGAAAATGTTTAGCTTGCTGGTCATTCCTGATTCAGAATGATTTGAGGCAAGATGGATTTACATCTCAGCTTATGGATGTGGAAGGATGATGGCCTGACATTGATATTTTACTATATATGGAAGAAAAAATCCCTGGGTCGTCTCAGTCTCCTTCTCGGCAAACATAAAATAAAGCTGTGCAATCAAGAAATATATATCAGAAGAAGAGGTCACAGCGAAAAACGCAGCCTTTCTGTAGACAGCCTGTTGAAATGGTTTTGACAAACAGCCCCTGCAGTCATTAAATGAGGCTGGATCTGAAAACGAAAGTTGTATTTTTAGGGGTCAGAAGTAAACCCTGCTTGCCATCGAAAGCAATCCAAACAGTCGAAGGACAAAATGTTACACATTTTAATGTCAAAATGAAGCCATCAAAAGGAAGTGATAAAACGGGATGGACAGAAATCCTACTTTTGAAGGATGCATTGGTCTCATGATGGTGACCCAAAACACTAAAGTCCAAGCATTAAAGGCTAACTATTCTTGACCTGTCCCTGTTGATCATCTAGAACTCTTTCAGAGACATCCACTCCTTCATCATCCCTCTACTCTCTCCATCACCACCCCATTCTATGTCAACTTTGCCATGGATATATGTATGGAGATTGTCAATAATTCAGGTCATGGTTGTCCCAAAGGAGCTTTTCCTAAAGGCAACTGGGATTTCTTGTTGCTTCTCATCCAAGAAGCTTCTTCAGTTCTGACTGAATGGTGGAAAATGGAAGGATTTACAGTATATTCTTCGCAGTCATCTGGTCGTTAGCAGTCTGATGGTCAGTTGTTAGCTTTCTGATAGTTGTGGAGGCCATTTGGGGTTTTTTGGTACCCTCAAGGTCACCTGAATCAGAGTGCTGAAATGACTGTGTTGTAAACAGAAGATAGATGGTGTTGTATCCCTCCTCCTCAATTGTAACACAGATAGCCTCTTTGGCCCCTCTTTCAAACCAGTGGTCCCCTCTGTCCCTTTGGCACATCGTATTGTCACATCACAGGGATGAACTGGATAGTTTCTGCTTGAAGAGAGCAATCTGTTTTTATTTCACCCAGCATCAAATGAGAGCTTCCTTGTGTAGGCCAGCTGGGATATTTTTAATAACTGTCTCCAAATCCATAATTGAAGGCATCTACCTCCATTGTACTTTCTCACTGTACAACTTTCACAACCTTCCTCACCTTTGAGGAAAGGTTAACTCATGGTTTCAACTGTTTTGACCTTGGTGGTCTTAAAAACGGTCTTCTTTTTTCATATTCTTGTCTAACACTATCGTTGTCTTCTTCTCTAGAACTGAGTTCCTCTTTACTTCTCCAACATGCTGCCCACCTTTACTGATTTGTGAGTGCAAAAATGCAAAACTACCTACCATCTTTACTTCTTAGCTGTCACAGCTATGAGTTCCCTAAATATATTGGCTGGCATCTTTTTAATATTTAACATTAATCCTAATATTTCCCCCAGTTTTAGTTTCTAATGAGCTCTTCTAGGTCTTCTTTCAGCCAGTCAAGAAGTAGCATCCACTTATCCCAACTTGCAGTGTTTTCAATCTCTGGTTTTAAACCTAGTTGTTATCTTTTCCAACCTGACGTTCTTATAGTAGACTTAGTACACAAGCTGAGCATAACCTACATTTCACCTTCAATTCTCCTTCTTGGCTAGACCTTCTTCTTGTTGAAAGCACGGGATCTTGGTAATTATGAATGTCTTTGAAATATTTTTTGTTAATCTTTAGTTAATCTTAGTTAATCTTTTATACTTTAATTTTTAGTTCACTCGGGACTTACAAGTTATGCCTGCCTTTAACATGATTTCAAGCCTCAGTTCTAGTTAACCCCTCAATGGCTCTGAGGGTTGGAATTAAGTTTTACACTTTCACTGAAAATATTTGGAGGCTGTCTCACCTGGTTAAATGTTTTTCAAAGAGTAACATATAAAATAAAAACTAAAGCAGTGCAGGAAACATTTAAATCAGACTAGAAATTATTTAAAAGTAGCATCTCTCTATTGCAAACGTTTCTAAACACTGAGCTTTTGCAGCAAAATAAACATGCTTGAAAGATTTAAAACAAGCAGAGATGTGATTTAGAGGGAAGTGATCGATCCAATCCTGCAGTCTATCAACCAACCAACTTTTCTTAATTCCAAAATGAGACTACAGTCTCCTACTATTACACCAAAACCTCACAAATTTAGCTATTTCCACTGGGACTTTCAAAGGTTCTTGAGGTAAATGTTCATTTGAACACCCAATGGATTGCATGTTTTCTTCTTAATACATCCTATATCAATGAAATGCTTTGAGGAATTCATTTCTCCTAGACATGATGATGGCCACTAACTTGGGTGATGTAGGAGATGACCAGGTGGAGCCCGAGGGAGAAATCAAACACATCGTAAGTCATGAGTCTCTGCTCACCCAAAAGAGATCTAATTAACTCCTGCTAATTTCCTTTGATGGTTAGTAGCTCAGATTCTTGTAGAGAGCTTAAGCTTGCAATAACTTTTTATACTCATTTGATCTGCCTGAGCCTGTTTTCCCCGGCGCATGACAGGTGGCTTTCAAAGAGGGCTGGATGAATCTGTGGTGGACAAATCTTGCCAGGGTTGGCAGAACTATTCTTATTGTTGATTCAATGCTATCATGTTTGAGGTTATCTCTGGATAGGAGTGTGTTTCCATTTTGTTTTGCTTGTGAGCCTCATAGTAGCATCTGGCTGGCCTTCATGGAAAACAAGAACAGACTAAGATGGACTTTAGTCTAATCCAAGAGAGCCGTTTTTATGCTTCCCCCCCCCTTCGTGGTTCTTTCTGCATTGAAATCAATGGCCAACTCCACGAGGGTATGTGGGGGACCAAAAACACTGCATTGCTTTTGAGATGAGAGATTGGACGATCAATTTTACCACCTTGAATGCAAAGGATTGATCTGCAACAGGCACGATCAATTTGCCGAATCATCGTGCCCATGGCTGTAAAAGTCTATGAATACTTTTTGTCAGAAGAGTTATTTAATTTGTTTAAATGATTTATAGCCCAGCTATCATAAACCCAATCTAGATGTAGATCAGCTCTTACTCCCATATCAGAGACGGCCTGACCTGCGGCGTTTATTCACTTGCAAAACATTTGGCTGCTGGCTCTATTTTCTCTGCCGCAGACGTTCTCTCTCAAACAATTAGCAGACGATATTCTCAAAGTCAATAGCTACTTTTTAAAATAATTCACAAATGCACACAAGAAAGCAAAGCTTTCTGTTTTGATTAGAAATACAGCTGCAAAGATATGAAACGTTTGGGACAAATAATTAAGTAATGCCAGATGAAAGCGAGGAATTGAAGCCCACAGCCTGGACTGCTGCATTTCCATTGATTCAAAGATCCAATAGGCCTTTGCTTCTCTAAAAGCAGAGCTGCTTTCGACCCCCACAGCTATTGATTATGCTTTCAGTCTGATTGTTCTTATTAATACATCTGATTGCAGGGAATCGCTAGAAAATGAAGAGTCATCATAAGCATAAAGCAAATCATTAAAAATGTATCTCCCCCCCCCCTTTTTTTGTGTGTGTAATGCATGATTCTTTTTCTTTTTTCCATTCGGGGTTCTTATTTTTAAAATGGCTCCAATTTAAGGACTCTGACATTTAAGGGACAAGAATACAGAACAACATTTTGTTCCACGTATTATGGTGAATAGTTCCTATTGATCTTGTTCTTATTTAAGAGTCAGGTGTAACCAAAGTGAAGGTCCAATACACAGGGAGAGAAAAGGATCAACGTATGTCTTTCTACCCACTCAGTATGCCTGCCACAGGTTCGGCATCACGATTTAACCCGGCTTGCTGATGAAATCAGTAGGAAATGTAAGTGATTTGTAATAGAATAGAATAGAATAGAATAGAATAGAATAGAATAGAATAGAATAGAATAGAATAGAATAGAATAGAATAGAATAGAAAAAGAAATAGAAATAGAAATAGAAATAGAATAGAAAATAGAATAAGAATAAGAATAAGAATGGAGTGGAATAGAAAATAGAATAGAATAGAATAGAATAGAATAGAATAGAATAGAATAGAATAGAATAGAATAGAATAGAATAGAAATAGAAATAGAATAGAAAATAGAATAGAAAATAGAATAGAATAGAAAATACAATAGAATAGAAAATAGAATAGAAAATAGAATAGAAAAAGAAATAGAAATAGAAATAGAAATAGAAATAGAATAGAAAATAGAATAAGAATAAGAATAAGAATAAGAATAAGAATGGAGTGGAATAGAAAATAGAATAGAATAGAATAGAATAGAATAGAATAGAATAGAATAGAATAGAATAGAATAGAATATGGAATGGAATGGAATGGAATGGAATGGAATAGAATGGAATAGAATAGAATAGAATAGAATAGAATAGAATAGAATAGAATAGAATAGAATAGAAATAGAAATAGAATAGAAAATAGAATAGAAAATAGAATAGAATAGAAAATACAATAGAATAGAAAATAGAATAGAAAATAGAATAGAAAATAGAATAGAAAAAGAAATAGAAATAGAAATAGAAATAGAAATAGAAATAGAATAGAAAATAGAATAAGAATAAGAATAAGAATAAGAATAAGAATGGAGTGGAATAGAAAATAGAATAGAATAGAATAGAATAGAATAGAATAGAATAGAATAGAATAGAATAGAATAGAATAGAATAGAATAGAATAGAAAATAGAATAGAAAATACAATAGAATAGAAAATACAATAGAATAGAAAATACAATAGAAATAGAAATAGAAATAGAATAGAAAATAGAATAAGAATAAGAATGGAGTGGAATAGAAAATAGAATAGAATTAGAAATAGAATTAGAATAGAATAGAATAGAATAGAATAGAATAGAATAGAATAGAATAGAATAGAATAGAAAATAGAATAGAAAAAGAAATAGAAATAGAAATAGAATAGAAAATAGAATAAGAATAAGAATAAGAATAAGAATGGAGTGGAATAGAAAATAGAATAGAATAGAATAGAATAGAATAGAATAGAATAGAATAGAACAGAACAGAAATAGAAATAGAATAGAAAATAGAATTGAAAATAGAATGGAATAGAAAATACAATAGAATAGAAAATAGAATAGAAATAGAAATAGAAAATAGAATAAGAATAAGAATGGAGTGGAATAGAAAATAATAGAATAGAATAGAATAGAATAGAATAGAATAGAATAGAATAGAATAGAATAGAATAGAATAGAAAATAGAAAATAGAAAATAGAAAATAGAAAATAGAAAATAGAAAATAGAACAGGTTTATTAGTCCAAGTGTGATTAGACACACACAGAATTTGTCTCTGGTGCAGAAGCTCTCACTGTACCCCCTTCTTTTGTGCCCTTCCAAGCAAAACAGTGAACTGCACTTAACCCCATAATGTTCACTTTCTCAGAAAGCTTATGGGACCCATCTCAAAGTACATGGGGCTGACATATCATTTTGCAGTATCCCATTCACCATTTAAAATCACAGATGGGGCAGGAAACGTGGTAATTGCCAAGGGAGAAGTCTGGGCTGCGGTAATGTTTCTCTGCATCACACTGGGCCTCTGAGCTATTCAGTAGGAATCAAAAGGCCAGCATTTTCCTAGCCAGGGAGAGAGATGGCTCTAGCGCTGTGATCATGCGCGATCAGTCAGAAGAAACCAGGAGGACTTCAGAATTTGCTACTGGCTCCATTGTTGTTTGTTTGCATACCGTTTGCAGCAAGAGTAAATACTACAGAGATCCTGTCTGACTCCACTAATTGGCAAGCCAAATGATGCCTTTTTAAAGCATGGGGGCATTATGGATTCTCAAGCCTGAAATTGCTGCAGAAATCCAATAACTCTACAGCAATAAAAGCAATTTCAGAACTTCTCCATGATGTGATCACCAATGTTTACAGTCTCCTTGAAAAACACTGTCCAAAGTAGCTGGATATAATATCAGCTCTAAAATAAAACCTTAGGCAATGATGTTGTGTGTTGAGGGGCAAAGACTGGGACTTTACAGACACATTTCTCATTTTTAAAAAAAAATAATTTAGGAGGGGGGGAGGAGGAAAGCTCAGCAGAGCACCAAAGGTGAGGTTCTCTTACCTAACATCCCTAGATCTCATATGAGGTATTACTAGTACCACTTTTTAAAAGACCACACCTGGAATATTGTAATGGGCACCACATTACAAAGAAGATGTTGAGACTTAAAAAAAAAAAAGTGCAAAGAAGAGCAACTAAAATGATCAAAGGCCTGGAGACCAAAACATATGAAGAAAGGGTTGCAAGATTTGGGTTTGGCTAGGGGGTGACATGATAGCAGTATTCCAGTATTTGAGGGGTTACCACAAAAACAAAGGGGTCAACTTATTTTCCAAAGCACCAGAAGGCAAGACAAGAAACAATGGATGGAAAGTAATCAAGGAGAGAAGCAACTTAGAAATAAGGAGAAACTTCTTAACAATGAGGACAATTAACCTCACAATTAACAAGTTGTGGGTGCTCCATCACTGGAGGTTTTTAAGAAGAGACTGGAAAGCCACTTGTCTGAAAGGGTATAGGATTTCCTACTTGAGCAGGAGTTGGACTAGAAGACCTCCAAGACCCCTTCCAGTCTATTCTGATTGATTGATTGATTGATTGATTGATTGATTGATTGATTTTGACTGCATGATTCTCCAGCCAGCCAGGTCAAATGGACATTATAAGAGCCGAAATACATCTAGAGGTCATCAGCTTTAATGTGAAGATTAACATGAAAATAGGTTGAAATGTTCTGGTTTAGAGCAAAATTGATGCTTGATTTAAGGGGGAAAATATATTTCAAGTCTGCTAAGGCTCACATCTTTTGTCTGCCCAGATGCTGTATGCAACCCTGGTTGGCTGATTTATTTAGAACAGGGCTCTCCAAATTCGGCAACTTTAAGATCTGTGGACTTCAGCTCCCAGAATTCTCCAGCCAACACAGCTGGCTGAGGAATTCTGGGTGTTGAAGTCCACAGGTCTTAACGTTGCCAAGTTTGGAGAGCCCTGATTTAGAACAACTCTACAAACCAAATTTCTGAGGATAATACTCGCTGCCCAAAGAACAGAGTCCTGACATAAAGAGAGGATATCCAGAATTTGAACCTACAAACCAGAGGGCTGTCCTGACCTATTGGCTGAAAAGAACATTCTCCTCATTGAGCTTAGCACCACTAACCATTGTTAGGGGATTTAACAGACAAAACAAACAGTACTGGTTTATCCAAAGAACAACTTATTTCTGCTGGCTGTGATCAGGCTAAAAGGATTATCATTAGTTCCCTAACATCAAAATCTAGAATGCGGAGTATCAGGATTCCTGCAAACCACTGAGGACCTTAACCTTATCCAATACAAGGATTCTTCTTTGTCTTATCTTCTGCCATCATAACTGGTAGATATAACCAGTTCCTGGTTTATGAACATCTAAGCCTGTGTTTGACGGCCTTAGTAACTTTAGGTCGTGTGGATTTCAACTCCCAGAATTCCCTAGCCAGAGTTGAAGTCCACACATCTTACTAAGGTTGAGAAACATTGACCGAGGCTCACGTGGCTCTGGGGACAGAGACAGTGCAGCAGGTGTGGTGCTTCTTTATTATGACTTCTAGAAAGGCTCTAGAACAGAGGTCCCCAACCTTTTGGGCACCAGGGACCGGTTCCACAGAGAGAGGTTTTTCCACAGACTGCAAGGTGCGTGGTTTTGTGTGCTGCCTGCATCCCACGGATGGGGCTTTGCTTCTTTGTGCGGCCCGGTTGCTGGCACGCCGCGGCCCGGTACCGGTCCACGGATTGGGGGTTTGGGATCCCTGCTCTAGAAAATGCCATCTAGCACCAATTTTCCAATTGGTTTTCCAGGCAAAACAAATTAGTTTGGCATCAAACTTCTATGATCAGATGCTAATCAAGACAAAAACAATGGTGTTTTGCCATCTCCTCTTGAGCTACAGCAGTAAAGACCCAAGATTAAGGGGGGGGGGGTTGCTCTCTCTAATTTTAATTTCATTTTATAACTCACATTTTAAAATTTCTTCTTAGCACACCAGTTCTTATTAACTGTCTTTTATTACATCCATATATTTCTTTGTGTTGTGTGTAATTTCTCATTGATCTGGTTTGCTTTTGTATGTCAATTGCATCCCCTGACTTTCACATCAATTAGAAACATTTCAAATATAGATGTATCTGCACATTAGGGGAGCAAAAGAATTTCAAATATATCACAGCCGGCCTAGAGTTACCTTATATCTCTTTTTACCTTGTGTCCTACTCTTCTATCCTAAAGCTCCATCCAGATATGTAAAAGATGCAACAACACACATACACACACACACACACATATCCTTGTCAATTGCTAAAAGCAAAAAACATTCCACCAAAAACACATCAGCATTACAAAAACGCTTCAGAAAGTGACCCTATATAAAGTTTACCCACTCGAGAAACAGGAAATTGATTGGTGAAGGGATCTTATCATTTCAGCAGAGGTATCCAAAACTTCCTGTCCTTGTTTACATTTCTACCTTACTACCTTACTACCTAACACAGGTGAGAAAAAATGTCATTGGCACTGGGAGGAGCAACCTGGTCTATTGATGTTGGAAGCCGGGGTCAAGGAGGGATCCAGCTTAGAATCACTGCACCGCCGCAAGCAGCATAAGCTTGACCTCCCTCAAGATCCATGAAACCTTATTTGGTCATTCCAAAGGGAAGGCAGGCAGTTTGGGGAGATTCTTGTAACATAGGTAGAAGACAATAAAGTTGCTTACATTAAGCAAAGTTTATGTAAAGTTATGTTAGCTATTTATGAGTGGCTTTGGTTGCTTGCACTTGACATGCTATTTGCAAGCTCTTTATATTAGGAGTGTCTGAAGTGGGCCGGACAAATCTGAAAAGTCAAGATGGCGGCTATGGCTGCCATCTTAACATTCTTTTACTCTCTCCTAAAGATATTTTGCAATGTTGCTCTTAGGCTGGAGGGATATTTGTGATAGATGGAAAAGTGTTCCACCTTTTCCCCCAGGGCCTATTAAGAAAATCCTACCACATCTCACTGGGACATTGGCTTTCAACCACCACTGCTGTATCATATCAAGGGTCAAGAAACAATAATACAAAATGGGAGAAAAGGCAACATAAATTTCCTGAAATACAGAGATGTTGCAAGAAAACTGCCTTCTGTACTTCGTGGACAAATTCAGGCACGTTTTGCCTGAGTAAGAACATCCATCGTAATGCCAACAGTGGCTAATCAGATGTTTCTCAGAAGCAACCCAGGAAGGCACAACAAGCCATAGTTGGAAAAAATGCTTCCTTTGATTGTAGCCAACAGCCATTGGCTGATATGCCCATGAATATGACAGATCCATCATTCATTGTGCGAAAAATCCTCAAGAAAGCATCAACAAATGAAAGAGGCTGAAATGGATCACAGAAGCAGGAAGTTGAATATCTATGTCAACTTGCATTCTGCAGAGCCCTCTCCTCATAAGAGCACACCGATGGATTTCAAAAGGAATCCATCAAATTATAGCAGAATGACTTTCCACCCCTGCTTTTTTTTTTTAATGACATTAAGTTCCAGTATGCTTAGAGTACCTCCATTACTGTAGGAGATAACCAGGCTGAGCCCAAGGGGGGCATCAACAATTTGGAGTCTCTACCTCCATAAGCGTTTCTATGGAGGTTCTCAGTCATCCCGATCATGGTTGTCCCAAAGCTGCTTTTTCAGGAGGCAACTGGACTTTCTTGTTTTTCTTTGAAGACGTTCCGCTTCTCATCCAAGAAGCTTCTTCAGCTCTGACTTACCCACCATCCAGTCGGAGCTGAAGAAGCTTCTTGGATGAGAAGTGAAGTGTCTTCAAAGAAAAACAAGAAAGTTCAGTTGCCTCCTGAAAAAGCACCTTTGGGACTATCCCTATAAGAGACCTAAGACTAGCCCCATAGAATATTGTATAGCACAGGACATGGCAGCCTAGGGCTGGAAGGGACCTTGGAGGTCTTCTAGTCCAACCCCCTGCTCAAGGCAGGAAACCTCATAGCATCCCAGTCAAATTGTTGTCCAATCTCTTCTTGAAAACCCCCAGTGATTAAAAACGCCACCAACACTAACTTGATTCTTATATTGACCCTTATCTGGTATATCTTATCAAGCCCCCCCTGACTCTTATCTGATGCCAATTTACCTTGACTGTTAGTAGTTCAGATTCTTGAGTATGGGTAGCACCTGACCTCTTGTACCTAAGAATTACTAAGGGTGTGTGTGTGAATTGTATGGATTGGGGCAAAGAAAAAACTCCAAGTAACCGTTGGTTAAAAATAAGAGTCCTACAAACATAAAACCTTTTGCAAAGGTTTGTCCCATTGACTGTCGCATGTTGATTGTTTAGCCCGGAATACCCCAAATCTTGCAAACCAGCTTCTGTCTACCGCCTTAACTGAACACAGAATCACTTCCCACGTCAAGCAAATTCTTCAGTCCAGAACAAAGCATCCCCCCTCATATCTGACAAGGGAAATTAAAATTCCGGTTGCAAAGCCTCACCACCTTCCATTGTTCATTCTAAACTGAAACTAAACTGGGCATTATGGCCAACTAAAGATTGCTCTTTGAAAGTCCTTTCTGACTGTTTGTCTTCAGTCCATTTTCCTTTCAGTGCCCACCAGCCTACTCTGAGCAAGCACCCAATCCATGCCTTTGTCAAATGTTCTGCATGAAAGCCAAGCCCGCAGCTGAAACAAAAGCAAAATTTACACAGAGAAAAATTGTCCTGGACCAAGGTGGATATCTTTTGAGACATATGGAGAAACCAGATGAATATCCCCCTCCCCATGCCGATTGTTCCTTAGCAAAAGCCCCAAGCCAAACAATAAAAACTAGACCACAACTCCACAAGGAAATTTACAGTACTGTATTTTCAGTTTAAACCATGTTGGTTGTTCACTATATTCTTCAGTATCTTCCTTGTTTATCTTTAGCTTTGGTGCTAACTATCCATTTAATATGAAAATCTACCTTGATATGTCCCTGCTGGGGTACATGAACTTTGCCCTTTCCAAAAACTACAACTGGTGAATTTTTTAAGAACATGCTTCCTTTTGGGGGTTTTCTAAGTACAATTCTATAATCTGAACCAGTATTCTTCTACAATTTCAGGGACTGATATAGATTTCCAGGTAGACAAATAAAAGGATGAAATTACAGCAATATAAAATTACAACAAGGTACACCATAATATTTCAATCAAGGAGAGCTTTGCAATTATTTCAGAGGCAGACCTACAAAGATGTAAAAACTTCAGCAATTCTTCAACCTTGTGTGGTAATAACAAGGTTGGGTATTGCTGGAAAGATGGTTTCACCCAACTTCCTTTAGATGAAAAATCTCCATTTCAGATGCAGACCATCTCAAATAATTCCATCACCAAGAACTATCTAGGTTTGTTTGAACTTGCCTTTCCTTGAAATCTTAGAAGGCACAAGTTGTCCGTGCAATGTGGGGATCATTAACTTAGATATCAGAGCAATACAGAATAACAGTGTTGGAAGAGACCTTGGAGGTCTTCTAGTCCAACCCCCTGCTCAAGCAGGAGACCTATTACTGTTTGCACTCTACTGCAGGGGTCCACAACCTTGGCAACTTTAAGACTTGTGGACTTCAACTCCCAGAATTCCTCAGCCATTGCTGTCTGAGGAATTCTGGGAGTTGAAGTCCACAAGTCTTAAAGTTGCCAAGGTTGGAGACCCCTGCTCTACTGGAGGCGAAACCAGTCACATTTCCCTTCCCACAGTTCAACACAACATCACAAGCACCAAAATACAAAACCGGTGTGTTTTTTAAAAAAGAACCAAGATTATCTGAAATCTCATGAGCAGATATTTTCCAGATATGACTACATTGTAAGATTTGGGATGCTTTAAACTTAAGTTCAATTTGGAAGTCAAAAAGAGCCACAATTTCAGGCAAAAGAAAGCAGAACTCAGGGAAAAGTCTCCAATGGGAGTTTTATTGCTAGTCACCCAAGTAACAAGAATCTCGCCAGACTGACTGCAGGGGGTCACTAAAAATTGATTTTGGCAATAAAATGTGTCCTGTTAAATTGCAGGTCTATAAGCCATTATATTCGTCATCTCAATAGGATTCTTTTTCAAGATAACTGTTGCATAACGTCTAATACCTTTTGCATCATTGTGTCACATCTAAATCGATGTTGGTCCCACTCAGATTAGGAAATAATTCTTAAAGATATCTGAAATGTATCCTCAGATATGACTTACATATGGGAATAACTTACATTGTCTGAAATGGTATAGTGTTTCCTGCCTGAGAACGGGGTTGGGCTAGAAGACCTCCAAAGTCCCTTCCAACTCTTCTCTTCTCTTCTCTTCTCTTCTCTTCTCTTCTCTTCTCTTCTCTTCTCTTCTCTTCTCTTCTCTTCTCTTCTCTTCTCTTCTCTTCTCTTCTATTCTATTCTATTCTATTCTATTCTACTCTACTCTATTCTACTCTACTCTACTCTACTCTACTCTACTCTACTCCTACTCTACTCCCTTGGGAACAGTCAGATAAGGCCTTAGAGATTCTGGGGGGAGGTCCAGCCTGTCCCCCTTCCTGTAATGCAAAGACTCAGGCCCCTCTTAACCCCTCCCTCCACTCTAACTGGAGATTCCATTGCTCATAGACCTGGAAGGGTTGAATTGCTGGCCTAATTCTACAGGTAGTCCTCAACCTATGCCCACAATTGACCCCAAAATTTCCATTGCTAAGCAAGACAAGTGTTAAGAGAGTTTTGCCCCATTTTACAATCTTTCTTGCCACAGTTGCTAAGTGAATCACTGCAGTTATTAAGTTGGTAGCATAGTTGTTAAGCGAATCTGGCTTCCCCATTGCTTGACAGGAGGTTGCAAAGGGGGGTCACGTGAGCCCGGGACACTGAAACCGTCATAAATACAGGCCAGTTGCCAAGCGTCTGGATTTTGATCACGTGACCATGGGGATGCTTCAATGGTCGTAAGGGTGAAAATTGGTCTTAAGTCACATTTTTCAAGGCTGTTGTAACTTCGAACAGTCCCTAAATGAATGGTTCTAAATTGAGGACTACTTACATTAAGGAATCCAGAGGTTTCACCTGTTTTTAACAAAGGCGTTCAGTGGTGAAGGCAGCCGGACATGCTGCCATCCTAGAGTCTCATCCTGCACTGTATGACACAATTCCTCTCCGGATCTTTTTAATAAAAAAAGAATAAGGATCTGTAGTACAGGCAAACCTCGACTTACGACCACAACTGAGCCCAAAATTTCTGTTGCTAAGTGAGAAATGTGTTAAGTGAGTTTTGTCCCATTTCACGACCTTTCTCGCCACGCTCCTTAATTCAATCACTGCGGCTGTTAATTTAGCAACACGGTTGATAAGCGGACCTGGCTTCCCCATTGACTTTGCTTGTCAAGAAGGTCGTAAAAGGGGAGCACGTGACCCCGGGACGCTGCGACCGTCACAAATATGAATTGGTTGCCAAGCGTCACTTTTTCCAGTGCCGTTGTAACTTCAAGCAGTCACTAAATGAATTATTGTAAGCTGAGGACTACTTGTCCTTGCACGTACATCACAAAGAATGGGGCAGTTGTTTGAGAAAGGGGTACAATTGTGGGCATAGGTTGAGGACTACCTGTAGAATTAGGCCAGCAATTCAACCCTTCCAGGTCTATGAGCAATGGAATCTCCAGTTAGACTGGAGGGAGGGGTTAAGAGGGGCCTGAGTCTTTGCATTACAGGAAGGGGCACAGGCTGGACCTCCCCCCAGAATCCCTAAGGCCTTATCTGACTTAGCCAGCCTGGCCCTTTTCAAAAGTCACGCCCGTCCCTTTCACAAATAACTTTGCGAATTTTCCCAGGACAACCGTCCTTGCCAAAAAGATAATGGACTCAACCACCTCATTTTGCTTGCATGGACAACCCTCAGACAGCTCCGCCAAGTAAGTGACATTCTCCATCTTCCTCCAAATCTATCTCTGTAATTAGGCCCTGCTCTTTCTCAGGAGTTCTGACGTCTCAAGTGACAAGAAAACAGAGATTTTAATCTTGGTTTGGCTCTCCGTCCCACATGGGAGAAAGGGAGGTATGCGTCCTCACTCCTGTAATTGAGACTTTTCCTAGTTAACTATGTGAGAGAGTAGAGAGAAAGTAATGCAGGGCTTTGGGAGATGAAAGGGGGAAACTTTAATTAAAACAAGTTTTAAAACCCATCAAGATGATTTTTTTTTTAATCTTGTTCAGATTAGCAGACATCCTGAGTTCACACCCTGAATATAAATGTAGTATTCCTATTTAGCTTGGCATTCAAAGTCCTTACTTAATAGGCTCAAACATTTATGGCAAGTTCTTACTTTTTTACTTTTTTTTAAAGAAGCATTAAATTATTTTTTAAAGTGTTAAGAATCAGACAGATGACATGAAAACAACGTTTAAACATTATACAGATTCCTTGCAGGACTAAAATTCAAATAAACCATTACTTGTATGACTACCCTTTTAGTGATGGAAACATCTTGTGCCCTACACATGAATATACATCTTTCTCACTATAATTTCAACAATAATTACAAGGGGAAATAGCGGTCTTTCATCTCTTTGAAAGTCGTAGACATGAGAAAAACCTGAGGGCAGTGTTTCCAAACCTGGGCAACTTTAAGATATGTGGACTTCAACTCCCAGAATGCTGGCTGGGGAATTCTGGGAGTTGAAGTCACATATCTTAAAGTTGCCGTTGAAGTCCACATTTTTTAAAGATGTCCAGGTTGGAAAACATTGCCTTAGGACAGGGCTAGGCAACCTTGGCTCTTTTATGACTCGTGGACTTCAAGTCCCAGAATTCCTGAGCCGGCCATGCTGAGGGGAAAGGGAGAGGTTTCCAAGCTGAGCCATGCTGGCTCAGGAATTCTGGGAGTTGAAGTCCACGAGTCATAAAAGAGCCAAGGTTGCCTACCCCTACCTTAGGATATCTTTTACCCCAGAGGTCAGTAGGTGGGCACAAGATTAGTTTAGCCCAATAAACCATAGTTTAGCTTAGCCTTCTCCCAACTCCGGTCCCTGAGGTGTCATGAAGTTCTGTACCGAATTACAGGCCTCCAATAGCTATGCTTAGGTTGTCCACAACTGAGGAGATCAACCTAAAGAACAGATTGCCGAAGACATAAAAATTCGAGATAAGTAGATTTATGCCCCCAAACTACAAAATCATTATTAAAGAATTCTAGTGGTTGCTGAGGACCAATCTGGAGCCTGACTTACGTGAAACCATGCTTCTGATTCTTGAAATTCTTTCTCCCAGCTAAGCAATCACCACAGGGTATTAACGTGTAACACACTTGTTAAGTGACTGACTCTCCTTGTCAGAAGGTCACAAAAGGTGATCACGTGACTGCGACCGTCATAAATATAAACCAGTTCCATGCATCCGAATGTTGATCACGTGACCATGGGGAGGCTGCAACGATTGTAAGTGTGAAAAACGGTCATCACTCACTTTTCCAGCGATGTTCTAACTTAAATGAACTTTTGTAAGTCAAGGACTACCCGTACAAGAATAAAGGGACAAGGTTGGGGCAAGCATAGTATGTGGACTGAATAGGGGCATGACTTTTCTCCTTAGTTGGGGGTCTTTTGAAAATTGACTGGGAGGAGAAATGTCCTGTGAATGCCAAAAGGGAGCTTCAAGAATTATTGCAGAGAAGGAAAAAAATACCCTGCATTGCTGTTCATCTGAAAACATCACTTATGAAAAGGAATGAAGTGACATGATATACAGGAAGAACAAACATAGAGTGGTATAAGTCAGGGATCCCCAACCTGTGGGCCGCGGCCCGGTAGTGCGCACACTTGCGGGGCGAAAAATAGGATGCCGTGCCACGGGGTGCAAAAACGGGCTGCGGCTATACCTCAAGGCGTGAAAATGGGACGCTGCCGTACCTCAGGGTGCAAAAACGGGATGCTGCCACTGCGCCTCAGGGTGCAAAAATGGGACGCCGCTGCGCCGCAGGGCACAAAAATGGGGCACCGCTGCACCGCAGGGCACAAAAATGGGACACCGCTGCGCCGCAGGGCGCAAAAATGGGCACCGCCGCACTGCAGGGCGTAACAATGGGCCACTGCCGTGCTGCAAAGCACAAAAATGGATGCCGCCATGCCAAGGGGCATGGAAACAGGTCACCGCTGCATCGCGGGGCACAAAAATGGTCCACCACCACGCTGCAAAGTGCAAAAATGGCCACCACCACGCCACAGGAGCAGAAACAAGGTGCTGCACCACACAAGAATGGGGCAGGGCGAGGGAGTATCACGCGGGTGCTAGCCCCACCCTGTTTGCGGTGCACGTGTACTCGCAGACCCCTGCACACACACGCGCACATGTAAAATGCTCCCCCCTCCCTTTTGCTCTGGTCCGTCAACCGACAAAGGTTGGTGACCTCTGGTATAAGTACCAGGCATCTGTGGCAATGACACTTTTCATGAAATGTTTCATGTGAAGGTACCATATTGCTCTCTGAAATTTTGCATCTTATGGGTCAAATTCTAGTCCAGTCTACCCAAAGCTGAACTCTTTGGCCTCAACTGCCCTCCATCTTAGAACATGGAACAATAGAGTTGGAAGGGAGCTCGGAGGTCTTCTAGCCCAAGGGTCTCCAACCTGTGAGCCACGGCCCGCTACCGGTCCATGACCTATTCTTAACCGGGCTGTGTGAGTGGCTGCCTGGCGTGTGTGCATGCATGCGCGCACAGCCCCATTCATGCAAGCGTCACAGGTGCTCAGAGTCCTACTTGCGCAAGCGTTGCCAGAGCGGGGCCCCACTCTCCCCACCCAGAACTGGATGCAGTATTAGTTTAGAAGGTTTCCCCCCAATTTTTATTTCGTGTGTGGCTACAAGTTCATCCCACTAACTCCCAGGTTTTGCACCAATGCTGCTTTACAGGCGGCTCCTTTGGTGTCAGCGATAATAAAGTGCCTAGGAAATATATTCCCCAAACCTCACATTGCTGAATCAATCAATCAATCAATCAATCAGAATAGAACTGGCAGGGACCTTGGAGGTCTTCTAGTCCAACCCCCTGTTCAAAAAGGAGACCCTGTACCATTTCAGATAGGTGGCTGTCCAGTCTTTTCTTAAAAACCTCCAGTGATGAAGTACCTACAGCTTCTGAAGGCAAGCTGTTCCACTGGTTACTTGTTCTCATTGTCAGGAATTGTTTTCTTAATTCTTGATTGGATCTCTCCTTGATTAGTTTCCATCTGTTGCTTCTTGTCCTGCCTTCTGGTGCTTTGGAGAATACGTTGACCCCCTCTTCTTTGTGGCAGCCCCTCAAATATTGGACGACTGCTACCATGTCACCCCTACTTCTTCTTTTCTCTAGACTAGCCATAACCAATTCCTTCAACCGTACTTCATAGGTTTTTGTTTCCAGACCCTTAATCATCTTAGTTGCTCTCCTTTGTACTTTTTCCAAAGTCTCAACCTTTTTTTTGTAATGTGGTGGCCAAAACCGGATGCAGTATTCCAGGTGTGGCCTTACTAAGACTTTATAAAGCGGTACTAATATTTCATGTGGTTTTGATTCTATGCCTCTGTTTATACAACCACGGATTGTATAAAGGCAGCCTTGTTCTCTAACTGCCGGCATTTAAGCCTGATCCATTATCAGGGTCTCACAACTTCTACCGTTGGCTTCATATGGATTGTGGGGAGGGGGAAATCAGATGAAGGAAATCAACTTCTCGAGGGATAAACCTGCAGCTCCAATGTGGGCGAAAGCTACAATTATACTTTTCAACATTGAAAAGTAAATCAGATGGTACTGCAATCCCAACAGAAAACACAGATTAATTAAAGTCTGCATTTTCTGGATCTGTTATTCAACTCAACACAGCTGTTTGTTGGGTGCAAATATTCCTGCACTGTGATTTTCACCGCACATTCACACAATTGTATGCTGCGTACCAGAAAGAAGTATTAATCGGTCACGTTGGCTACTAAACATCTACGTGTAAATTAAGTTCACAAACATAGACAATTAATAATATAAGTTCTTCTGCCTGAGCAGGGGGCTGGACTAGAAGACCTCCAAGGTCCCTTCCAGCTCTATTCTATTCTATTCTATTCTATTCTATTCTATTCTATTCTATTCTATTCTATTCTATTCTATTCTATTCTATTCTATTCTATTCTATTCTATTCTATTCTATTCTATTCTATTCTAATTCTATTCTACTCTACTCTACTCTACTCTACTCTACTCTACTCTATTCTTCTACCATTTTTTTGCATCTACTCAAGTGTAAAAGATGTATGACCCCACATTATCTTACATCTTGTGTGATTCTCATCAATAAAGTCATAGAAGAAATAGTCTTTCCCAAAATCTTTCTATGTCGAGTCATGCGGAAAATGGCTTTTATGAATTTTTATGGAAATTAAAACTCCTCTGTGGAAATTTTTATCAGAGATATGCAAACTGCAGCCAGGTTGAGTAGCCAGGAGGGGTTTTTTAACCGATTTGTATGGATTTCACAAAAGGCCCCTGTGAAGGCGCTAAGCACTGTTGACTTCCACTGGGTGTTCTGCCTCTGTTCACCATAAACTAGAGGAGAAATGCTCATAAGAGAACAAAGGACTAATTTTTCTCTTTCTTAGAAATAAAATATTGCCTTGGCTTCTTCAGTAACTCTAACATACGTAGACAGAAAACAATGACTCTGTCTTTTAAAAAATGAATCTGGATTTAATTCAACTCCTATGCAAAAAAAAAACAACAACAAAGCATTTCCATGTAAAGTTTTCTCCCAGCCTACCAAATCACATGGAAAAGTGAACTCATTCCCAGCATAAAGGCTGCAGAAAATCCTTACTGAGTTGGGTAATTTAGCAGAAAATAATTGTTCAAAGTGTTTTCCCTTTGAAGAAAATCCAGGTTTTTCTATCAGACTCTCTTTGGATCTGACTCTGCCACGGCCAATTACAAGATGCTTGTTTATCACAAGCAAACTGCCTCCCAAAGTTATATCTGCTGTCTCAGAGACATCTTCATGTGGCCCAAAGCCATTTCTGCAAATAAATATTTTGCTACAGAAAGGCCTTTTTGTTTTGCCAGTTTCCTTTCCAATTTTCTTCAATTCCCACTTTATAGGCCAGCTTCCTATTTTATTTGTATAAGATTTTTTCTTCTTCTTAAAACCAGGTAGGTCAGGAAACCTGATGGATATCAACGAAGTCATTGAGACGTATTAGTACCTATGAACTCCATGCTACCTACTGATGATTTACAGTCCAACCTGTTTTTCCAAAAAACCTCTGAGCACATCAAAATTAGGGGAGTAGTAAGTAGTAAGTAGGGGAGTACTTTTCATAAAAGATCTGTCATATTTACTAGAAGGAAGGAAGGAAGGAAGGAAGGAAGGAAGGAAGGAAGGAAGGAAGGAAGGAAGGAAGGAAGGAAGGAAGGAAGGAAGGAAGGAAGGAAATTAACAGAAGAGAAGAAGCCACCACCATGCAAACATGGCCTCAGTTGCCCCCTACAATTTAACTCAATCATCATCTACAAATTTCCTAGCTCTGACATAGCTGTTCCTCCTCTATGGAAGACAAAGCTATACTTCTAAAGCATCACCACCTCCTTTCTTAAAAGAAAAGACAGAGAACAAAGGAACTCCCCCCTCCTTCTGTTGTCCCTTTCCATCTTTTAATGAAGAACATAATTAGCATCTTCTAATTTAGCAATGTTAATATTAGCAGTAAGATTGCTTCTCAGGATAGCAGGCATCTTTATTTAATCATCCATACCTTGAACGCCTGCAGAACATCTTAAGGACGCTTCTCCAGAAACCAAGATGGAGGGGAGAATTTGAGAGATCAGAAGCATCTGATACCCCACCAAAGATACCCAGATTCTCTGGGAGTCAGCCTACACCTCACAGGGGGAAACGAGAGCAATCACAGCGTTAGAGACAAAAAAGATTGTTAGGATCGTCATAGGTCAGCTCAGAAGAAATAAAAATAAAGATCTGGGACTCAAACCAAAGGGGCAACAAAGATGAATCTAAGGAAAATGTAGAGCAAGGGAACATGACTTAGAATAACAGAGTTGGAAGGGATCTTGTAGGTCATCTAGTCCAACCCCCTGCTCAAGCAGGAGAACCTATACCATTTCTGGCAAGCGGCTCTCCAGTGTCAACTGTCCCATTTGGCACATTCAACCAAAGAAACTCTCAGCTCTTTTAACATTACCAAATTATTGGTAATTGAAAGGAAGTACAGCAGAAGCAAAGACATTTTGGGGATTTTCCCGCAAAATCCCACTTTGGTAAAAACCCCTTTTCCCCCTCCGGGCCACCCATAGTTCCTAGTTCACCAACTGGGTTCAGTTCTTTTGTTTTGGGAAAAGACTGTCTGCGCTGCTCAAACATTTCATAACTTGACCTTGGTGGATAACGTCTCGCCGGCAACAGACGGCTCTCTTGCATTCCGGAGCTTCCCTCTCTCCTTAGCAGGAGAGTTGAGTCAGGCTTTCTTCTTGAAAGCCTCCGGTGATGAAGCACCCACAACTTCTCAAAGCAAGCTGTTCCATTCACTGATTGTTCTCACTGTCAGAAAAGGATCAAACATCAAGGATACAAAGTGAGTAGTGCTCTCCTAGCACTAGACCAAGGAGGAAAGAATATGTGAATGCTGGCTGAGGAATTCTGGGAGTTGAAATCCACACATCTTTAAGTGGCCAAACATTGATCTACACAAGATAAAATCTGTTCACGGTCAAAGGTGAAGACATCAAATGTCACACCAGGCCAAGGAGGAGATAATATCTATTAAAATCAGATTGGACTATTTTTTTTTACACCTGGCTTCTGGGCTAGGGACCAATATCCAATAGTGGAAGGCCCAAAACAAAACTAAACCTAGGGTTTAATGTAAGTTAAATAAATATCTATGGAGATCCTCAGTCATCCAGGTCATAGCTGTCTCTAAGGTGCTTTTTCAAAAGGCAAATGGACTGTTCTTGGAGGAAGACAAAGATGATGTTTTGCTTCTCATCCAAGAAGCTCCACTAGTTGTGACTGGAGGGTGGGGGGATGGAAGGATAGGTACTGCCATCCAGTTGCCTTTTGAAAAAAGCGCCTTTGAGGTAACTTAAATAGGTTAACAGGTAACTCCCAGGCGGAATGTAGCCCAGATTCCCAGGAGGGAGTTAGTGCATTCCAGAGACAGCAATAGTTTGGTTGAAAGGAAGAGGATCAAGACGGTTCCTCCCTAGGAGTTCTCAGAGTATATCTTTTATGGTATAATTCTGATTTAGTTTGGCAAGTTTTCTGGCTGTAAGTGGGGAGCAATAAAGAAAACTGCTTAGAAGTAACTCTGCATGGTTTTCATAGTTTTTGGAGCCATTTAATAATTTCCCCCCCTTCTGTCTCATTACAGTCTCTGGCCACTTCCCAAGACTTGGGATAATGGGGGTGTTTGACTGCTCACCCCTGCTCCGTATTCAACAAAGATGATTAGGGAACTGGAGGCTAAAAAACATGAAGACCAGTTGCAGGAATTGGATATGTCTAGTCTAGTGAAAAGAAGGACTAGGGGAGACGTGATAGCTGTGTTCCAGTATTGAGGGGCTGTCACAAAGAAGAGGGGGTCAACCTATTTTCCAAAGCACCAGAAGAAAAATAGGATGGAAATTATTGTAAAGGAGAGAAGCAACCTAGAACTAAAGAGAAATTTCCTGACAGAAGAGTAGAACGGCTTGCCTGCAGAAGTTGTTGGTGCTCAATCACTGAAGGATTTCAAAAAGAGACTGGACAACTATTTATCTGAAATGATATAGGGTCTCCTACTCAAGCAAGGGGCTGGACTAGAAGACCTCCGAAATCCTTTCCAACTCTATTATTCTATGTTCTATATGTTCTAACTCAATCCATCTTAGTCTCTTAATTTTCCATGCATTATTCTGTTCCATCGACGTCTCTATAATTTATGCAAAAAGAAAACAAAATCCACCTTTTTTTAAAGATGCAACTTTCTTAACAACAACAACAAAAAAATGGTGCAATCCAATGAAATTGTTACTGCAGCTGTTAACCAGCACCAATGCTGATCATTGTCTAGTTCTCAATTCTATCAGATTGTTGTTGTTGTTGTTGTTGTTGTCTGGCCCAGGGTGGGACCGAGAGTAATGAGTTTTCTGAAATGTACCCTATTTAATAAAAATAAAAAAACATTCGAGCTGACAATGATAAGAAGAGACGTGTGTGTGTGTGTGTGTGTGTGTCTGTGTGTGTGTGTGTGAGATCGATCACATCTGGTATGGCATTTCCAGAAGAGAAATCAGCACCTCTCTTTCAACACATAGCACATCGCTAAATTCCTCTAGGAGAGAAAAGAAAAACGCAACCTACCAAGCCGTTTCTGGCCGTTTCATTTTTGTATTGACACCTAGAGGGGCTGGGCAGCAACACAACAGCATGGTAACAGCCTGTCCTTGTGGGGCATGTACACAACTCTGGGAACAGCAAAACACAATTAAAAGCCACCAATAGAAAAGCAGGAGTTTTTGTCTGCAAGTTCTTTTTTTTTTTTTTTTAAACAACCCTGAGTGTAAAAAAGCCTTCATAATCTTATATTAACGCATGGTGAATTCTTAATAAAATGAGTCATGAAGAACTCACATTCTGAACCTTCCTAGCACCAGAGCTGGTTTAATTAGCTTGAGCTCGTTAGACTAAATGGGATTGGGGGGGGGATATGTTTGCTAATGAAGACTGCATGCCCTCTTCTGCATTGCTGTCAAAGTTAGATTCTTACAGGCAGTAAATTTGTCTTTCAATACTTCATCTGTTTCTGTGACAAAACTGCAATAAAATTCTTCTCAAACGTCCTCAAGTCATATGTAGCACCATGTCAGTGTCAACTTTTTAATATTTGAAGAAGGATGGGGGGGGGAGGGAATCAACAAACAGAAATGTAAACAGCAGAAGGCTCATAAGAATAAAGATCGTTAAGAATTCTCTTTTTGTTTGATTTGATGGGGAGGCTAACGGCAAAATCTTACTGCTCCTCGACTCAAACCTGTACTTCAGACCATCCAGAAGATCGTTTCTGGGTTGTGAAATGTCAGGAAGGAATATTGCAATAATTGCCGGGATCCTTATCTTTACAATTATGGGGTCTAAGCGAGAGAGATGAGGCTGGTGCAGAGTCTGCTTGGGTCATTAATCACACTTCTGGGATGGTGCAGACCAAAGGAATGGTGGGTGGAGGATTGAGATAAGCCACCTGTTAATTATCTCAGCCCATCCTGGTTTGCTTTCTGACTGTTTGGAGAGTATCTGAATTTAGGGTTATTGGAGAATCTGAGATGGTGACAGTGGTCAGAATTACTTCTTCCCGTGTGAAATTATTCACACATGCATTGAAGGAATAATTGGTTTCAGCAGTCCCAAATGGACTGCCATAATGAGGTGTGCAAGGGGCTATCCTAAACACTTCAACAGATCAGAATAGAGCCCATTAAGCAGTAGTTATAGGCGAAGATTAATGTCAGGCGAAAAGGATCAGGGTCATTTGTTAAGCTGTAGCACAAAAGATTTATTCAAGCCTATAACAAGAATTGTAGGAAAACAACAGGCAACGCTGCGGGGTGGAGTTAA
>JALGBA010001783.1:27500-192500 GCA_023970755.1 Azemiops feae | reverse complement strand
GAAACCTACCTCCGGTGTCCTTCGTTCTCTCCTCGCCCATTATATGGAAGGAAGGAAGGAAGGAAGGAAGGAAGGAAGGAAGGAAGGAAGGAAGGAAGGAAGGAAGGAAGGAAGGAAGGAAGGAAGGAAGGAAGGAAGGAAGGAAGGAAGGAAGGAAATTCTGGATGTCTCAAAAGTGCTTTTTCAAAAAGCAACTGGACTGTTTTTTTCCTTGAGTTAGAAGAAGACTTTTCGCTTCTCATCCAAGAAGCTTCATCAGTTCTGACTGAATGGTGGGGAGATGGAAGGATTTAGTTCTGACAGAATGGCGGAGAAGGGAATGGAAGGATTTATATTCCTTTGCAATCATCTGGTCATTAGTACTGTCTCTGAGAGCCATTGAGAGCACTCGGGGGTTTATCTGTGCCCTCAGGGTCATCTGAATCAGGGTGCACATGGTTGTAGAATCTTCTTGGAAATGCAGAAAGGACTGTGTGATAGACACACTGTGCGGCAGCAGCCAAAAAAGCTAAAGCAATCCTTGGTTGCATAAATAGAGGCATAGAATCAAAATCACGTGAAGTATGAGTACCGCTTTGTAAAGCCTTAGTAAGGCCACACCTGGAACACTGCATTCAGTTTTGGTCACCACATTACAAAACAAGATGTTGAGGCTTTGGAAAAAGTACAGAGAAGAGCAACTAAGATGATGGAAGACCTGGAGACTAAAATATATGAAGAACAGTTGCCGGATTTGGATTTTGGCCAGTCTAGAGAAAAGAAGGACTAGGGGGGACATGATAGAAGTATTCTAGTATTTGAGAGGCTGCCACAAAGAGGAGGGGGTCAATTTATTTTCCAAAGCACCCCAGAAGACAAAACAAGAAACAATAGATGGAAACTAATCAAGGAGAGAAGCAACCTGGAATTAAGGAGAAACTTCCTAACAGTGAGGGCAATTAAGCAGTGCAACAGCTTGCCTTCAGATGTTGCAGATGCTTCATCACTGGAGGTTTTAAAGAAGAGATTGGACAGTCATTTGTCTGACATGGTATAGGGTCTGCTGCTTGAGCAGGGGGTTGGACTAGAAGACCTCCAAGGTCCCTTCCAGCTATATTCTATTCTACTCTACTCTGCTCTGCTCTGCTCTGCTCTGCTCCGTTCCGTTCCGTTCCACTCCACTCCACTCCACTCCACTCCACTCCACTCCATTCTATTCTATTCTATTCTATTCTATTCTATTCTATTCTATTCTATTCTATTCTATTCTATTCTATTCTATTCTATTCTATTCTATTCTATTCTATTCTATTCTATCGATTCTGATTCCTGTCTACAATGTAGGTGAAATTCTGGATGGCTTCCTTCCTTCTGGATGACAGGAAGTCATTTTGACCATCAGGAGACGTTGCTTTTCTTTCTCCTTGCCTTCTTGCCATATTATTAACTACAGGGATGAAGATACAATTCTTGGCCATTCTCGTTAGGGTTTCGCTCTCATTGCTAACTGGGAAAGGGGCACATCTCTTGAAAGCCCAGGACTGTAGAAGTTCTTCTCCTCTCCTGTACCCCAAATATATATTTTAAAAGTGACTGAATTGCAATTTTTGGCCTGGCTGAAGAGATACTCTGTTAAACACATGGGAACGAATAGTGTTCACAATCCTTTTTTTAAAAAAAAAATTAAACCAGATTTAATGCTTGTCCAGATCCCAGTTCATTTTTACAGTAATGGCCAAAATTGCGGAAGCCTTTTGGGAAAAGTGTATTTTTGAGGTTAGATGGCTAATAACACCCCCCCCCCTTTTTTTTGGAGTAGTACCATAAAATTATATATCAATGGAAAGATAATTTAATCAGGAATGTAATGCAACAAAGTGTGTTCAATGATCCGTACTGTGTTTTATGAAACGTTATAGCCAAATAACCAGAAAAAGGAAGCACAACTTGCTCAGGTTGATATCAGGTAGCTTTCCTTCATCTGATTGTAGCCAATGAGCATGACTGTTTAGAGAGCCAATCGGGTGTCATCTTGTTTTGGCAATGAGCCAATCAGATCACGGTAGGATTCAGTGATTGATCTCATGGATTGAAGCTGAGAGGAGGACATTTGTCAGTGTGTTGTGTGATCGCTATCAAGTTGGTTGGGTTTTTTTGTGTTCTTTCATTTAGTGAGCTTGTAAAGCATAATAAAATTAAAGTAATGGTGCAAAGAGTTGACTGGTTGCCCAGAAAGCGATGTAAAATAGTATTATTAAGTGAACAAGGCTACAGTTATACAGAAATTAGAAGAAAAATGGGTGGAAATTTAACCAAAGGTGGCATTTCTACGGTACACTTTTCCCAAAAGGTTTCCACCATTTTGGCCACTACTGTATGTTGGTTCTCCTCCCTCCCTCTACTGCTTTTTCATCTGATGGCCGAGAATTAATTTGTTACCTGCAATAGTCTCCCTTCCTGTTGCAGTTGGGCCCTCTATTTTATGCAAAATTATGCAAATTGCAACATAGCTCTTCTTTGGGGATGGAGTATTGACCATTGAGCCAGTGTTCTTCTGATGCTGAATATTTTTCTCCCCTTTCTCTAGACGGCTACGATCAGTGATGAGAAAGCAGATCTCTTCCGATCAAAAGTGACCGACAAGATCAAGTTGCTGAACATCATGCAAATAGTGCTCATAACCCTTGGTTCTGTGATGTTCCTGGGATTCCTCATTGCCTTTTTCTCATGCAAAAGAAAGAGTCCCAAATAAGTAATCTAAGATAGGATTGGGAATTTAGATAAATTAATTCAGCTCCACCAGATTCTGGGTGGCATTGGACATTTAAAAAAAAAATAGTGAGAAGCAAGAAAAAAAAAACGAGAAAAGAACAATGGATCTCCAGGCAAACATTCCAACTAGCAGATCAAATTCTTGAACTGCCCAGGTTTTAGGCAATATCCTAAACATTAAACACCTCCAGAGGATGCCATTGCAGCTGGCAGCTGCTCTGACAGCACTACAGATAGTCCTTGATTGATGGCCACAATTGAGCCCAAAATTTATGTTGTTAAGCGAGACATTGGTTAACTGAGTTTTGCCCCATTTTACCACTTTTGTAAAGTGTATCACACTGCAGTCGTTAAATGAGCAACACACTCAGTGGTGGGATTCAGCCGGTTCGCACCAGTTCGGCAGAACCAGTAGCTAAATTTTGTTGAGTTCGGAGAACCGGCTGAATGCACACTGCTTCCGGAAGTCCGTTCTAGGCCTCAGAGGCCTGGAGGAGGCCTTCCAGGCTTAGAATGGCCCGCCGGAAGTGCATGGATGCCACTTCCGGAAGTCCATTCTAGGCCTTGGAGGTCCAGGCCTGCATCCACGCAGAGAACTGGTTGTTCAGGTATTTGAATCCCACCACTGAACACAGTTGTTAAGTGAATCCGGCTTCTCCATTGACTTTGCTTGTCAGAAGGTCACAAAAAGGGATCACGTGACCCCAGGGGGACACTGTGACCGTCATAAATGTAAGCCAGTTGCCAAATTGTTGTAAGACGAGGATAACCTGTGACCCATTACTCAGAAATTTTGTTTTTAACCAAGTGGCTTTTTATTTTTAAACTCTCAAATTTTCACTTCATACATTTGAAGAACAGAGAGTGTAAAACCTTAAAAGGATTCTTCAGTTGAATGTCGAATGCAATTCACCTCTGGGCTTCATCATTGGAAAGTACATCCTTCAACTGCAAATAGGCAATTTGGATACTTTTTTTAAAAGAAAACAGATGAATTCATGTGTTTTGTTTAGCTATCGGACTGACCCGTGGCAAGACTGTGCAGTTCAGGTATCTGCCAGCTGGTGGCAATGCTGCATTTCCATGAAAATAGAAATTATTTTTTTTAATCAGAAAGCAAAAGTCAAAATTATAATAGCCCTTACATGCAACAACATGACTTTAATAGCAAGTATTTTATCTCAAGACCAAAATTATTATTGTCAAACGAATAAAAAGATGGATATTCTTCCTTCCCTTTTCACTCATTGTATTTTCATTTTGAAGACAAGTTGAATAATTGCAATGCTTGCAACGTGAACATTTGAAACTGTAATTAATGTTGATAGATGGTCTTACATTTTTTTCCTTTTATCTGTGTTTGATACTCAAATGCACTTATCTGATACAATAGTAAAAATCTAAGCATATTTTATAAACACACATTGAAATAACACCGAGTACTAAAACTGAGAAGATAGAGCAATGGATGGCTTTATATGGCTAGATTTAACAGTATGATAAAGGACTGGGTATTTCTGTATTAACATTTTATAGAGATACTTTTAGTTTCTACAGATATCACTTACTTATTCATTCTACTTTTTTTCTGATTTTAGTACAATTGCTGTGCATTAGGTTGTACTTTATTGTTGCTTCTTCTGGTTGAGGTACAGAGAGAGAGAGAGAGAGAGAGAGAGAGAGAGAGAGGTGTAAATTATATTAGCTGTCTATTAAAATCAGTTTGGGACATCAGTATGCAGCTTTAAGATTTTTGGTTAGTCTTTCAGAACTGAGATGAGCATCCTCCACCATCCAACTGGTCCAAGATCTTTGAAAGATATGATTCCATGGTTCCAAGATCACGTCTGCCAGCTCCTTCAGAATACTTGAGCAGAGCAGATTTTGGTTGTGCTTTATCTAGCAGTGGTCTAGAGCAGAGGTCCCTAACCTTTTGGGCACCAGGGACTAGTTACATGGAAAGAGGTTTTTCCACGGACCAGAGAGTGCGTGGTTTTGTGTGCTGCCTGCATCCTGTGGATGGGGCTTTGCTTGTTTGTGCGGCCTGGTTGCTGGCATGCTGTGGCCCGGGACCAGTCCACGAACCGGGGGTTGGGGACCCCTGGTCTAGGTCAGTGGTTCTCAACCTGTGGTCCATGGATCTCTGGGGGCTGTGATGTTGTCACAGGGGGTCCAGGAAGGTTGAAGAAATGTTATGATTTAAATCTTGAGTTAAGTCTTGGTGGTCCATGGCTGTGGTCCGTGGCCACAAAAAGTATTTAAAGGAGGTCCATGTTGAAGAAAAGGTTGAGAACCACTGGTCTAGATAAGAAGCTTCAAACTTTTTAGTCCATTAATCTTGTTAAGTCAAAACAAAACAGCTTCTAGAACCGTGACCAAGAGGCAAAGCTCTAGTGGTGGAAAGTTAACTATGTCTGAACAATTTTGCCTGTAGTTTCTCATGGAACCCCATCCAGTGTAACCCAGTTTGAAAAATCTTAGTCGAGATGTCTAGATCGTACTCTTGATGTCTAGATGTCTTGGTCTAGATATCTAGTTGTCCAGGAGATGCTTCAATGTCACTTGTTGACATTTGCTAAGATTCCAACAACTCCCTGATAGAAAAATGTCTCTCTTTAGAGAACAGCCTATGTTTTTGTCTACTCAGGAATGTGTTAAATGCCAGCTTTTTGCATCTGGAATTGTAGGAGTCCAAAATCAATTGCACGCTTTGTATGTTGTTTTAGTCCTGTTGGGGTCATTTGATTCCTGAGGCATGAACACATTTGCATGGCAGCATAGAATTTGAACCCCTGCTCTCCAGCAACAGCAGCTGTTGAGTGGGTTAAGCCAACTAAACTAAGGGTGGAGGCAATAGGAAGGGGGGGGAGCCACTGTGTTCACAGCTGCATTAGCACATCGTTGC
Organism: Azemiops feae; assembly: GCA_023970755.1. Lineage (NCBI taxonomy): Eukaryota > Metazoa > Chordata > Lepidosauria > Squamata > Viperidae > Azemiops > Azemiops feae. Next base: position 186,844 of record JALGBA010001783.1, on the reverse strand, counting down.
AAAAAAAAAAAAAATCAAGTCAGTCCGAAACTTCTTGACTTGGACTTATTTCAATCTAAGGACTTTGCTAACAAAATTTGCAATCAAAGCTTCACACAAATGTGAATCTTCTTGGGACTTCACTATTGCCAATTCTGTACCAGTTGATTATTACTGAGTCTGGAATGTGTAAGCTAGGTTTGAAGATGTTTATGGACCTAGGAATAGAATAGAATAGAATAGAATAGAATAGAATAGAATAGAATAGAATAGAATAGAATAGAATAGAATAGAAAATAGAATAGAATAGAATAGAATAGAATAGAATAGAATAGAATAGAATAGAATAACATCGAATCGAAAGTAGAATAGAATTCGAATAGCTAGATAGACATAGACTAGAATAGAATATCAATATGGAATGGAATGGAATATAGAAATAGAATGGAATAGAATAAATAGCATAGAATAGAATAGAATATTAATAGAACTATAATAGAGATCGGAATAGATAGATGACTAAAAAATATGGAATGGAATGGAATATAGAATAGAATAGAATAGAATAGAATAGAATAGAATAGAATAGAATAGAATAGAATAGAATAGAATAGAATAGAATAGAATAGAATAGAATAGAATAGAATAGAATAGAAATATGGAATGGAATAGAATGGAATGGAATGGAATGGAATGGAATAGAATAGAATAGAATAGAATAGAATAGAATAGAATAGAATAGAATAGAATAGAATAGAATAGAATAGAAGCTGGAAGGGACCTTGGAGGTCTTCTAGTCCAACCCCCTGCTCAAGCAGGAGACCCTATACCATTCCAGACAAGTGGATGTCCAGTCTTTTCTTAAAAACCTCCAGTGATGAAGCATCCACAACTTGTAAAGGCAAGCTGTTCTACTGCTTAATTGTCCTCGCTGTTAGGAAGTTTCTCCGTAATTCCAGGTTGCTTCTCTCCTTGATTAGTTCCCATCCATTGTTTCTTGTTTCTGGTGCTGTGGAAAATAAGTTGACCCCCTCCTCTTTGTGACAGCCCCTCAAGTATTGGAATATTGCTCACATGTCACCCCTAGTCCTTCTTTTCTCTAGACTAACCATACCCAATTCCTTCAACCATTCTTTATATATTTAATCTCCAGGCCCTTAATAATCTTAGTTGCTCTTCTTTGCACTTTCTCCAAAGTCTGTTGGAAAAGGTGTTCCAAAAGGTGTTCCAAAACATCTGTTTTGTAACGTGGTGACCAAAACTGAATGCAGTATTCCAGGTGTGGTATTACTAAGGCATTATAAAACGGTACTAATACTTGATGTGATTTTGATTCTATGTCTCTATTTATAAAACCAAGGATTGTATTAGCTTTTTTTGGCTGTAGCCACACACAGCTGGCTTACATTTAAGCAATTGTCCACCCGGACTCCAAAGTCCCTCTTTTATCCAGAATTCTGGCATTGTCAGTTGCTGGATGCTTTGCTGTCTAAGAGGAGAACATTTTTGCCTGCTGCTCATAGATCAATATATTAGTATTTTTCTCTGTAGAAATTGTTCTCCTCTAAGGACAACTCTGCATATCATCTGGAAAGAAAAAAATGTGATTCTGCTGTCTTCAACATCTGGAATTTTGAGTTCGTCTCTGCTTTCCATAAGAAATAAACTGAAAACTCTGCTTAGAAGCAGATAGCAGTAACAGAAAGGAGCTCAGGGAATCCTCCTGTAGCAAATCTTACAGAAAGAAAGAAAGAAAGAAAGAAAGAAAGAAAGAAAGAAAGAAAGAAAGAAAGAAAGAAAGAAAGAAAGAAAGAAAGAAAGAAAGAAAGAAAGAAAGAAAGAAAGAAAGAGGAAGGGAGGGAGGAAGGGAGAGAGGAAAGGGAGAGAGAAAGGGAGAAAGAAAGAAAGAAAGAAAGAAAGAAACAAAAGAAAAGAAAGAAAGAAAGAAAGAAAGAAAGAGAAAGAAAGAAAGAAAGAAAGAAAGAGAGAGAGAGAGAGAGAGAAAGAAAGAAAGAAAGAAAGAAAGAAAGAAAGAAAGAAAGAAAGAAAGAAAGAAAGAAAGAAAGAAAGAAAGAAAGAAAGAAAGAAAGAAAGAAAGAAAAAAAAAGAAAAGAAAGTAATTGACAATCCATCTAGAAAAATGTTTAAAAGAGGAGGTGGGAAAGATCTCTTTTGTTACTTTTATAGGCTTGCAAGCAGTATTTGCTCTATTTTCCCTCAGGGCTGATATGTTTAGACAGCTGAGATGAGTAAACTTTGCTTCTCCTGCCACACCTTCCTGCAAAAGTGTAAAACTCACTTGCCCCTCTTGTAATTTTCACATTCGGGTTATTGAGATCCTCGCAAGATCAAGGCTGTGAATCTCTCTCGCATCATTTCAAAGTGAAATCTATTTATCCCCACCAAAAGTGTACGCAATAATAGTTTCTTTCTTTCTTTCTTTCTTTCTTTCTTTCTTTCTTTCTTTCTTTCTTTCTTTCTTTCTTTCTTTCTTTCTTTCTTTCTTTCTTTCTTTCTTTCTTTCTTTCTTTCTTTCTTTCTTTCTTTCTTTCCCTTTTCTCCCTCCCTCCCTCCCTCCCTCCCTCCTTCTTTCTTTCTTTCTTTCTTTCTTTCTTTCTTTCTTTCTTTCTTTCTTTCTTTCTTTCTTTTTTTCTTTCCTTTTTCTCCCTCACCTCACCTCCCCTCCCTTCCCTCTCTTCCTTTTCTTTCTTTCTTTCTTCTTTCCTTCTCTTTCTTTCTTTATTACTATTCCTTCTTTTTCACTTTCACTTTTTTTTTCTTTCGTTCTTTCTTTCTTTTCTTGCTTTCTTCTCTTCTTTCTTTCGTTTCTTTATTCTTTATTTCTTTCTTTCTTTCACCGTTTCCGACCTCAACACCCTCTTTCTTTCTTCTTCTTTTGTTCCTTCTTCATTTCTATTCTTTCTTTTTTTCTTTCTTCGTTCGGTATGCTTGTTCTTTCTTTCTTTCCCTTTCATTCCCCCCCCTACCATCCCTCCCTCTCTTTCTTTCTTTCTTTCTTTCTTTCTTTCTTTCTTTCTTTCTTTCTTTCTTTCTTTCTTTCTTTCTTTCTCTCTCTCTCTCTCTCTCTCTCTCTCTCTCTCTCTCTCTTTCCAACTTTGTTCTCCTTTTTTACTTCTTTTTTCTCTTTAAAACTATAGATTTTTTAAAGTACATGTTATGGAAAGTTGTGTCCCCAAGGTTATTACAAAAGATTTCGTGAGATAGCCAGTAGTGATTTTTCCTGCATTTTTAATTTCTTTTTAAAGGAGGGGGGAGAAAAAAAAACCCGTTCCCTGAAAATCTTTGGCATTTGCATGTACCAGACTGGGAATAATCTGGTCCTCTCACACCTAAGAGACCTGTTAAGCAATAGCACAGGGGTTCCCAACCAGGGTTGCTCGCAGCCCCGGAGATGCGAGATCAGTGGTGGGATTCAGCCAGTTCACACCATTTCGGCAGAACCGGTAGCTAATTTTTTGTTGCCCAGGCCCAGAACGGACTTCCGGAAGTGGCATCCACACAGAGAACCGGTTGTTCACCTATTTGAATCCCACCACTGTGCGAGATGATATTCCAGGGGGTGCGAAAACTTGGGCTTTCAAAATTATAGTGTGTATGCATAATCCCTTGCCGTTATTTCGAACTTTTGTAAGGGGTGCGGGAATATATCAAAAGCCTTCTAGTGGTGCGGGGTATAGAAAAACCGCTGCAATAGCAGGACTGTCATATTTGGCTCCAGTGCCATCTAGAGGCGTTTTCAAGCACTGCACTGCCTTAACTTTCTAAAACTTTAGATTCTAAACCAGGGGTAGGCAACCTGGGCTCTTTTATGACTCGTGGACTTCAACTCCCAGAATTCCTGAGCCAGCCACGCTGAGGGGAAAGGGAGAGGTTTCCAAGCTGAGCCATGCTGGCTCAGGAATTCTGGGAGCTGAAGTCCACCAGTCATAAAAGGGCCAAGGTTGCCTACCCCTGCTCTAAACCATACAGTATTTACTTCTCTGCTGCATGGGTTTTAGCATGGCTGAAAATAGTTGGGTATGGATGAGATCAGGGATCAGAATCTCTCCTTCCATGGGTATAGGCCAAAACGAAAGATAGAGGCATAAAAGAATTAAAAGCATAGCTAGTTCCAGCAAAGTCAGTATTTTGGGAGGAGTGGGAGGGGGGAAGAGAAAGAGGAAGGGGAAGGGGAGGGGGAAGACAAAGAGGAAGGGGAGGGGGAGAGGGAGAAGAAGAGGAAGAGGAAAGGAGGAGGGGGAAGAGGGAGAGGGAGGAGGAGGAGGAGGAGGAGGAGGAGGAGATCCCTTATGGATTTTCCACACCACATGGCATGGCACTCTTCCTGTGAAATATTCTGCAGATGTAAGTGTGGTAGAAAGAGATCTGACTGGCAGGAGAGAGGACCACGTTCTCAAGAGGCAGAGTCAGCAGAGCTTGGGGTGTCTGGTGGGGAGGCAGCCAGGATACTTCCTCCTTAGCAATTCACAGAGTAGATCTATAATGCTGAAAGTTGCTTTAGTCTGGCAAGATTTTGTTTACACGCAGAAAACAATAAATAAAATATTCCAAAGTGACTCCATGTTCTTGGTCCTTGGGCCTGATTGTAAGCAACACAGTTGCGTGACCAGTGCTTTTTTTGTAAAAAAAACAAACAAAAAAAAGGTGCCGGAACTCACACATCTCATACAACCCACCTTGCCTACCCTACAAGGTTCCATCCAAAAAAGGTGCCGGAACTCCGTTCTGGGCGTTCTATGAGAAAAAAAGCCCTGTGCGTGACCATCCACTCTCCATCACAAGTATAGAATCTCAGCTAACAATAATGAGAACCGGGCCAATAACAATCATCTACTGCTTTGAACCCTTTCTCTCCCCACATCCAAGCGTTGTTTAAATACAGACGTTATGTTCATCTTTATTGCCAGTGGTTAAAGCCATCCTCCCCCTCCTTATCCTCCGAGTAGCCATACAATACAAGGAATAGATGTCAACCTTATATGGATATATTGTCAGCAAGGAACAGCTCAGTTAATCATAACTAATGTTGTGTTTTTTTGCCCAGGTGGTGCTTGTGCACACGTACGTGCACACACACATACACCACACAAAACCCATACCCCAACAATTCTTGGCATCCATCTGAAACCTTTCTCATGACGTGACTTGTGCAATATCCAAGAATTTTGCTGGCTGGCTTCAGAGTTGGCTGCCTGAAACTCCGTTTCTGCTCAATGTACATTGGCTTTCTCCACTCACCCACGCTATCAAGCAGATTAATTCTTTTTGAAAGAGTGAATTGTGTTGCTGACAGCAAAATACAAACCAGCAAGGTGAATGGCTTCTTCTTGGATTAGCTTTTCAAGCTAACAACAAATACTGGCAATGAAATAAGCACCGAAGGGGCGGAGGAGCTATGCCCTTGGTGAAGAAGGTGCAACTATTTTGGGGGAAATTCATTGCTCAGCTGAGAAATGGTTATAGCCATCTGGTTCGCTTCCAGTCGTAATAGAAGATCCAGGTTCCTCCATCTAGCATTAGATTTGGAACATCAGTTGAATCAGATGGCCTTTGAATCAGTTCAAAGCACATGGATGTTCTATAAGTCAGTCCAAAACTAAACTTTTTCTCATTAAAGTTAAAAAAAAGACAACTCACATGGATGGGAAACACATTTAGATGTACATCATGATATGGTAGAAAATGTGTATGTGAAATATACAAGTTGGTGTAGATATCTGCAAAGGTATCATTCAACTGTTGAGACTCTGGAAAGAGTACAGAGAAGAGCAACAAAGATGATAAGGGGACTGGAGGCTAAAACATATAAGGAACGGTTGCTGAATTGAGTATGTCTATTTTAATGAAGAGAAGGACGAGGGGTGACAGGATAGCAGTGTTCCAGTATCTCAGGGCCAGCCACAAAGAAGAGGGAGTCAAACTATTCTCCAAAGTGCCTGAAGGCAGGACAAGAAGCCACGGATGGAAACTAATCAAAGAGGGAAGCAACCTGGAACTAAGGAGAAATTTCCTGACAGTGAGAACAATTAATCAGTGGAACAACCTGCTTCCAGAAGCTGTGAATGCTCCAACACTGGAAGTTTTTAAGAAGAGACTGGAAAGCCATTTGCCTGAAATGATATAGGATCTTTTTTACATCGTGGTGACCAAAACTGGATGCAGTATTCCAAGTGTGGCCTTACCAAGGCGTTGTAAAGTGGTATTAACACTTCACGTGATCTTGATTCTATCCCTCTGTTAATGCAGCCCAGCACTGTGTTGGCTTTTTTGGCAGGTGTAGCACACGGCTGGCTCATATTTAAATGATTGTCCACTAGGACTCCAAGATCCCTCTCACAGTTGCTACTATTGAGCCAGGTACCACCTATACTATACCTTAGTATACTGTAGTATATAGTATATAGTTCATAGTATATTATACCTTCATCTTAGTTTAAATTTGAGACTTCATACCACAATTACTTCTCACAACCATTCTAACTGTGTGGCAGAGGAACAATTTGGACCGTATGCTGTTAGTAGATGAGATTACACTTTCCAAACATGGACAGCAACCCACATAAGTTATAATAATGTTGGTTAGTATAGACACTGTGGTCTAAACAAATGTAGAGGCCTTCACCTTGAGGCATGTTGTGATTAATGATGTCTTGGATGATGGCACTTCTGATGAAAGACCCCAAATGTATTATTTGTTAATGCAGTGCCCACAACATAGTGTGTCTTGTTTAGTTTTGGATAAGTAAGTTGTGGGAAACCAGCTGCTACGGTTTATTAAACATATATTCTGGAAAAATTCAGTGTCGGAGACCAAGCTACGTGAGCATCTTGAGTCCTTCATGTCCTTCACTGCTGAATCTTTTGGGTGGTCAAGCCAGTGGCTGGCAATGCTCCACCTCACAAGGGCAACAGCTGCACGATGGGACTTGGTAAGCCCTACCCACACCATTTGCAAGGCTGAGCAGCTGCTAATATGGAAGCTGATCATGGGTGGGAAACAGATGGTTATCTGTGAGAAACCTTTAAGATTAGTAGTGGTCTCTTGGTCCCAAAAGAGTAGGAGGAACTGGCACATGGCTTACAAATGATGCCCATCTGAAGAGAAACCAAGTAGGACAACTCTGATTGTCCACTTGAGTTAATTTCATGTGGAGAAATCATTTCTTTCTTCCTTGTCAAATCTTGGTTTCTCACAGCTGTATCTTAGAAGGAAAAAAAAAATACAGCAATGGAGATTGTGAGGTAATTCTGGGGTATCTTTAGCATTAATGCTCGATAAAAGAACACAGTTCCCGCTATTCCCCAAGGAGCTAGTACACTCAGATTATCAATTTCACAAGCATCGACTAAGACTATTTATAGCTACAGTCTTGTATAGACTATCCTTCCGTGTATTTTGAACTCCATCCAGTTGCTGTTATCAAACTCACTGCTTTGCACCAGTCTGAAGGGAAAACTTTGTCCATGAGCCAAATACTTGTTTTGTTTTCACAGGTTTGAAATGTGGAAGCGAGTTTTCTGAAGTAATTTTGTACTTCTTCGGTAGGCAAATTTAAGTGCTGATATGTAGTTATCTTCTAGATTCCATATGAACTTAAGAACATTTTTGATATTACATATGGGAATCCTCTATAAAAGTGGCTTCACTGGAAATGCATTAATTAATAGATCACTTTACTCATTTGTCATATATTATCCGTCCTTCTATTATACATCCATTCTTCTCTCTCCCTCTCCATCCATCTGTCTGTCTGTCTGTCTGTCTATCTATCATCTCTCTCTCTCTCTCTCTCTATCTATCTATCTATCTCTATCTATCTATCATCTCTATCTATCTATCTATCTCTATCTATCTATCTATCTCTATCTATCTATCATCTTATTATCTATCTCTCTATCTCTATCTATCATCTATCTCTATCTCTATCTCTATCTCTCTATCTCTCTATCTCTCTATCTCTCTATCTCTCTATCTCTCTATCTATCTCTCTATCTCTCTATCTCTCTATCTATCTCTCTCTCTATCTATCTATCTATCTATCTATCTATCTATCTATCTATCTATCTATCTATCTATCTATCTATCTATCTATCTATCTATCTATCTATCTATCTATCTATCTATCTATCTATCTATCTATCATCTCTGATCTTGTGATCAGAGATAATGGCCTATGACACAAGATGTCTTGTGTATCATAGATTCACAGTTGCTGAATGAAAAAAAAAAATATTTCAGTGTTGTGCTTTTTAGAACCAAATTAATACTAATGAAATGTTCTAAAGCTTTTCCATTCAAGGTAGAACCTTTCAGTCTTTTCGTATTTGGGATTGTCTGCAGGGTACGATCAAAAGAAGTTAAGATGGAGGCCCCATATCTGACCAAAGCTTTTCCCCTTTGTGTGCGATGCACATTAAAAAGGGGATGGTGGTAGAAATTTGATTGTTCTTTTTCACCATACTTTGCAGACACCCTGTTCCCATTGAACACACTCACCGTCCCACTGAGTATGCTTACTGCTACTTCTTTTTCTTTTATAAATCCTCAGGGCCAAATGGCACACTTCAGAGAAAGTCACACTGACAGAGTTGTTTCTTCTGAGGCAACAGAACACTTCGGATGGGGTGGTAGAGGAGTTTGGAGAATGCCCAGTTAAAAATTAGATCCCTGGAGAATTTAACCAGCTCCATCTGTTTCCCCCCCCCCTACAAATAAAACAAAAAACAAAAACACAAGGGTAACGGTATAGAACAGGGGTCTTCAAACTTGGCCCTTTCATGACTTGTGGACTTCAATTCCCAGAATTCCTCAGCCAGCGTGCCTGGTTGAGGAATTCTGGAAGTTGAAGTCCACAAGCAGGGATCTTCAAACTTGGCCCTTTCATGACTTGTGCGCCTCAACTCCCAGAATTCCTCAGCCAGCGTGCCTGGCTGAGGAATTCTGGGAGTTGAAGTCCACAAGTCATAAAAGGGCCAAGTTTGAAGACCCCTGGTATAGAAGAACTGGAACAAAAAGTTTCCCTAATGTACAGCAGCAGCTACAGCTGGAACCCAGACTCCTGCTTGATCTCCTGTACTTTGTCCCTTCTTTTAAAAAGGAATCATACAAAAAGCACACTCTGTCATTGTGATGTGGTTTCTGCATTAGACGCAAAAGAAACACATATGCATTCTGTTCGAAAGAAGAGTCTAGATTTTCAGGCTTTTCCCGTTCTTTATTACCTCCCTTTTTGCAAAAGGGAGATTAACGCTGAGAAGCTCAGAAAGGGAACAGAGATGAAAGGAATGTGTCTTTTATTTACTTTTCGTGGGTAGAAGCAAGTTGCCACTTTCTCCCCTGTTGCTCCCCTGTAAAGAATTATGCACGGTTAATGCTTGCTGAATGAAGCTGAGCATTGTTCCCTTGATGTTGGTTGGCCTCTTCCCAGGAGGTGTCAAAAACAAAAAAAATCAAGGCTGCCAAGAAACCTGTTCCTCTCTGATGGTCATTGCAGCCATCTTAGCTTCTTTGTCTCCCTTCCCTGTCCTGGCGTCTTCAAATAATGCTAGTTTATTTTTTGCAATGTTGAATTGCTAGCAATGGTAGCAACTGTTTGCACCTGTGAGCCCCACTTGATTAACCAAGGCCAAGGGTAGGCAACCTTGGCTCTTTTATGACTCGTGGACTTCAACTCCCAGAATTCCTGAGCCAGCCATGCTGAGGGGAAAGGGAGAGGTTTCCAAGCTGAGCCATGCTGGCTCAGGAATTCTGGGAGTTGAAGTCCACGAGTCATAAAGCGGCCTAGGCCTAGCCAGAGGTAGGCAACCTTGGCTCTTTTATGACTCGTGGACTTCAACTCCCAGAATTCCTGAGCCAGCTATGCTGAGGGGAAAAGGAGAGGTTTCCAAGCTGAGCCATGCTGGCTCAGGAATTCTGGGAGTTGAAGTCCACGAGTCATAAAAGAGCCAAGGTTGCCTACCCCTGACGTCCAAGGCATAGAGCAGGGGTCTTCAAACTTGGCCCTTTTATGACTTGTGGACTTCAACTCCCAGAATTCCTCAGCTAGGCACGCTGGCTGAGGAATTCTGGGAGTTGAAGTCCACAAGTCATAAAAGGGCCAAGTTTGAAGACCCCTGGCACAGAGCAAGCATTAGGGGAAGAAAGGATCTCTACAGATTGTCGCTGTGTTTGTTTCTCATCTGACTAACAAAGATGATTAGGGGATTGGAGGCTAACACATATGAACAATGGTTGCAGGAATTGGGTATGTCTAGTCTAGAGAAAGGAAGGAATAGGGGCGACATGATAGCAGTCTTCCAATATTTGAGGGGCTGCCACAAAGAAGAGGAGGTCAAACTATTCTCCAAAGCACCAGAAGGAAGGACAAGAAGCAATGGATGGAAACTAATCAAGGAGAGAAGAATTAAGGAGAAATTTCTTAACCCTGAGAACAATTAATCAGTGGAATGGCTTGCCTTCAGAAGTTGTAGATGCTCCAATACGGGAGATATTTATAGGAAGAGACTAGACAGCCGTTTGTCCAGAATGGCATAGCAACTCCTGCTTGAGCAGGGGGTTGGACTAGAAGACCTCCAAGGCCCCTTGTTATATATTGAATGTATAAGAAAGAGAGAAAACAGTACTGCAAATGAGATAAATGGCCTTTGGGGATCCTTGTATTTAAACAACCCATTTTCATGTGCTGTCAGAACCCAAATTATAATATCATCTGAACAAAACAGTACAATAGAGAATTGTCTATGTGGATCTGATCGGAGTCATTTTTAGGGCTGACACAAAAATATGATCTTCGTTTCCTTTTAGTCCTTCTTTCTTACTCTATTTTGCAAAACATGGATGGTCTTATTGTTCTGCAGTTTGTATTCTGTATTCTGCTATGGCCTAATGGCTAATCAGTACATTATTGCTGTTGTTATATTGTCACTTATCAATTCGGGAGCCACAAGAAAACAACTGACACAAGAAGTTAAAAAAAAACCCATGATAAATTAAGAATTCTAAAATAGATATGGTTAAAGTATTACATCTTTTATACACACAGACACACAGAGATACACACAGACACTGACACGACACATACACACACACACACACACATATGCAAAATTCATTTACTCAGAGAAATAAATTGGCATTGATTAGATAGTAACAACTGTAGATAAAGTGAACCCAGATCACTTGGAATTCAGACAAGGAAGAAAATGATGAATTGCAATAGGGCATTTTTATAATAAGCTAATCGAGTAAATTATGGATGAATTCATCACTGAGATAGTCATTGTTTGAATGGGATTGCCCTGAAATACAGTTGTTGGAAGGGCATTCAAACTTGCCAGAATTGAGTCTTTTCTGCTCTTGGAAATTCTTATTTGGCTGAAATTCCTAGCTGGCTTGAAAAAAGAAAAAAAAACAGGTGAGGGTTTCCATGCACAGCTATTGGGTTATGATAGCCAAGTCTGATAAATATCTGTTATCATTCACAGATAGCTTTGTAAATTCTATATTTTGCATCCAAGGCAATGTTATTGTGAACACCGTATTTTTCCCCCCTCCTAAGTGTGATGTTCCGGAATTGAATGATTCATCATCTCTGCTTATGCTCAGGAGCTTATCTTCTAACAAGGTTTTTTGATAAAATGAAAACCCCAATAGGAATTTTTTGCTCTCCAAGTTGGCTCTGGACTGTCTTCTGGTTTACATACAAGTCTGGCAATCAAAGCACATTTGAAGATGGGATATACTTCTGACTTTCTAAATTGTAGCTGTGCTTCAGCAAGGTTCATTCCACTGATAACGCTGATATCAATCACTCAGTGAAATGAGTTGTCCACCTATTTGAATTGCACATTTGCCTGGATCAAAGAAGGATGTTACCGTCGTCTCTTCTTTAAATTCCATAGAAAATGGAATAGAATATCAGAGTTGGAATTTGGGGGTCCTATTCCAAGACAAGAAAGAATGGATGGAAACTAATCAAGGGCAGAAGCAACCTGGAATTAAGGAGAAACTTCCTAACAGTGAGGACAATTAATCAGTGGAACGGCTTGCCTCCAGAAGTTGTGGGTGGTGCTCCATCACTGGAGGTTTGTAAGAAGAGACTGGACAACCATTTGCCTGAAATGGTATAGGGTCCCCTGCTTGAGCAGGGGGTTGGACTAGATGACCTCCAAGGTCCCTTCCAGCTCTGTTCTGATTGAAGAAGCTTCCTGTATTCTAAGTAGTATACTATCTTCTTATTTCTTTTTCTTTTCTTTTCTTTTCTTTTTTGGTTTTTTTCTTCTTTTTTTTAAGATATGAGAAATGTAAAGGTGTTGGGATGGCCCGTATGAGGAAAAAGACTTAAATAATTAAGTGTGATGAAAATCTTAATCAGTAAGAATGTTTTGAATATTGTGGGGAAAACAAATTGAAATAAGAATTTTAAACAGGATCTATGATAAGGCAATCAAGATGATCAGTTAGAAAAGAAGCTTTATATCAATGTGGTTATTATTTGCAGAAATATTAGAAAAATGTTTATATTTAATTGTTATTTATCCAAATAATAATAAGAATTGTATTCATTCAAGGATGGCCAAGGAGAACATTTATGGAAGAAGAGAACATCAAGCAAAGCTATTATGTGGACTATAGAATTATAGAAACTAATTGTTATTTATTGTTTTTTAAATATAAACCCAGACAACATGATATTTACCAAATATTAGGATGATTATATAAAATAATAATAATAATAATAATAATAAAACATTAAAAAAAACTTGACCAACCAAAATGAGAAATTGGTTTTAATACCCTTTATTTTTTCAGGCAAATAATAGTTGGGGTATCCAATTAAATACTACTGTGTTATTATTTTATTTTTAATTCAAAACCTACCACGTATTCACCTCCAGGGGCTTCATCATGCTAAACCTATACACATTCATATCTGGCATAAGAGAGAGAATTTTTTTTTTAAAGATGAAATACAGGTATCTACAGGACTGACAATCACAAAGAAAGCATTGTTGAAGAAAAAAACCATCCAACTTTACAAATGACAAAAGCAGTCACAAAAAAGATTTAGTACATATGGATGGGGAAAAAAAATAGTATTGACTATGTTTACATTTGGCACATTCAGGACTAAAAGATGTTTCTTCATTTTTTTAAAAAAAAGAAATATATATATATTATTCGGTATCCTCAAAATAGGAAGACATTAAATACAAATAAATCCAACAACCAATATTATAAACATACATCTTTGGGGTATTAAGATGAGGTTGGTTTTTAAATGGGCAGAATTTTAATAAAACTCTGCATCAGATTTCTGTGAAATGAAGTTCTCCAGATGTTGCCCATCGTTCTAGTTGGGAGAACCTACTGGTTGGAATTAATGGAAATGAAGACTGATATTTATGGAGAACACCATACTTAGAAGGCTAAGCTGATGGAACAGTCATGTATATAAGGGCTATACAAGGATTGCCCAGTCTACATTAAGGTTGGATCCAAATTCACGAATACTAGTCCAGTCCATCTTCTATCAGTCTAGTCATTTCTAGTTCCAGAATTTGAGATTTTTTAAAAAAACGAACAATTCCAGCTTTCATTTTTAAAGAATCTAACTATTAATGCCTGACATCAATGCATTTCTTTCTCTTATTGTTTGACTGGGGAAGAATCTACCCTCCCTCCCAAACTGTCGGTACCCACTCTTAGAAAGCTCAAAGCTGAGGCTGGGATTGATCCATTTTCATCATATAAAAGGAAGGTGAGTGACCAGAAAGAGATAAATGATGTTAGGGATGGATAGATAGATAGATAGATAGATAGATAGATAGATAGATAGATAGATAGATAGATAGATAGATAGATAGATAGATAGATAGATAGATAGATAGATAGATAGATAGATAGATAGATAGATAGATAGATAGACAGACAGACAGACAGACAGACAGATAGACAGATAGACAGATAGACAGATAGACAGATAGACAGATAAGACAGATAGATAGACAGATAGATAGACAGATAGATAGACAGATAGATAGACAGATAGATGATAGACAGATGATAGACAGACAGACAGACAGACAGACAGATAGATAGAGACAGATGATATAGTCAATAGATGATAGATAGGTAGAGATAGATATAGATATAGATAATAGATAGACAGATGATAAATAGAGATATATAGATAGATGATAGATACATAATGATGGATGGATGATAGGTAGATGATAGATTTTTAGATAGATAGATAGATAGATAGATAGATAGATAGATAGATAGATAGATAGATAGATAGATAGATAGATAGATAGATAGATAGATAGATAGATAGATAGATAGATAGATAGAGACAGATGATATAGATAATAGATGATAGATAGGGAGAGATAGATATAGATATAGATGATAATAGATAGACAGATGATGATAGAGATATATAGATGATAGATACATAGATGATGGATGGATGATAGGTAGATGATAGATTTTTAGATAGATAGATAGATAGATAGATAGATAGATAGATAGATAGATAGATAGATAGATAGATAGATAGATAGACAGACAGAGACAGACAGACAGACAGATAGATGATAGAGATAGATAAATTAGAGAGATAGAGATGATAATAGAGATGATAATAGACAGATAGATGATAGATAATAGACAGATGATAGATGATAGATGATAATGATAAATATATATATATATATATATAGATGATAAATATATGATAGATGATGGATGGATGATAGATGTTTAAATAGACAGACAGACAGACAGACAGACAGACAGACAGATAGAGATATAGGTAGGCAGGCAGATACGACAGCTGGAAATTGCCTTGTTGAGAAATAACCTATATGGGAAGATCAAATAAGAACACAAGAGGTAGCTTTAGTGTACAAAGGCTACATTAGTATCTTGATTTCTTAATGGTGATCTCATGATACCACATAAGCACCATTTTGGCAACTATTCTATAACCCTCCTTGCCAGTGCCAATTTGAAATTACTCAAAAATAGCCAGGAGGCATGTTGGATTTAAGTTCTTGCATCAGGATGACTGTTGGAGATTTTCAGGGATTGAAAGCCAGAACATCTGGGGAAGGCTGTTCTAATTTCATGACTAGGACTAAACATAATTCATTCTCTCTTTATCCCAGTATACCTAATTATTGGCTTCTTTACTCGTGTGTTCTTATGGTGGCTAGAAAGAATTTATGCTATATGGAAAGCAAGTTTCTGTTAAGTAGCTGTGAAAGCTAATCCTGGCAAGATCAGAAGGAAACAGCTTGACACCAGACTGATATATTACACTAACAAAAAACAGGTGGTAAACACTTCCTCCCAACCAAATGCAGGACGTATCAAGTTTGTTGAGCCATCCAGAGCAAGAAGCCACCAAGAATTAATCTTGAGTTCAGTTATAGTAGAGCTTACAGTTACTGGAATTTTTTCCCCCCAAACAGCTCCCCTAGATTTTGTAATAAACATTCTCCTTAGAAATCAGGATCTTTAATTCACTTCCAGCATGACTTCCAATTCTAGGATCAGCCAAGAAGATCTTAAGAGCAATTGCGGATTCCACTTAGAGATCAATCTTCCCCTTTTGAAGGTCAGACTTGAACAAAATTTACTAGAGTATCTTTGAAGAGGGTGACTGCTGTGCCTTGAAATTAAATACCTCATGCTATAATGTAGTTCGCTCTCCGTATTGATTTTGCTTACAGAAATATTTCTACACTGGGCTGAGTGTTGAACTTTGCTCCCCAAAATTTGTGGAGGTCCTGTCTTCATTAAACTTCACTGAGAAGCATGACAGAGAACAGATTAGCAGTTGGAAGATTTATTCATTCCTTTATGATCAGCGGAAGGGTTAGAAAAGCGGAAACACCACCTTCCACTGATAGAGGTTATTGCAAGGAAGGTTAAAAAGGGAGGCCAAGTAGACTTATGCTTACATAGGCTGATGTTGCTCTTGTGGAGGTTGAAAACTCTGCAACGTTAAGAGAACTTAGGGTTAAGCGTCTTAAAAAGATCACACAAGCCTTCGTCTTTAGGTATGCTTGTTAATGCAAATTGCAAAATTGGTTCTGCAGTACATATGAGAACTGGGAGTTATTTGTGTGGGAAGTGGAACATCTGTTTGGGAAATGTCGTGCAGAAAGCACACATACACCGACCCAGGGAGGGGTCAACCACAACAGATTTGCTAGCTGCTTCTCAGTTTGCATGAAATGCTCTGTGGAAAAGCACATGGCTTAGGTACAATTCACGACCAAAATGCTATAAGAGGCTGTTTGGCATAGCTGCTTCTTTGAGTGGGCCTCGGGGGGAATCTGGTTGACTCTAAACTTTTCAGACCAGAGTAGAGACTCATATTTTTGTGCATTCTTATTTGACTCATGCTCCTCCAATGAATATTCTGCCTTATGGGGTTGCCTTCGTTATTTGTACTTCTTTGAATTCCGCAGTGCCAAAAATCTACCAAAAAGTCAAAAATCCATAAATAAGGAATGTGTATACACACATTAGGTAAAACAGATCAAAGGTCTGTATTGCTAGAGATAGCCATGTTGTTGGGTGGTCTTCAAAAAAAGTGACAAGCTGATGCTGAATTTAATCGAACTGAACATGAGGGTAAATCAGAAAATGGTTAAGAGTTGAAAAGTACACATTTTTCATCATTGTCTCACTATCAAACCCTTGATCAAAAATTGGAGGGAACTGGTGATATAGGTGCCAACTACAATTTCATGTGCTTTTTCCCCTTGTATTTCATCTCCCATTGTGCATCAAAAGCTGGTTACTTTGCTTAGGATCTACCAGAAGATTCCAAACATATTGAGATGAATCTCCCAAGAATATCCTTTCTGATCTGCCTTCCCAGTGCAAAAAAATTGAAACAAATTTAATGGAGAAGACTTAATTGTTGGTACCACTGAAGATACAGCTCCCTCTTATCATACTTCATAAACATATGTCACGAATGGATTATATCACTACATAGGATATCGGCCAATGCAATGAATGCAATGGTTTATAGCCACCTGTCTTTGCTTGGATACGTATCTATATATTTATATCTGTACTGATAATGTTCCTGTCATTATGGAGGCCACGCTGTATGTCTCTGAGTGTCAGAAGGGAGTATTTCATTATTATTTTTTCAGATTCAGTTTAAGACATTTTCAAATTCTTAATTAGTTCAAATGACTGATGTCAATCTATCAACCTATTATTAACTCTATGGATTGTGGCTTCTGTACGCACCATTGTATTACAGGTGAGATGTGTAATAAAATAAATTATTGCAACTTCCAGCAGATATTTATTCTCATATTACTTTTCTCCTTCACTTGATTTTATGGGCTTAGTAGTTTTGGACTACATGTTTGTATCTTTTTTGAGGTTCCATTTTATACAAATACACAATGGAAATTGAATACTCATGATCTTGGCTAACTGAACGTGGCAAATGCCACAACCGTGGTGATATTAGCCTTCCCCAGTCCTCCTTCCCCAACTGTGTTGTACTTACAACCCCATAATTCCTAACCAGCATGATCTTTCTGTGACATTAATATGGGACATTGACTTGAAGTTGTGCCTCCACAAGAGCTCGTTTTTCAACGCAACGTACCGTAAACAGAGAATCACACAGACACACACAAAATCATATATGTAGATGAAGACTACTCCAAGTCACTCTTTGTCCTAACCCTCTTTCCTCCCACCTTGCATGATTCCAAGCTGGACATTCAGTGCTTCATCATTTGTTTTCCGTATCAAGACAACAACGATGACCTCAAAACATGGCGTAACACCCTCTCTGAAGGCTTAGAGGGTGGAAGCAAGGTGGGATCAATAGGTTACTTCACAATGGACATCTCTTTGGACTTGGTCTTAATTGTCTGGTTTTAGCTTTAGAGAGTTTGGGTGTCCTGAACTTTTTTATCGAGCGGGCTTGATTACTGATCCGCTCTACTCTCAGCAGGGAAAGAAAACCACCTGATAAAAATGAATCCCTTGATTGAGGGTACAAGATGGCAGTGGTGATGAAGAAGAAGTTTGTTGATCGAGCTTGGCCCTTAAGATCCAGGCCACTGATTCCTCCGGTTCCTGCTTTTTCGGCTGTTGAGAAGAGCCTTTAGTTTGCCATAGTCCCCTCTCATCTTTGAGGAAGCTTCAGCCTGTTGACCCAGTTGCCGTGTGTCTTTGCAGTATTGATTAATCATCTGCAGTTCAGAGTGGCTGAAAGATCCAGCCAGGTCCTTTGGGTGGAACTGCAAGGTGTGGAGTGGACTGGCCCAGGTCCACGGAGACCACTTGTCTGTCATGAAGGCCACGGTGTCTGAATCCAAAACCTTGAAGTTCACCTTGGCTATTGTTTGCTTGAAGCCATTCTCTGTGGCAATGCAGTGATACGTCCCGCGGTCGGCTTCCTGCACCAGACGGATTAAAAGCCCTTGTTGGGTGGCTAGGATTCTTTCACTGAGTTTCACCTAGGGACAGTCAAATATATATATATATATATCCAAAGTTTGTTATTTGTTATTAATGCATCATTTGGTTAACACATCTTACTATTAAATCATTTACTGTTAACAACTGCACCAAATAAATAAATTATTAAGACATCATTTAATTCATCAAACTAATAAATACATTATGAACAAATTATTTGGTTTTTTTCTTCATCAAACATTGTATTTGTATAAAACACTGGGATTTTTTTTTTGGGAGTTTTTCTTTTAGTTTTCCTGCACTGATGGACCTTCTACTATGCAGTTTGAGGAAGTATTTCATTTGACATTCAATTATTAATCTAAGATATAAACAAATTTATTTTAACTAATGAAAGCAGTGCACGTAATGCTCCCTTTAATATGTGTGGTTTGGATGTTATTCAGATGTCGATAATCAGTAGTAGATATCCTTTCCCCTCATAGAAACAATTTATAAATAATAAAAAAAGATCCATTCTATTTCCCTAAATGAAGACTATTTTCCTCTAAAGAATTACCCTATACATGACGGAGCTGAAATTTGAAAATTTGGGGATAAAACAATAATGAAAAATGTGATCCTTCATTCTATCAGATTATATTCTTGTTTCACTCGCAACACTTTGAAGCAGTTAAAAGAATTTTAATTTTGGTATCTCGATTGGGAATGCTCTGTTCTATTGTTTGTTCTATTTGTCTGAAATGGTATAGGGTTTCCTGCCTGAGCAAGGGGTTGGACTAGATGACCTCCAAGGTCCCTTCCAACTTTATTGTTGTTGTTGTTGTTGTTGTTGTTGTTGTTGTTGTTGTTGTTGTTGTTGTTGTTGTTATTATTATTATTATTATTATTATTATTATTATTATTATTATTATTATTATTATTATTATTATTATTATTATTATTATTATTGTGTATCTTGAAAAAAAAAGTCAGCTTTATGATAAGTTGACCCAGTCCTGGTGGTAACACATTGTCTCTCCTTTGATCCTTCATTGCCTTTCAATAAGGTCACTCAGGAGATCAACCCTGACTGCTCTCTAGAAGGCCAGATCCTGAAGTTGAAACTCAAGTACTTTGGCCACCTAATGAGAAGGAAGGACTCACTGGAGAAGAGCCTAATGCTGGGAAAGATGGAGGGCAATAGAAGAAGAGGATGACAGAGAATGAGGTGGCTGGATGGAGTCACTGAAGCAGTAGGCCTGAGCTTAAATGGACTCCAGAAGATGGTGGAGGACAAGAAGACCTGGAGGAACGTTGTCCATGGGGTCGCGATGGGTCGGACACGACTTCGCAACTAACAACAACAACAAGGTCACTCACCTCTTTCCTCCGGTCATTGTCCTTTTGGAGAAGCCATTTAATAGAAGCTTGTGGAGATTTAGGTGTGCACTCAAGGAACGTGGTGTTGTTCTTGACTCCGTACTGAATGACTTCAGCCGCATTTCGATAACCTAGAATGTAAATCAACCTCATCAATTTGAGAGTCCTACTCGTGCCATTTGTGTTTGGTGCAATAGATGCCGCATCGAAAGATTGGAGTAGCACTTGGATGTAATAAAAATGAAGAAAAAATTAACTCATCAGTTAGAAAAGAAACTAATCAAGGAGAGAAGCAACCTGAAACTAAGGAGAAACTTCCTAACAGTGAGGATAATTAACCAGTGGAACAGAAGTTGCCTTCAGAAGTTGTGGGTGCTTCATCACTGGAGGTTTTTAAGAAGAGACTGGACAGCCACTTTCTGAAATGCTATAGGGTCTCCTGCTTGAGCAGGGAGTTAGACTAGAAGACCTCCAAGGTCCCTTCCAGCTCTGTTATTCTATTCTATTCTATTCTATTCTATTCTATTCTATTCTATTCTATTCTATTCTATTCTATTCTATTCTATTCTATTCTATTCTATTCTATTCTATTCTATTCTATTCTATTCTATTCCATTCCATTCCATTCCATTCCATTCCATTCCATTCCATTCCATTCCATTCCTTATTCTATTCTATTCTATTCTATTCTATTCTATTCTATTCTATTCTATTCTATTCTATTCTATTCTATTCTATTCTATTCTATTCTATTCTATTCTATTCCATTCCATTCCATTCCATTCCATTCCATTCCATTCCATTCCATTCCATTCCATTCCATTCCATTCCTTCTATTCTATCACAGTACATAGGAAGTTCTAAGAAAGATGGTATTTTGTGATCTCCCTGATGCCAACTCTAGTAAATTTAAACTTCTAAAAATTCGGTGAATCCCTTTGATATGGCGCCAAGAGCTCCAATGACTATTGGTATTAGAGTTAACTTTCTTTATTCCAAAGTCTTGGCATGCCAGTATTATGACTGTCTCCATTTTTCTCAGCAATGTAATAATTTTCACTCCCCCCCACCTTTTCAATAATTACAGTGTTCAGTGCGATGTGTTTCAGGGGTCTGTCAATGTGTTCTTTCAAGCCCGCCAAGATTGTGAGCTTTGCCTTTTCTAACATTTTTTCAGGGGTGTGTAATCTTTCAGGGTGTGGTTTTACAAGGTTTTAATTAACAGGAAAGCCATTTTAAAAAATAACAGAATAACAGTTGGAAGCGACCATAGATGTCTTCTAAATCCAATCCCCTGCTCAAGCAGGAGACCCTATACCATTTTGGGCAAATGGCTGTCCAGTCTCTTCTTAAAAACCTCCATTGATAGAGCACCCATAATTTATGAAGGAAACCATTCCACTGATTAATTGCTCTCACTATTAGGAGATTTCTCCTTGGTTCTAGGTTGCTTCTTTCCTTGATTAGTTTCCATCCATTGCTTCTTGTCCTGCCTTCAGGTGCTTTGGAGAACAGCTTGACTCCCTCTTCTTTGGGGCAGCCCCTGAGATATTGGAACGCTGCTATCATGTCCCCCCTGGTCCTTCTCTTCATTAAACTAGACATACCCAGTTCCAGCAACCATTTCTTATATGTTTTAGCCTCCAGTCCCTGATAAAATAAAAGTGCCAATGCCTGATTTTTACAACTCTGATGTTGCTTATATCCATTTGCTATTGTCATCCTGTACTTTTTCAGGAGCTTAAAACATGGGGAGTAATCTTTATTGTTTCTTAATGACAAGAGCCCTGTGAGACACAGGGAAAGAATGACCAGCCACAAACATCCCACAGCGTTTCTCTTCTTAAAGAAGAAGTTTTTGCAAAATCTTCAAATGCAGCAGGATTTTTTTAAAAAAAAAACAATAAAAAAACCACCAACGCCCCCCCCCCCCTCCGTATTTAATTATTTTGTAGCTGGAGGCTTTGAAAAAAAGAAAAGACCGTTACAATTGCATGTGCAAAGAAGTGTTTAGGGTGCAAAGGGAAATATATATATATGTATTTTTTAAGGAGGGTTCATAGCAACAAAAATAATCCGGTCAAAGGCAATGAAGAGGCAATGTATTTATGCTCCGTTTTGATTGACTGAGAGGCTTTTCATTTAGCTGACTGCCCCACAGTGAGTTGAAAATACTCAAAATAAGGCAAATTTTCAGATAATGAACTGGTCACATTGCTTAAAAAAAAGAGGAAGATGGAAATAACACCGAAATGGTCTGAAGTTTCAGGGCAAGAGATGAATTTCTGCCCTCAGCACGACAGCCATCAAACATTCATAAATAGATCTTCCTTTCATAAAAAACGTATTCTGGAAACGAAAAGCAATTTAAAGAATTAACTGCGAGAAAGGTGGTTTGTGGAAACCTGACATGGTCTATCCCTTTATAGAAATACTGCTCATTATACTTAAAATGTAACAGCCTTATATATCATCTTAAATGCTGGGATCCAAGACAGATTATTGTTTTCCAGTTAAGGGAAGGAGGAAGAAAAACAGTCTAAGCATTAAAACATAAAAAAAGGAAAAAGAAAGTAACTTCTTATTTGTTGAATGTGTTTGTTTGGGCTACAGTAGTGGCCAAAATGGTGGAAACCTTTTGGGAAAAGTGTACAGTAGAAATGCCACCTTTGGTTAAGTTTCCACCCATTTTTCTTCTAATTTCTTTATCACTGTAGCCTTGTTCACTTAATAATACTATTTTACATCGCTTTCTGGGCAACCAGTCAACTCTCTGCACCATTACTTTAATTTTATTACGTTTTACAAGCTCGCTAAATGAAAGAACACAAAAAAACCCCAACCAACTTGATAGCCATCACATAACACGCCGACAAATGTCCTCATCTCAGCTTCAATACATGACATCAATCACTGGATCCTACTGTGATCTGATTGGCTCATTGGCAAAACAAGATGACACCCGATTGGCTCTCTAAACACTCACGCTCATTGGCTACAATCAGATGAAGGAAAAGCTACCTGATATCAACCTAAGCAAGTTGTGCTTCCTTTTTCTGGTTATTTGGCTATAACGTTTCATAGAATACAGTACAGATCATTGAACAAACTATGTTGCATTACTTTCTTGATTAAATTATCTTTCCATTGATATATAATTTTATGGTACTACTCCAAAAAAAGTGGTGTAATTAGCCATCCAACCTCAAAAATACACTTTTCCCAAAAGGTTTCCACAATTTTGGCCACTGCTGTATGTTCGGCTTGCTTTGTATTTTCAAAAAAAAAACACTACCTTCTTTAGAATTTTGGAAAAAGCTTAAGATGTGTCAGGCCTCCTTCCCTGTAAGACATAAGACATGAAAACCAAAATACAGGCAGCCCTTGACTTTGTTTAGTGATTGTTCGAAGGTACAGCGGTACCGAAAATAGTGACTTAGGACTTTTCCACACTTACAACTGTTGCAGCATCCTGATGATCATACGATCAAAATTCAGACGCTTGGCAACTGGCCTGTATTTATGACGGTTGCAGTGTCCTGGGTGTGTGTGTGTGTGTGTGTGTGTGTCATTTTGTGACCTTCTGACAAGCAAAGTCAATGGGGAAAGCCAGATTCACTTAACAACCGTGTTACTAACTTAACAAACTGCAGTGATTGACTTAACAACTGAGGCAAGAAAGGTCATAAAAGGGGGCAATGTTCACTTAAAACTGTCTTGTTTGGCTACAGAAATGTTGGGTTCATTTGTGGTCGTAAGGGAAGAACTATTCGTAGGTTTCATTTACGTAGCTGAAAACAAAACAAAGCCTTGAATTGAAATTCTGTTTATTCAGGACCGTATGGGCAAAAATGATCCAGGAAGTTCCCTGACCTTATGCACAATGCGGTAAAATCGAGAAACGAGTCAAACTTTAAATGCTCAAGGAGACGCTTTCATTTGTGGTGTCACATTGGCCGGTATGGTAGATAGAGTTGTTTTTTAGAAAAACACTCATGCTTCGTTAAATTAAATACCCCCTCAAGAACATGCCACACAAAGGGAAGGGAAAAATGTGACACATTTATGGACACTGTGCTATATTTACCAGGATATGAAATAGCCACTATGATTCACTCAGAAAAATGACCATTTTCTTTTCATAACCAGGCCATCTTTCAGTTTAAATTACCTTTGAGGTTAAATCCCCGGCACTGAGTCATAGGGTTTCCATGTCTCACGTCTTGTCTTCGACTCCGCCTATAACATTAAGGGAAAGAAAAGTTGTGTAGTTGCAAAATTTCACCAAATAGTCAAGTATTGATAGTAGAGAATATTTGTAGCTCAGGGTTGAACTGTGGTGGGTCCTTGGGGCTCTCTGAGCTTGGTGGTTTTCTTGCAGATGTTTCATGACCCAACTAGGTAACATCATCAGTGCTAGAAGGGTTTGCAGAGAGGAGAAGGGGAGAGGGAGGGGAAGGAGGAGAGGGAGGGGAAGGAGGAGGGGGAGGGGGAGGAGAGGGAAGAGGACGACTGTGGGGTCCTTGGTGCTCTCTGAGCTTGATGGTTTTCTTGAAGATGTTTCATGACCCAACTAGGGAACATCACCAGTGCTAGAACGGAGTGAAGTTTGTGGAGGAGGAGGAGGAGGAGGGAGGAGAGAGAGGAGGAGGAGGAGGTTGTAGTGGTCCTTGGTGCTCCCTGACCTTGATGGTTTTCTTGCAGATGTTTAATGACCCAACTAGGGAACATCATCAGTGCTAGAAGGGAATGGGGTTTGTGGAGGAGGAGGAGGAGGAGGAGGAGGAGGTTGTAGTGGTCCTTGGTGCTCTCTGAACTTGATGGTTTTCTTGCAGATGTTTCATGACCCCAACTGGGGAACATCATTACTGATGTTACTGATTATGATGATGATGTTACCTAGTTGGGTCATGAAACATCTGCATGAAAACAATTAAGCTCAGAGAATCCCAAGGATCCTACAAATAGCCAAGTGTTTGTTAGGGTTGAAAAGCACTCTTGACTTTTTTTTGTTAAAAAACAAACTACGAAGCAAGTGGATCAAATTCATTCCTTTGGCTAAAACTCACTTCTCTACCTTACATAAAATTTCATATAATTCAATAATACATTCATGCTTCATTATTGTGATATTTATAGATTTAGAACTATGTAGTCATATTTTCAGCAGATGGAATGAAATTAGAGGAATTAGAGACACATTGCACTACACAGAGTTTTATTGATTTCATTGGGTTTGTCCAAAAACAATTAAGTCAAGACATAATCCATTGCCTGATGCTGCACAGGTAGCAATATGTATATAGCAATTGGAAACCTTTTGTTTCCATGATTTTAAAGAATGTAAGTCTTTAACCTGGAAGTCTGATTCCTTTTGGTGGAATAAATATCCAGAAAGCCATAGAATTTACAGTGGTATATTTATAGGTGTCCGTAGACAGGGCAAATACCAACCAGCATATTATGATACAAGTCATGGCACAGACTTAAAAAGTGTGGAGCTTGTATTGTGACATCACAACCACACGTCCCAACGGTACTTTTTCAAAAGGCAACTGGGCTTTGTTTTTCCTGGAAAAACAAAGTCCAGTTGCCTTTTGAAAAAGCATCTTTGGGACAACCATGACTTGGATGATTGAGAATCTCCATAGACATCACAATAACATATAATTTGGGCATCTCTCTCTGGTTAGGAACGGGGGCCCTGTTTTGATTTTAGAAAACTCAGCACTGAAATGGTAAACATTACAGATCTTGGTTAGATTTCCCAATTATTATTTTTTTTTAAATTACCTTTCCCAGGATTTTGTGGGTACTGGATGGTAAGGAAAACCCAACAGGCTTTTTAGCGAGTACATCTTGATGTTCTGTTGTGATCTCTGGCCAGCTTCTTCCTTCTGAAGGAACGTTTGTTTTCCTTTTAGCATTATTATGTGTTCATTAAAAGAATTTGACCCGGTGTTAAAGCATTTCTCTGCCGCAATTTCTTTTAAGCCTTTTACCACTAATGTTGAAAGAAGATTGCAGGCAGAGAACAAGTCTTTGTGGCGGTTTTTCAGAAGTCGAAGAGAAACGATGGAAAGAGCCATTTCAAAAAGAGCTTGGCAGTTTGGTACGTAATTATACCGTGACATGAAAAATATTTGGCAAAGACGCAGATGTGTTTTTCACAACACGGCCACGCTCAAACGTCTTGCAGTCGTGTTTTGGGAACAAAACTTTGTAGGCATCCGTAGGGCACAGAAAAGAGACAGAACATAATACTGTCTGCACGAAGGAGTTACTACTGGTGTCTAGACTTCCAGACTTGGCTTTTTCTCAATTATATATATATAATTATATATATTTTACTAGATACAGGAATTAATTTCCTAAAAATGTAAAACCCAGACTTCATTATCTATTGCATTTACTTTTTTCCCACCAGAGCAAGCCCAAATATTACTCAAGAGGAGATGATGGGCCCTATTGTGAGGAGATATTCAGATATTTGCAGACATT
This sequence comes from Azemiops feae, assembly GCA_023970755.1. Taxonomy (NCBI): domain Eukaryota; kingdom Metazoa; phylum Chordata; class Lepidosauria; order Squamata; family Viperidae; genus Azemiops; species Azemiops feae. The sequence continues at coordinate 160,503 of JALGBA010001783.1, read as the reverse complement.
TCTCAATGTTCAGATCACATTTTGGCAAATTCTGAAATGTGCAGCAGGCAAATATCTTGTTTCAGAACAGCAAGCATCCTTGGAATTACAGTTACAATAGGAACGCAGGGAAACGAGGCCTGTAGTTTTCTAAAAAAAACCTTTCAAGACAAACAATGCTGGCTGGAAAACATCTCGATGGGCAATCTGACTCTTTCCAAAAATTTAGAAGCAGTGGAAAACGGTCCTATTACCTCGCCACTACGTGAACAAAATGTTAACCCTCCCGACTGCATTTCTTTCTGCCAGCCTTATCTGTTGGCTTATCCTCATTCACCTTTTGCCCGTTGGATAAAATCTGGAGCAGGAATTGCCATCCCAGGCACAGTAAGGGTCTCTGGCCAGGCAGCAGTCCGCACAGGCGGTCCCGTAGATGTGGCAACGGTGCAAAGACACCTGGGTGACGCCTTCATTGGAGCTCACGTACAACTGTTGCTGTTTGAAAAGCAAGGGAGAAGGTTGTTTGTTTTTTTTGTAGCTTCTGGAACTACAGGAAGATGTCTAGCCTGAAAGCAACAAATAGAGATATGCCCAGGGGTGGGATTCAGCCGGTTCGCACCACTTCGGCAGAAACGGTAGTTGTTTTTTTTTTGTTGCCCAGGCCCAGAATGGACTTCCGCAAGCGGCATCCACATAGAGAACCGGTTGTTCGCCTATTTGAATCCCACCACTGGATCTGCCCCCCTTGATCACTTCAAAGGATCACAAAGTCGAGAACTGGATCACTAAATGCCAAAATGAATGCAGGGAGATCTCTGGTTATTATTGTGTGACGTGTCCTTTTTAGTAAATGTTTAAGAATAGGCTTAAAACTTTCAAAGCTTTGAGGGTAATGGTTCATCTGTCAGGAGAGTCCTTCAAGAGAATATGAGAGCAATCTGTCTGCCTATCTATCTATCTATCTATCTATCTATCTATCTATCTATCTATCTATCTATCTATCTATCTATCTATCTATCTATCTATCTATCTATCTATCTATCTATCTATCTATCTATCTATCTATCTATCTATCTACCTACCTACCTACCTACCTACCTACCTATCTATCTGTATCTATCTATCCATCCATCCATCCATCCATCCATCCATCTACGTACCTACCTACCTACCTACCTACATCTATCTATCTATCTATCTATCTATCTATCTATCTATCTATCTATCTATCTATCTATCTATCTATCTATCTATCTATCTATCTATCTATCTATCTATCTAATCTATCTATCTATCTACCTACTACCTACCTACCTATCTACCTATCTATCTGTATCTATCTATCCATCCATCCATCCATCCATCTACGTACCTACCTACCTACCTACCATCTATCTATCTATCTATCTATCTATCTATCTATCTATCTATCTATCTATCTATCTATCTATCTATCTATCTATCTATCTATCTATCTATCTATCTATCTATCTTCTATCTATCTATCATCTATCTATCTATCTATCTATCCACCTGCCTGCCTGCTGCCTGCCTGCCTGCCTGCCTGGCCTGCCTGCCTGCCTGCCTGCCTGCTGCCTGTCTGTCTGTCTGTCTGCTGTCTGCCTGTCCTGTCTGTCTGTCTGTCTGTCCTGTCTGTCTGTCTATCTATCTATCTATCTATCTATCTATCTATCTATCTATCTATCTATCTATCTATCTAATCTCTTGGTATTTTATCCCCCTCTGTCCATTCATCCATCCATCCAGTGGTGTGATTCAAATAGGTGAACAACTGGTTCTCTGTGTGGATGCCGCTTCTGGAAGTCCATTCTGGGCCTGGGCAACAAAAAATTAGCTACTGGTTCTGCCAAAGTGGTGCGAACCAGCTGAATCCCTCCACTGTATGTATGTATGTATGTATGTATGTATGTACGTACGTACGTCTCTCTCTCTCTCTCTCTCTCTCTCTCTCTCTCTCTCTCCATCTGTCCATCTGTCCATCTATCCATCTATCCATCCATCTATCCGTCCGTCCGTCCGTCCGTCCGTCTGTCTGTCTGTCTGTCTAATCTCTTGGTATTTTATCCCCCTCTGTCCACCCTACTAGGAAGAATGATTAGTATGCTGCATGCCATCTTTCAGTTCTATAATACATTTTTTTCATGTCTTCTATGGCAAAATTCCTATGTTACATGAGAAACGAAGGGTGCACTCAGTGACTTCTGAATTCCCCATCTATATGTTAAATCAAGCCTCCTTCAGGTCAGCTTTGACTTCTGATAAGTACGCCCTTTCCTGAAAACAATATCAATGTGATTTGTGATTGTCTTCTGGATTCTTAGAAGCTTCTTAGTCTCGTCTCTCATTCAAATTTGACCTCTTTAGCTTTGTAGTTTTTTTCAGGATTAGACAAAACCAGCAAGTTTATGTCTACTTATTGATATCTCCCTACCTCTTATACACTAGAGTTCTAACTCCCTTGATTTCGGTTCCAGTGAATTTGGATGTATCTCAAAGTTTGCACTTAAATCAAAAAGATATCAAGTATACATACTATGATCACTGCTCTATGAGTCTCTCTCTCTCTCTCTCTCTCTCTCTCTCTCTCTCTCTCTCTCTCTCTCTCTCTCTCTCTCTCTTCCCCTCTCTCTCCCTCTCTGCTTTGGCACATAGTACACACACAAAAAAAGTTGGGTGGTGGTAGACATGAGTGACACCCTTTCAAAACCCTTCTCAGTAAAGATCTTATCTTTGGCATAAAACACATTCTTTACTCCCCACCCCAATCCACTTCATAGATTGATTACTCAACTATGATATTTTGGGGGAAAATTAACAAAAAACTGTTTATAAAATAAGTCAGATCCTGCCTGAGTTAATCAATATCATATCAATGAGACAAGTTAGCCTTGACATATGTTGATAACTTGGTTTAAGTTCAGCGGCCTGGTTCTGGATTCAACTCATGATCTACAATTGATATGTTTGTACCAAATACATTTAAGGAATTATAAACCCCAAATTACAACTGCTGAATGATGGTTTTTTTTTGTCAGTACCTTTTTAGATGAAATGGCCATTGTTGTTATCGGGGCATTATTCTGGAAAATAAAAAGAAACAATAGTTTAGATTCTAAAACTTTGTTTGATCAAATTAGAAGAGTTCCCAATCGATAAACTGACCCTGGGTGACACAGAGGTCAGAATGCAACATTGCAGACTAACTCTGCCCACTGCCAGGAGTTCGATCCTAACCAGGTCAAGGTTGACTCAGTTTTCCATCCTTCCAGGGTTGGTACAATGAGGACCCACATCATTGGGGGCAATAGGCTGACTCTGTAAACCACTTAGAGAGGGCTCTAAAGCGCTATGAAGCAGTATATAAGTCTGAGTGCTATTGTTATCTAAACCCTGTGGTGCAGTGGTTAGAATGCAGTGGCTAAGTCTATTCACACTGCCAGCAGTTCGATCCTAATGAGGCTCAAGGTTAAATCAGCCTTATATCCTTCTGAGATCAGTAAAATGAGGACCCAGATTGTGGGGGCAATATGATGACTCTATAAACCGTTTAGAGAGGGTTATAAAGCACTGTGAAGTGGTACATAAGTAAGTGCTATTGCTATTAACTGACAGTCCAGTCTTCAGATAATGACACCTTTATCTTTTTCCAGCTTTGTAGCATGTTCCTCACAATTTCCCGTGACAGCATAACATCCAACATTAACAAAACTTTGTGCAGGCACATGAACTTTTATAGCCCTGACACTTACGGATCTATCACTTGAGGAGCCTATGAAGAATGGACTCGGAACTGAAGATAGTCAGTCTTGCTCTTTTCCAAATATAAATCCTGGTATTTGTGCTTTGAAAAATGATAGCACGTATCTTTTTCGGTCACAGCTCATATTTAAACGAGCATGTAAACAGGACGAAGGAAATATCGCCTATTTCTTGCAAGCAATACCGAACAAGGCGTACAGTTTCATAGCTTTGCTTTGGATTATCAAGGCAACCATCCACATTACAAATGAAGTGTTGGCATGTTTGACTTTTTGTTTGCATTCAGCTGGTTCAGAAGACACTTCCAGCTAGCTGGGATGTCGCTCTCTCTGGCTACTTTGGCCCAGAGTTAGAAACAGAAAGAGGACAAAGGAGCGACGTGAAGTGTTAATGGGATTTTCCTGCTAAACTAGCAAGACAATGTGCCCTCTTTGTAAAGCACACTCATACAATAACCAAGAAGAGGAGATATCCAGGGCTCAAGGCTTAACAGGATAATCCCATAAGAAAAACGAAGTTCAGGCAAATCAAACTGAAATGTTTCTCTTTGCAAGATATGAGGTGTAGTAGCCTAGATTTAGAAGAAGGCAGATTTGGTCTTTCGATGGGGGACTTTTCTACACAGGTTCCACTCTAGCTGCATCCAGGTCCAATTGTGGAACACCAAACCTAATCAACCCCTTTTGCTCTGCTATTGCCAAGAAAAGAGTTAGAAAAATGCCCCTCAATATATACAGTATATATATTTTTCTCCATTACAGAACCCATTGCCTGAGTCTATAAAGATTTGTTCTGGTACCATATGGGAAAAATATTTGAACAAAGGTTTAGAAGAAGTCATAACTCTCGCAAGAGAACCTTCCTCATGTGAACTGAAGGAGACATTAGTATTCAAGTGGAAATCTGCCAGAAGGTATGAGCTGAATATCATGCTAGGACTGGCCAAACCCTTCAGAAGCTATAAAGGGGAATGAAAATTGTACTTTTTCAAATCCCTCACTCATTGCAAAGCACCACACATAATGGAAGTGTATCTTGGTCAGATCATAGGCACTGAATTGGAAGAGGCATTATGGGAGCTTTCAGAGAGCCAAAAGGATATTCTTCTCGGCATGACATGCAATTGAATGATGGCATTGGCTGCTAAAAGAAGTATTGGAAGACGTGTATTCAAGTGTATGGATAAAGGGTTCTGGGAAGTCCAAGCCTGAAGATCCTGGAGGAAGATCCTTCCAAGAACATAGGTATCATAAATGGCGTTGCTGAAGAACATCAACACATCTGGGTTCTTTGCCCTGCTTGTGGTCTTTCATTTAGAATTGGGAAGGATTTTGGTCTCCTTCGGCAGCATGTTTCTTGCATGGCTACGTTAACATGTAAGAGTAGACCCAAGGGTCTATTGTAAAGGGACTCAACAATTAATCAGTTTGGACTGGAGAAGTGGCATCTCAAAGTACATTTGTTTCATACTGTACATCTTCACCTCTGATTTACGTGAATATGATGGCTCAGCAGTTAAAGACACTGAGCTTGGAGAGCTGACAGCTCGGGTTCAAGACCTGAATAACAGGGTTAGCTCCCGTTCCTTGCTCCAGCTTCTGTCCACCTAGCAGTTCAAAAGAATGCAAATGCGAGTAGATTAATAGGCACCACTTTGATGGGAAGGTAACAGCATTCCATGTGTCTTTGGCATATAGCCATGCTGGCCACATGACCGTGGAAAATGTCTTTAGACAACGCTGGCTCCCTCAGAAGAAGAAATGGAGAAATGGAGATGAGCATCGTGTCCTAGAGTCGGACCTGACTGGGACAAGGAAATCTTTACCTTTATATAAACAGTGGTGGTACAGTGGTTAGAATGCAGTATTGCAGGCTAACTCTGCCCACTGCCAGGAGTTCAATTCTGAATTTGGTTCAAGGTTGACTCAGCCTTCCACCCTTCCGAGGACAATAAAATGAGGAGCCAGATTGCTGTGGGCAATATGCTGATGTTTTAAACTGCTCAGAGAGGGCTATAAAGCGCTAAGGAGCGGTATATAAGTCTAAGTGCTATTGTTATTATCTCTGCAGCTTTTTTTAGATAACCAAGGCCAGGTGAATGGGTGTGCCTTTTACCAAAGAGCCATGTGGTTGCTTAGGCAACCTTGGCTCTTTTATGACTTGTGGACTTCAACTCCCAGAATTCCTGAGCCAGCATGGCTCAGCATGGAAACCTCTCCCTTTCCCCTCAGCGTGGCTGGCCCAGGAATTCTGGGAGTTGAAGTCCACGAGTCATAAAAGAGCCAAGGTTGCCTACCCCTGGTATAGACCAGGCATTTGATCAGAACTAGGACAAGGGGTAGAAGAAGAAGAAGAAAAAACACCACCCTTTTTTCTTAGGTCCTCTAAAACAAATAAATAAACATCTCTAAAGCTGCTCTTGGTCCTCAAATCAGGGTTCCTCTTGTGGACGACTGGAGTTTGGAAAGAATGAATGAACCCCCTTTTTCATGTGTCAGTCTTGGTCCTTCTTTATCTCATCCTCCATGGATGCAAGTAAAGGAAAAGAGAACATACACAGTTTAGTATCAGTTGTGTATGGAGGAGAACAGGACCCAAAGAACCAACTGAGAGCATCCAAGATCCCTGGTGGCGCAGTGGTTAGAATGCAGCATTGCAGGCTAATTCTGCCCACTGCCAGCAGTTCGATTCTCACCGGCTCAAGGTTGACTCAGCCTTCCAAGGTCGGTAAAATGAGGAGCCAGATTGTTGGGGTTAAGATGCTGACTCTATAAATTGCTTAGAGAGGAGGGCTGTAAAGCACTGTGAAGCAGTATATAAGTCTCAGTGCTATTGCTATAGTTAAGTGCTATAAGCTGTGAAGCAGGGAGCAGATAAGGATACGAAAGAGACAGAGGAAGGCAGCCAAAAACTCCGAAATGCTCTCCAAGTCATCTCTTGGAGAACTTTCAGAATGCTTGACGGAAATTGTCAAAGGAGTTCTCTAGATGTTTTCTTTCCTGGCAAGAAATAACAAGTGATTGCAAAACCCACCAGCTTCTCAGTTCATTCACACACTGAGTGATATTCTAGCTATAGTGTTTGATTCTAGCTATAGTGTGCTATTCTATTCTATTCTATTCTATTCTATATTTCTATATTTCTATATTTCTATATTTCTATATTTCTATATTTCTATATTTCTATATTTCTATATTTCTATATTTCTATTCTGTTCTATTCTATAATGTTCTTTATTCTATATTCTATTCTATTCTATTCTATTCTATTCTATTCTATTCTATTCTATTCTATTCTATTCTATTCTATTCTATTCTATTCTATTCTATTCTATTCTAGAATAGGAGTGGAGGAGTGGAGTAGAGTAGAGTAGAGTAGAGTAGAACAGAACAGAACAGAACAGAACAGGAATAGAATAGAATAGAATAGAATAGAATAGAATAGAATAGAATAGAATAGAATAGAATAGAATAGAATAGGATAGGATAGGATAGGATAGGATAGGAGTGGAGTGGAGTGGAGTGGAGTGGAGTGGAGTGGAGTGGAGTGGAGTGGAGTGGAGTGGAGTAGAGTAGAGTAGAGTAGAGTAGAGTAGAGTAGAGTAGAATAGAATAGAATAGAATAGAATAGAATAGAATAGAATAGAATAGAATAGAATAGAATAGAATAGAAGCTGGAAGGGACCTTGAAGGTCTTCTAGTCCAGCCCCCTGCTCAAGCAGGAAAACCTATACCATCTCAAAGCAATGAGGCAATTCCTTCCCCCCAAAAAATGCAGGTTTCCCTCAACACATCCTAAATCCACTTTGTCTTGGTCATCAGTGGAAATGTGGCTCCATGACAAAGGAAATTGTTTTTTGCCTTCTCTTTCTTTCTGCAGTAGCTTCATCCTACTCTCTAAGAGCATGGGGATTTCGGGGGGGGAGAGTAATTCACCCAAAGGATCTTAAAACTGGAGAAGTGGGATGCGAAATAGGCCAAATCCAGCTTGACTCAGAAAGAATGTGAGTCATTTTCTGGTTCTTGAATTTCCTTTTTTTCCCCTTTTTCTGCAAAGGATCTCAGCCTGTAGCCGTTGCAGCCCAATCTGAGCTTGGGAACGGGGGAAGAGGACTTCCAAAGTCAGACTTGGCTTAGATGGGAACTACTTTTTCTTAGCATAAATTATAACTTGGATGCAAACGCTGGCAAGTCATGGATGTCTCTAGTTCCACTAGCAGTTCACACGGAAATCAGAAAGTCCCCTTCCATCTCCTGTGTACTTCCAAATATCCAGACAAAGCCCATGAATTGGGTCTTTAAGGAGTGTCCATTTTTGTTACAAGGGACGGATGTGGCTCTTTTTTTTTTTTTTTTTTAGCAATCGGCGTCATGTAAAATGAGGTTTGTGGAAAGCATAGAAAGAGAAGGATGTGCATTCAGTGGAGAAAAATGCAACATTAATCTAAACAGCTGCAGCTGCCAAAAAAGCCAACGCAGTCCTAGGCTGCATTAACAGATGGATAGAATCAAGATCACGTGAAGTCTTAATACCGCTTTATAATGCCTTGCTAAGGCCACACTTGGAATACTGCATCCAGTTTTGGCCACCACGATATAAAAAAAGATGTTGAGATTCTAGAAAGAGTGCAGAGAAGAGCAACAATGATGATTAAGGGACTGGGGGCTAAAACATATGAAGAACGGTTGCAGGAATTGGATGTGTCTAGTTTTAATGAAAAGGACTAGGGGTGACATGATAGCAGTCTTCCAATATTTGAGGGACTGCCACAAAAAAGAGGGGGGTCAACCTAGTCTCCAAAGCACCTGAAGGCAGGACAAGAAAGAATGAAAACTAATCAAAGAGAGAAGCAACCTAGAACTAAGCAGAAATTTCCTGACAGTTAGAACAATTAATCAGTGGAACAGCTTGCCTCCAGAAGTCGTGGCTGCTCCATCGCTGGAGGTTTTTAAGAAGAGATTGGGCAGCCATGGATTAGAGCTGCTTGCCTGAACAGGGGGTTGGACTAGAAGACCTCCAAGGTCCCTTTCAACTCTGTTATTCTGTTAAACAACAATGTGAAACTTCCTCTGGTTTTTCTCCCTAAATCACTTCTTTAGAGCTTCAGCTGATTCAGGCCAATATCGGAAACTTTTGGGTTATAAGAAAAAAAAATAGTAAGTTGTTTTTTTAAAAAAGATCTTATTTTCAGAAACCTTATCAACTAAGACATGCACACACAAACACCCACAGTATACTTGACATCCCATCACAAGAGATTGTAATCATGATATAAACAAAGAAAAAGTCAGATTTTGTGGCAGCTGTTATAACTTGGAAAAGTGTGTGTGAGAGTGTGTGTGGGGGGAAACCTTTCAAAATTCTTTAAGCCAGGCTGACAATTTAATGAAAAAAACAAGCAATTTAAAGGGGAGTGTAAAATATTGTAATTGTGCTTTTCTTCCCTGGGAGAAACCCAATCTCTCAAGATCAATACGTTGAAACCTCCCTTTTAACAGACCCATTGAGAGAGTGGGCATCTGTTAAATGTGTGTTAACTGAGAAAAGAGGTTTTCATGGTGAGTTGTATTCTTTAATGAAGCTATTATGCAAATTACATCCTTTTGGGTGAATGTACATCAGGGGTCTCCAAAATTGTCAACTTTAAGACGTGTGGACTTCAACTCCCAGAATTCCCCAGTCAGCATGGCTGGCTGAGGAATTCTTGGAGTTGAAGTCCACACGTCCTAAAGTTGACAAGTTTGGAGATCCCTGATGTACATCATTGGCGGGATCTTTTGATGCAAATGAGGTCAATGAGTACCAATTGTATCATTTGCATTGTGGCATAAAGCAAATATATAATTTCCCCCGGAAATTTGATCTTCTGCAATTGCGGGAAAGGTTGGGTTATTGCACCAAGGTCTACCACAGGGGTCTTCAAACTTGGCCCTTTTATGACTTGTGGATTTCAACTCCCAGAATTCCTTAGCCAGGCATGCTGGCTGAGGAATTCTGGGAGTTGAAGTCCACAAGTCATAAAAGGGCCAAGTTTGAAGACCCCTGGTCTACCATATGAATGTTTTATTGTAATTAGAAAATGCAGTGATTTTTTAATTTTACTGTTTACCTGAGAAATATTCCATCTTACCAAGCTAATTTAGATGAAAGTGCAATAGTAAAAAACAACAACACACACATACACATACACATAGGAAGCTCAGGGTTGAACTGTTAAACTTTTGATGTGTTCTGAGCTTTTTTTCCTTACCAATGTTCTGCCATACCAGGGTAGATATCAGGCACAAAGAACTAGGAACAAAGCACTGAAGAATTTATTATTGCACCCATCTCCAGTTGATTGGCCCAAAGTCACCCAGCTGTCTTTCATGGTTAAGTAGGAATAAGAATTCACAGTCTCCCACTTTGTAGCCTAGTGCCTTAACTATTAGACCAAATTGGCTGCTATGATAGATAGATAGATAGATAGATAGATAGATAGATAGATAGATAGATAGATAGATAGATAGATAGATAGATAGACAGACAGACAGACAGACAGACAGACAGACAGACAGACAGACAGACAGACAGACAGACAGACAGAGATATAGAGTAGATAGATAGAGATACATACATATATAGATGATAGATACATAGATAGATATAGATATAGAGAAGATAGATAGATGATAGATAGATAGATAGATAGATAGATAGATAGATAGATAGATAGATATAGAGTAGATATATAGATGATAGATACATAGATATAGATATAGAGAAGATAGATAGATAGATAGATAGATAGATAGATAGATATAGAGTAGATATATAGATGATAGATACATAGATAGATATAGATATAGAGAAGATAGATAGATAGATAGATAGATAGATACATAGATAGATAGATAGATAGATAGATAGATAGATAGATAGATACATAGATAGATAGATAGATACATAGATAGATACATAGATAGATACATAGATAGATAGATAGATAGATAGATAGATAGATAGATAGATAGATAGATAGATAGATAGATAGATAGATAGATAGATAGATAGATAGATAGATAGATAGATAGATAGATAGATAGATAGATAGATAGATAGATAGATAGATAGATAGATAGATAGATAGATAGATAGAATTTATTGCTACTTATGCACAAGAATCTGGTCAAATAATGGTCAGAGCTAAATTGGTGCTAGGTAAGATTCAGCAGAATTCATGGGCAGCTGGACTTAGTTTTTTGTGGGAGTGCAAAGATTCCAAACCGATGACATGTTTAACCCCACCTTCCAGCTTGGTTTGCTCATCTCCTACAGAAGATACCACCATTACTGCACGGGAGTGTAAACTTTGATAGTGGTTTATATATGTTTTCATTTGCTGCTACTTCTAGTTATCTGTTTGCTTGCTTGTTGGATGAAAGTGTTTTGATGAGGGAAAAAAAAAAAGAATGAAGGATCTTGAGAGAGACTAACCTTAAACACTTCCAGTTCTTCTAAGATCAGCTCTCCATTTGCTGATGAATTAGATGGCAGTGCCACCACCTTCTGCACCGTCCCCTGGTCTGAAATGGAGAAGAAGTGGACCACATTTGAGACCATGCAGAAAAGAAGAGCTGAATTTTCACTGCATACAGTGCAAAGATGAGCAGAGTGGGTGGGATTGAAGGTACCAGTAATCCATTCAAAACAGAAATGGTTGCATCTCATAAAAAAAAGAGGAGGAGACCTTAACTGGACCAGTTGTGAAAGCCCTCCAGATATAAACCTTGATTGACCCTACAGATTGTGAACATATATTATTATTATTATTATTATTATTATTATTATTATTATTATTATTATTATTATTATTATTATTATTATTATTATTATTATTATTATTATTATTATTATTATTATTATTATTATTATTATTATTATTATTATTATTATTATTATTATTATTATTATTATTATTATTATTATTATTTATTTGTTTGTATCCCACCTTAATTATTTTTACAAATAACTCAAGGTAGGTAGATAGATAGATAGATAGATAGATAGATAGATAGATAGATAGATAGATAGATAGATAGATAGATAGATAGATAGATAGATAGATAGATAGATAGATAGATAGATAGGAGATAGATAGATAGATAGATAGATAGATAGATAGATAGATAGATAGATAGATAGATAGATAGATAGATAGATAGATAGATAGATGTAATACGGCTTTTAGTCAGTATTTTGTTTAGGACTGTAATAACATTGAACTAACCCCCCCTCCTTCTCTGCAAGTATATTTTCCTTGAGGTCTATATAGCAACTAGTTGCACGTTACATTTCAAATAAATGAGTCCTGTTGTTTGTTGTGGCAACAATGGCCAAGATATGCCAATGTAAACACACAATGGAAAAAGTTAAACATCTACCAATGGTTCAAAATAAACATATAATCTCCTCTGTCACTAGAGTTGGTTTTTTGCCAGTTTTCAGACACCAAGTCACCTGCCTTCATTCAAACACACAGAGAGAAAATAAATAGACCCACAATTGTTATTTTTTTAAACAAATATTGTCATGGTGTAAACTAAAGGCTAGAACATTTCAGAACTCTGCTAATGCGGCCACTGAATCCAAGGGATAGTTGAGAAATTTTTTATCCAGGTTAATATTTTATTACACTTGGATAAAAGGAGCATTTATGATCCTGACATTTTAACATATCTTCTTGTGAGCAATAACAACAGTATCATGTCCGATAAAATAGCTAAGTCAGATATAAAATTTTAAGAGTCACGGAAGTGTTTTATGCTATCTCAGTGATTATTTTTTCTGGTTGAGCCACACATCTGCAAATGAACTTTTCTGTAAGACATAGTTGGTATATAATAGTGGGTTTTTTTTTTTCAAACTTGGCTATTTTAAGAGAAGTGGACATCAATTCCCAGAATTCCCCAGCCAGCAGGCTGGCTGGGGAATTCTGGGAGATGATGCCCACCCCTTTTAAAATGGCCAGGTTTGGAAGAAGAAAAAAAAAACTGCTAGAAAGATGGCTGGGATTAAATAGTGCTTTGAACCTCCAGAAGCATTTCACGCATGCTTAGCTTTACAAGTAATTATTATAAATCCCGTTTTTCTTCTGAGGGTTTGGAAGGGAGCCAGGAAACAAGACGTCAGAAGAGTAAAATTAGCCAAGAGGCTGAGAAGTTGAGCAAAAAAAAAAGAAAAAAAAAGGTGCGTGGACAAGAAGGAAGGAACCGAGATGAGAAAACCAAATACTGACCCACATTGTCAACTGACAGAAGTATGGACTTCTTCTAGAGAACTCAAATATGATTGTTTATATCCAAACACGGTTCACAGCTTGGACAGTACAGAACACACAGATGTTTGGCGGGCTAGGCAGTATGTTCCACTGACTAATTCAAGATAAAAGTTTAAATCTTTCCATACATTTTTAATATAAATCAGCCCAAGGAGAATGCGCCAGTTAGTACGCTCAACGTCAAAAGTCAGACTTCAAAACAGGCTTCCATAGAGCTATTTCTCCCCTTAAAAAAATAAATAAAAACAAACAAATAAACAAGTCATAAAGGGGCTGACAGAGGAAGGCCTCTTTCCCACATCATACACAGACAAAAATCCTCCACCACAATTGTTAGGAAAGGCTGGCCCGGATTGCCACTTCATGGCAGCTTTGCTTTAAGAGAGTCTCTCTTTGATTTTTTTTCAGATGGAATCGGCTGCAATTTCAGATCGGGCTCAAACATAACATATTTAGACTGGGAGGTATTTGACCTCAGAGTCGAAAAGAAAAGAAAAGAAAAGAAAAGAAAAGAAAAGAAAAGAAAAGAAAGTGAAAAGCATAAAAATAAGCCTGTTTTCTGCATTCTGGTTGAAATATTCCATAGAATAGAATATATGTAGTTTAGGGTGGAACTGTGGAATCCTTGGTGTTTTCTGAGCTTGGTTGTTTGCTTATAGATGATCAACTAGGTAACTTCCTCAAAAATATTTATTCCTGTAAGGAAGAGTAAAGCTTTCGATGTGCCAAAATTGGTCTGTATGACCTTAAAAATTGCCCGGTACTAGAGCCATCACTACAGTAGTGGCCAAAATTTTGGGAAAAGTGTACAGTAGAAATGCCACCTTAGGTTAAGTTTCCACCAATTTTTCTTCTAATGTCTTTATAACTGTAGCCTTGTTCACTTAATAATACTATTTTACATCGCTTTCTGGGTGACCAGTCAACTCTTTGCACCATGACTTTAATTTTATTACGTTTTACAAGCTCACTAAATGAAAGAACACAAAAAAACCCAACCAACTTGATAGCGATCACATAACACACTGACCAATGTCCTCCTCTCAGCTTCAATACCTGACATCAATAACTGAATCCTACTGTGATCTGATTGGCTCATTGCCAAAACAAGATGACACCTGATTGGCTCTCTAAACACTCATGCTCATTGGCTACAATCAGATGAAGGAAAGCTACCCGATGTCAACCTAAGCAAGTTGTGCTTCCTTTTTCTGGTTCTTTGGCTATAACTTTTCATAGAATACAGTACAGATAATTGAACAAACTATGTTGCATTACATTCTTGATTAAATTATCTTTCCATTGATATATAATTTTATGGTACTACTCCCCCCCAAAAAATGGTGTTATTAGCCATCAAACCTTTTCCCAAAAGGTTTCCATAATTTTGGCCACTACTGTAGATCTTCACCTGACATGTCCCACACCTGATCCCTCATAAGACCCATCACAAGACCCTCATCTGATATGACCCTCCCATCACAAGACCTGGTGACCACACGAAGCCCTTATAAGCAGAAGAACATCAACAGTGACATTCTCTAAATTCTACTGAAGATGTTATCTATCTTTGTAATGAAACTTTCAGAAACCAACCCACAAGCTTGGAGAACAAACCTCAACCTCACCCTACACTCGAGCTACAGATATTCACCACTGTTGCAAACTGCCCTGTACATTTTATTTGCCGTATGAAAACTTATTGTTCTTCCTTGAGAAAGGTCAAGAGTGCTTCCTGTGAGCAATTTCCACGCTTTGTTTCCCAATCTGAAGCCAAATGGAAACATTTCTACTAAGACAAAATTATTTCAAGCCAAAAAGGATTTTGTGAAGAAGTCTAGTCGGCATAGACAATATGATGGGCCTTTATCCTAAAATTCTGAGACTTTATCATAAAATGTCTCACTTTATGGTAGGGGTCTTCAAACTTGGCCCTTTTATGACTTGTGGACTTCAACTCCCAGAATTCCTCAGCCAGGCACACTGGCTGAGGAATTCTGGGAGTTGAGGTCCACAAGTCATAAAAGGGCCAAGTTTGAAGACCCCTGCTCTATAGGCTGAGCAATATTATCATTTATAACACCTTTATCTAGTAATACTGGTGTTTGATCTTCTGGGTCTACGTCCACCACACTCTAACCATCTTCAGATAGCAAGTCTTTGTTTAAATTCAATTGTGTTTCATCCCTAGGTTTAGCATTGGCCCCCAGGATCTTTGTACTTCCCATCCTCAAATAATCTTCTAGGAAAGGAGCTGTTCGAAGAATGTCAGTTCTACACATGATGCACAACCCTGAACAACCAAGTTTTAAACTGTGCGGAGCCATTTACATGGACACAAGTTCTCCCCTTCAGACCTGCTACTTCTAATATGGAGCAAAAGGGGATGGTTGAAGATGGTGGCTGCAAGGAGATCCAATCAGTCAATCCTAAAGGAAATCAATCCAGACTGTTCTTTGGAAGGACAGAGACTGAAGCTGAAACTCAAATACTTTGGCCACCAAATAAGAACTGAGGACTTCTTGGAGAAGACCCTGATGATGGGAAAGATGGAAGGCAAAAGGAGAAGGGGACGGCAGAGGAGGAGATAGTTAGATAGGGTCATCAACGCAATGAACATGAATTTGGGCAAACTCCAAGAGATAGTGGAGGATCGGGGGGGGGGGGGGCTGAGGTCCTCTGGCCCATGGGGTCACGAAGAGTCAGACACAACTTAGCAACTGAACAACAAGTTGTCAAAGCCTCCTGTGTGATGAATGGCTTTTAGCCAGGAAATTAGAACACCTTGAGATTCATTGAGTTCTTCTCACAACATGCCTCATCAAATTACTTGGTGATCATCTTAAACTTGGATTCATTTTTTCCCCCAGTCTCAGCATGTTTTATATGCTGAGGTGTTCATTTATGATTCTGTATCTTGTGTGGAAAAAAAATGAGATAATTTCGTAATCAGATTAAATATATTGTGCAAATATTTTCAGATTCTTTTGTACTACGTATCTACTCCACGGAAATTGACAGCCGGACAACACAAGTGGATTCTCTGAGCTTTGATTATTACCAGAAATGAGTGCTTCCCACGCTAAAGATAAATATATGGCCGTAATTCCTCAGTGGATTAAACCTGATGTTACTTGGGACTTTTGAGTGACTTTTGTCTATAGCTGTAAATTATATATGGATGATTACAATAGAATATAGTTGTAAATTATATATACAATAAAATATGCCCATTTTTACTGAAACTGTAAAAGAAATCATGGCTATAGATCTATATAGTCCTTATATATTATTTATACTATTATTGCCTTTTCTTCTTTTTAAATGTTATATATATATATCTCTCTCTCTGTGGGGTATGGACATGGGTTTTCTCCCTTTGTTTTGTTAAATAAAGCAAAAACAAAAACAAAAGAAACCAATTTAAAAAAACAACCAGGATCCAACCTTGTGTAAATTTCAGCCGTCAATTACAATACTTTGTCTTGGCTCCCATTACAGATGTATAAAACATAGTTTCTCTTAAAATTAAGCAAACATATGAATCACTCTGCTTAATGCAATGCATTTTTGTGTTCGTGTTTGACTTGTTATAAATAGTCCTTGACTTATGACCACAATGGAGCCCAAAATATCTGTTGCTAAGCAACACAGTTGTTAAGTAAATTTTGCCCCATTTTACGACCTTTCTTGCTGCAGTTGTTAAGTTATTAATACGGTCGTTAAGTGAACCTAGCTTCCACCATTGACTTTGCTTGCCAGAAGGTTGTAAAAGGGGATCACGTGACCCCTCAGGACACCGCAAACCGTCATAAATAGGAGCCAGTTGCCAAGTGTCTGAATTTTGATCACGTGACGGTGCGGACGGCTGCAACGGTCGTCAGTGTGAAAAACGGTCACAGGTCCCTTTTTTGCAGTGCCGTTGTAACTTTGAAACGGTCACTAAATGAACTGTTGTAAGTCAAGGACTACCTGGACACTAAGCTCATAGCTTTCCCCCCCCCAATTCCACAAAAAAAAAAAAAAAAAAACCATTTCGAATCTGAGAAAAAGGAAAGCATCTCCTATGGCCAGGGGTAGGCAACCTTGGCTCTTTTATGACTCGTGGACTTCAACTCCCAGAATTCCTGAGCCAGCATGGCTCAGCTTGGAAACTCTCCCTTTCCCCTCAGTATGGCTGGCTCAGGAATTCTGGGAGTTGAAGTCCACGAGTCATAAAGCAGCCTAGGCCTAGGCCAGAGGTAGGCAACCTTGGCTCTTTTATGACTCGTGGACTTCAACTCCCAGAATTCCTGAGCCAGCCACGCTGAGGGGAAAGGGAGAGGTTTCCAAGCTGAGCCACGCTGGCTCAGGAATTCTGGGAGTTGAAGTCCACGAGTCATAAAAGAGCCAAGGCTGCCTACCCCTGTGACCTGTGCCATTCAACCTGGCCGGTGGAAATTGGAGAAATTGATAAATCCCAGCCGAGTCAACCAGCATGAGTTCTGCATCCACCTTAGCCCCGGGAAAGTCAGTTCAAGATGTGTATTTAGATCCGTTTTGAAGTGGAGCTTTCTGAACTTGGCTCGGAAAACCCGTAATTTGTCAAATGACTGATATTATAGACCAAACGGTAGATGTAACTCTCGCAGCTTTGGCTTAGCTCCCCAGTCACCCATGCTAAGCGCGTCTTAAGCCTCAATCTTGCCGTTCTGCCAAGCCCCATTTGCCGGACGGCTGCTACAGCCCCAACCCTCAATTACTAAGCCTGTCAATCTTACACAATGCAGTTTGTTATTTTTTTTACACTCCCCAGAAGGAAACGGTCACAAAGGTTTCAATTAACTTGTCATCTTCGTTCCGACTTTCTTTGTTCGACGGGTTTCTTGGGTACATCCTTTTGGAGACGGCCAAAAGACAGGGAAGGAGGGATACGCTGATCCGGGTATAAGTTATGCACTGGGTATGCTTGTTTTTTTTTTAAAGAACTTCTTCGTTTGTTATTTGGGTGATTGACACCCGAGGCATTTCAACGCAAGCCAAGCCAAGCCAAAAAAGAAAAGAAAAGTGGAACCATTGGAACAATGTTCCATTGGCAAGAAGAAAAACATAAAAAAAATGTGAGACTAACTCTTTTGGTTTCCAGGAACAATTGGAATTGACTTTCCAGATGGGTTGAGCACACGGTAACATATCTAATATATATCTAAGACAGCTTGGTCTGGTGGTTAAGGCACCAGGCTAGAAAGCAGAAGATCATGAGTTCTAGTCCTGCCATATGCATGAAAGCCCGCTGGGTGACTTTGGGCCAATCACCAAGAAATGGTGATTTCTAGTCCTGCCTTAGGCATGAAAGCCACTGGGTGATTTTGGGCCAATCACCAGGAGACAGTGAGTTCCAGTCCTGCCTTAGGCATGAAAGCCCGCTGGGTGACTTTGGGCCAATCACCAGGAGACGGTGAGTTCTAGTCATGCCTTAGGCATGAAAGCCTGCTGGGTGACTTTGGGCCAATCACCAGGAGACAGTGAGTTCTAGTCCTGCCTGGGTGACTTTGGGCCAATCACCAGGAGATGGTGAGTTCTAGTCCTGCCTTAGGCATGAAAGCCCACTGGGTGACTTTGGGCCAATCACCAGGAGATGGTGATTTCTAGTCCTGCCTTAGGCATGAAAGCCTGCTGGGTGACTTTGGGCCAATCACCAGGAGACGGTGAATTCTAGTCCTGCCTTAGGCATGAAAGCCTGCTGGGTGACTTTGGGCCAATCACCAGGAGGTGGTTGACTCTATGTGGCTTACAATATTAAAAATCACAACTTGTTTGTAGGTGCAGAAGCCAAAATAGATTAGTGTATGGTATACAATGTTAGGTGAAGCAGAACACATGATAGCAGTGTTCCAATTTATAAGGAGTGGCCACAAAGAAGAGAGAGTCAAGCTATTCTCCAAAGCGCCTGAAGGCAAGACAAGAAGCAACGGATGGAAACTAATCAAGGAGAGAAGCAACCTAGAACTAAGGAGAAATTTCCTGAAAGTGAGAACAATTAATCAGTGGAACAACTCGCCTCCAGACGTTGTGGGTGCTCCAACACTGGAAGTTTTTAAGAAGAGATTGGACAACCATTTGTCTGAAAAGGTACAGGGTTTCCTACCTGAGCAGGGGGTTGGACTAGAAAACCTCTAAGGCCCCTCTCAACTCTGTTATTCTGTTATATTCTGTTATTCTGAACTGGTAATGCCAAACTCCCCTATTTGCTCATCCCTAAAACTCACTGGAGCTTGAATGAAATTTGCAAGTTCTGTTATAAACAGAAACGGCAAGGAGAGAGGGAGGGAACTGTTAAACGCTGAAGCAAATAAAATTTGCACTGCCCACAATAGCCAGATTCAATGTATGCCTGGCAAGGAGAGGCACAAAATACTAGCAAGGAGAGAAGAGGGGCTTGGCCCAGCCTTCAACATAGCGGTTAAGGTTGAGTAGATTGTCAGAAGCAAAAGAGACGTTGCCTTGTGTTCATGATCATAAATCTGGCCGTACACAAAGAGAGATTTTCACGCAGCTTTTGAAGTCCTCTCGTTGAGGAGGAGAAAGCCGTGTCTGCTGAGCTTTCATCAACATTCCTTCTGATGAAGTAAATTACTACTGATCAGGGTGAAGAATTACCGCAAGGTTCCTCAAATAGGTCTTTTTAGGTCCTAAGACAATTTGTTATCCTAATGACGAGTCTTCTCCGAAAAGAATATCAGTTGATGAAAGCCCATTATTAGAAGTACACCTCTTTCAGTTGGGTCATTGGAGAAAAGCATGGTGGATCATTAGCTTTTATTTATACACTTGATGGTTTATTACATCACTGTCTGACAACTTTTATGTGCTCCACATGTTTTTATGATCTTCTCCTAACCTTTTTTTTTTTTTTTTTGAATGAATGAATGAATGAATGCAGCGTTCTGATAAATGTAATCTGACATGGTTTCTGCAGGCTTTCTTATTAGTTTTGGAAACGCAAAAACCCAGCCAAAGCTGAATAAATGTCTAACCCATCCCTAAACTTGTCTTGATTCTTCCTAAATTAGGGGAGGGGTACTCTCTAAGCTTGGGGTTTTCTTGCAGATCTTTCATTACCAAACTAGGTAACATCCTCAGTGCTAGTAAGGTACTAGCACAGTTGCTAAGTAAGTTACCTAGCACTTACTGCCTGGTAAATGCTAGGTAACTGATGATGTCACTGAGCTTGGGAAATGAAACATCTGCAAGAAAACAACTAGGCAGAGATAGCATCGAGGACCCCTCATTTCAACCCTGAGCTATAAATATTCTCCTTTATTGGTTCTTCCTAAATTTGATAGTTTTGTGATTCTCCTTCTTTTCTCTTTCTTTCTTTCTCTTTCTTTCTTTCTTTCTTTCTTTCTTTCTTTCTTTCTTTCTTTCTTTCTTTCTTTCTTTCTTTCTTTCTTTCTTTCTTTCTTTCTTTTCTTTCTTTCTTTCCTCCTTCCTTTCTTTCTTCCTTCCCTCCCCCCTCCCTTCCTTCCCTCCCTCCCCCCTTCCTTCCTTCCTTCCATCCTTTCCTTCTTTCTTTCCTTCCTTCCTCCCTCCCTCCCTTCCTTCCTTCCTTCTTTCCTTTTTCTTCCTTCTTCCTCCTTCCTTCCTTCCTTCCCTCTCCCTTCCTTCCTTCCTTCTTTCCTTCTTTTCTTCCTTCCTTCCTCCCTTCCTTCCTTCCTTCCTCCCCCCTTCCTTTCTTCCTTCTTTCCTCTTCCTGCTTCCTTCCTTCCTTCTCTCCCCCTTCCTTCCCTTCGTCCCGCCCTTTCCTTCCTTCCTTCCTCCCCTTCCTTCCTTCCTTCTCTCCCCCCTTCCTTCCTTCCTTTCTTCCATCCATCCTTCCTTCTTTCCTTCTTTCTTTCTTTCCTTCCTTCCTCCCTCCCTCCCTCCCTTCCTTTCTTCCTTCCTCCTCTTCCCTCCCCTCCTATCTCTTTCTACCTTACCTTCCCTTCTTCCCTTGCCGGCCTGTTTTCTAAACATTCCGAGGTGGATATAGACAATCCTGGTCCTAAACATCATTGCCTGCCCTGTCTGATAGCACCCAAACTTTGTTTCGGTCCCGCTGCAAAACAAGCACAACCACCACAACCACAACAAAATTGATGGTGAAATTGAATTTAAGAAGCACAATGCTAAATTTTCTTACCTGTTCCAAGGAACAAAACATGGTATCTCCCATCTGTAGCACTGACCCGATCAACCGCTATCTTTGTATACTTGTAATCTGTGCCAGTCCGGATAATTAATGGCCTCTTATGAATTGGATAGATGGAATTAAACATCAAGGGATGATTCCTGATGAAGGTGACCACATCATCTGGAAACTCCTTGGTTGTCCGAACGTTGGGCGTGAAGGCTCCTCCAGGACACTATAAAAGGCATTGATAATCATCAGCTACGTCAAAGATGTTTCAATTCACAGCCCTTTATAATGTCTCCTGAACTGTACATGGGTGCATCACTTCATAATATTACTTGGAAGAGCCGATAACTCGTTGACTTATGCATACTTCATTCCTCTAAAATAACGTTAAGGATATGTTTGAAGACCCCTACTAGGAAAATTCCCTTTCCTACGGTATGATCAACTCCATATGAATTTATGAATCCCCCATAAAAATACATTTGTGGCTAGGATGCATGCATTTTTTCACTCACTTGATCCAGCTAACTGATGTAGATGTGTTTTGGGAGGAAAATATGCATTAGATTGCCCCATTGATTCCCTGGGATATGTTTGTCGTACAAAAAGCTTTACCTTGATTAATCTGATAGTTATCTATAGTTATCCCTAAGAATACACAGTGCCTGGTTAATCCAGGTCCTACAACTTTTAATTAGCTCCCTGTGACAAAGTTTGTCATCACCTTGTTGAAAGAAAAGTCTTCCATCATGGTTCAGTCCAAGCTGGGAATGAACAGGGTGACTGCTTTAGGAAGAAGGTTGCAGTTTATTGAAGAGGAGAGCCAGACAGAAAGATGGCCCTGGCAGAAAAGAGAGTGAGCACATGTAGGGAGTGGGTTTTTATACCCTCTGGAGCCTTTTGTTTAGAGTTGTTCCTGTGGCATGAACTTTGACCTGAGTCTGAGTGTGCCCCTTTGGTATCTGTGTGTTAATCCTATTATGTCCTGTCTTAGAGTTTGGGTGGGGTATGTAGATTTTAGGTGTCTTTGTCTTCTTAATCTTCTAGCTTCAACCTTCCTGATGGTTTACATCTGCATTTCTACAGAGCTGGTTTCTGCTTGGGGGAGGGAGACAGAAAAACTGGGCATGCTTTTCTGCCTCTTTAAGATCCTTTGAGGAAATATATTTTCCTGCCCTTTTAATATTTTCTTCTCTGGGGGGGTTGACTTCCCACAACCTGCAGATTTATTTCCAGCACCCTCACTTTAAAAGCATGAATGATCAGGACGACACAAGGAATACAGATAGTCCTCGGCTTACAACAATTCATTTAGTGACCATTCGAAGATACAACAGCACTGGAAAAAGTGACATGACCATTTTTCACATTTACAACCATTGCAGCATCCCCATGGTCATGTGATCAAAATTCAGATGCTTGGCAACTGACATGTACTTATGACGGTTGCAGTGTCCCAGGGGTCACGCAATCCCCTTTTGCGACCTTCTGACGAGCATTATGGTGATTCACTTAACAACTGTGGCAAGAAAAGTCATAAAAAGGGGCAAAACTCACTTATCAAATGTTTCACTTAGCAACAGATGTGGTTGTGGTCGTATGTTGAGGATTATCTGTTGCATGCATGGTATATGTTGACAAAATACCAAGTCAAAAGTTAGCTGAACTAGGAAATAAGAACTTAATAGTTTAATTTTTTTTCCACCTTGGTTGTGGTTCTATTGTGAATATGAATAGAATAGAGCTGGAAGGGATCTTGGAGGTCTTCTAGTCCAGCCCCCTGCTCAAGCAGGAGAACCTATACCATCTCAGACAAGTGACTGTCTAGTCTCTTCTTAAAAATCTCCAGTGATGGAGCACCCACGATTTCTAGAGGCAAGCTGTTCCACTGGTTAATTGTCCTCACTGTCAGGAAGTTTCTCCTTAATTCCAGGTTGCTTTTCTCTTTGATCAGTTTCCAACCATTGTTTCTTGTCCTTCCCTCTGGTGCTTTGGTGAATAACGTGACACCCCCACTCTTCTTTGTGGCAGCCCCTCAAATACTGGAACACTGCTATCATGTCTTCTTTTCTTTAGACTAGCCAAACCCAAGTCCCTCAGCCGTTCTTGTCCCCAAGTCTGCCCCAGGCTGGATCTTGGCACATCCCTATCTGAAATTTAACAATGAAACGGGACAACGTAGCTTTGGATGGAGATTGTGTCTAAAAAGAAATAAACCACCTTGTCAAACTAATGGAAAACTCTCAGATTTGCTTATCCCTAAAGGACAATGCAACAAAGGCTGATAAAGTACAGCCGTCAATCTCTCGCACCAATGCCTCTCTTACAAATAAATTGCCTTTCGTAACAGCTTATCCGATTGAGTTGTAAGGAGTTTCATGCCTTTATCCGACCCATCTCATAAATGCCACATTTTAGCAGTTTCCTGCAGTTGCTGTATAAGACAATAATGCTGGGACGTTGTGTGTTCACCGAGAAGTCCATTAAAGGCAATGTCAAAAGACAAATCAGCTTGAAGCAGTTGAATGTTTGGGTCAAAGATTTGGCTGCTAACAATTGCTGCATTTGTGAACTTCCAAAATAAACAAACAAGCTGGTAAAGAACGAAAGAAAGATTATCCTTCAACGAGACATCTTGTCTTTTTTTCCCCACCTCCTAAAAGGATCTGAACTTTAGATTCCTACATTTAAAGCCAGCATCTTAGCTGTTCTCTGATTGTCCTTGCCAGATGTCCCAAGGCTTGAACTGGAACAACGGAGCAAGCCAAATCAACTAATACTGATTTACAGTCCATTTCTTCCACACAAAAATACCTCCAGGCTTCATGTTTAATGACACTGGAGACATGAGAATTGGTGAGGTATCAAGCAAATGAGGCTGATGTACCAGCTCAAGCAACATCCCAGCTCTATTATACAGAATACATGATAACAGAGCTGGAAGGGACCTTGGAGGTCTTCTAGTCCAACTCTTTGTTCAGGCAGGAATCCCTATACCATTTCAGACAAATAGCTGTCCAGTCTCTTCTTTAAAACTTCCAGTGTTGGAGCATTCACAGCTTCTGGAGGCAGCTTGTTCCACTGTTTAATTGTTCTAACTCTCAGGAAATTTCTCCTTAGTTCTAGGTTGCTTCTCTCCTTGATTAGTTTCCATCCGTGGCTTCTTGTCCGGCCTTCAGGTGCTTTGGAGAATAGCTTGACTCCCTCTTCTTTGGGGCAACCCCTCAGATATTGGAAGACTGCTATCATCTCCCCCCTAGTCCTTCTTTTCATCAAACTGGACATACCCAATTCCAGCAACCGTTCTTTGTATGTTTTAGCCTCCAATCCCTTAATCATCTTTGTTGCTCTTCTCTGTACTCTTTCTGGTTTCTCAACATCTTTTTTTACATCGTCATAACCAAAACTGGATGCAGTATTCCAAATGTGGTTTTACCAAGGCATTACTATTTGCTGAACCCTCTTTTAAATCTGGGATTTCTCATCTTATGGATATATGTCCCCATCTTGGACTCAACTTTCCTTGCAGTAAATGAAATTACTCTGATTTTTCAGAGTAAGGGGTGTCTCTATAGGGTGGCAGACACCCAATATGTTGGTTTTCCAAGGGTAGATCCCCAAATTCTTAACTTTTAGGGTTACAGTTCAACAGTTTTCCATCAAGGTATTCCTGCAGTCTTGTTCTAGTTCAACAAGGGAAATTGTTGGCCTTGCCTCAGGGTGATAATGTAAACAGCAAGTTGTGCTCTATGGCTTTTCTCTCTAAAGGATGGTACAAAGAACCTGGACCCATTGCATACATATGATTCATCTAAGGAAGGAGGATCTCCAAACTTGACAATTTTAAGACTTGTGGACTTCAGCTCCCAGAATTCCCCAGTCAGCATAGGGAATTCTGGGAGCTGAACTCCACAAGTCTTAAAGTTGCCACATTTGGAGACCCCTGGACTAGGGTAAAACATGCTTGAGTTAAGCTTGATTCAGTAATGATATTTTTCTTGATGTGGAATTGGGTGAACATTGCTTTCCAGGAATTTTGAGGAGGAAGAGTCCCACTTGTTTGATTGTCTATACACACACAGAGAGAGAGAGAGAGAGAGAGTTATAATATTATATATTATATATTATACTATGTTATGTTGTTATGTTATAATATTGTACAGTAGTGGCCAAAATTGTGGAAACCTTTTGGGAAAAGTGTATTTTTGAGGTTTGATGGCTAATAACACCACTTTTTTTTTTTGGAGTAGTACCATAAAATTATATATCAATGGAAAGATAATTTAATCAAGAATGTAATGCAACAAAGTTTGTTCAATTATCTGTACTGTATTCTATGAAAAGTTATAGCCAAATAACCAGAAAAAGGAAGCACAACTTGCTTAGGTTGATATCAGGTAGCTTTCCTTCATCTGATTGTAGCCAATGAGCATGAGTGTTTAGAGAGCCAATCAGGTGTCATCTTGTTTTGACAATGAGCCAATCAGATCACGGTAGGATTCAGTTATTGATGTCCTGTATTGAAGCTGAGAGGAGGACATTTGTCAGTGTGATCGCTATCAAGTTGGTTGGGTTTTTTTGCGTTCTTTCATTTAGTGAGCTTGTAAAACGTAATAAAATTAAAGTAATGGTGCAAAGAGTTGACTGGTTGCCCAGAAAGTGACGTAAAATAGTATTATTAAGTGAACAAGGCTACAGTTATAAGGAAATTAGAGGAAAAATGGGTGGAAACTTAACCAAAGGTGGCATTTCTACTGTACACTTTTCCCAAAAGGTTTCCACAATTTTGGCCACTACTGTATATAATATTCTTCTTTCCTTGCCATGCAGTCTCAAGGATACTGTCTTACATATGTGATGATGTGAGGCTCATAATTTATCCATGACATGCTATAACTCCAGGTAATGATTTGTGTCAAACTCTACATGATAAAGGAGATTTAAGACACAGTCGCCAACCAGCATGGACCAGCACATTACATCATTAAGGTTTTCCATAACTCACAGTCAACTATGGCAAAAAATCTCTATTCAGTTGCCAAGGCCTACAGGTCTTTAGCACTGCTAAGTGAATATATAATATTACTTAACCTTACTCTGTTTCATTTGAACTGTGACTGAAATGGCTGACTTTAGAATGTAAGCAAATAAGATCAAGCACCGGCTAATCCACAATTCTATTTCCAAAACCTGAAGGGCACAGAAAAAACATACCATACTGACATTGAAAAGAAAATCAACGGGGCTACATTTACGAAAAAAATATTAAGTGCTTATTTCTAATCTACTGTATACCAAAGGCTGAAATTCTAAACTCTTTTAGATCAAAGTCTTCACTGACTGCAAATGACTTGCAAAGCATGTCAAAAACATAAATGTGAAATAGATCCTTTTTCTTTCTCTTTCTTTCTTTCTTTCTTTCTTTCTTTCTTTCTTTCTTTCTTTCTTTCTTTCTTTCTTTCTTTCTTCCTTCCTTCCTTCCTTCCTTCCCACTCTCCTTCCCTCCCTCCCTCCCTTTCTTTCTTTCTTTCTTTCTTTCTTCTTTCTTTCTTTCTTTCTTTCTTTTTCTTTCTTTCTTTCTTTCTTTCTTTCCTCTTCCCTCCCTCTTTCCTTCCTCCATCCTTTCTTTCTTTCTTTCTTCCTTCCTTCCCACTCTCCTTCCCTCTCTTCTTTCTTTCTTTCTTTCTTTCTTTCTTTCTTTCTTTCTTTCTTTCTTTCTTTCTTTCTTTCTTTCTTTCTTTCTTTCTTTCTTTCTTTCTTTCTTTCTCTTTCTTTGTTTCTTCGTTTCTTCCTTCCTTCCTTCCTTCCTTCCTTCCTTCCTTCCTTCCTTCCTTCCTTCCTTCCTTCCTTCCTTCCTTCTTTCTTTCTTTTTCTTTTCTTCTTTCTTTCTCTTTCTTTCTTTCTTTCTTTCTTTCTTTCTTTCTTTCTAGAAAGCCAACTAACAAAAGAACATAGATGTAACTAAAACCATATTTTTTCTCATGTACTATGCTTTGGACATCATCAAATACTTTTGTTTCAAATGACTGTTGTTTTTTTTTCATAAGAAAGTTTAATAAATGCAATAATTCCAAACATAGTCCTGTTCTGAATGTGGAACCAAAAGAAAAAAAAATGAAATATTTCATTTTTAGTCAAATTGTTTATTCCTTGAATCTAAGAGTCAAAGTGAATACTTTGATATTCCATGTAGCATGCACAAATTATCTTGAACTGGACAAGTTTCAAAATGGATTAGAGGGATTTCTGTATGTTAGATTTTAACGAATGCAATTTTTCTCCATATGCTAATTTGCAATGCCAAGGAAATGAGTTTTCACTAAAAAGTCTAGCATAACAGGGAGGAGAGAAATGGAAAGCATCAAACTTCCTTTCACTTGTCCAGCATACTTTCAAACAGATATATTCATGGACAACAAATATATCTTTGATTGTATCATGTAGCAGGGAGAAATTAGTCTCTGTGGTTTCTAGGTATCATCCTTTTTTTCTGTAAAGATATTGATTTCTTGCTATTAGTAATAGTATTAACAGTTATAATAATAATAGCATCTCTCTCTCTCTCTCTCTCTCTCTCTCCCCCTCTCTCTCTCCATCTCTCTCTCTCTCTCTCTCTCTCTTTCGGGACTAAGCTATGTTTTTAATGTACAAATTAAGTTGTTCAAGAACATGGGGGGAGGGGAAGGGTCATGCAGCTAGCTCAAACCGAAGGATTTGTGGCAGACCAAGAAAAGGCACATGACCAATCTCAGCCTCAT
The DNA here is from genome assembly GCA_023970755.1 of Azemiops feae. Lineage (NCBI taxonomy): Eukaryota > Metazoa > Chordata > Lepidosauria > Squamata > Viperidae > Azemiops > Azemiops feae. Next base: position 132,509 of record JALGBA010001783.1, on the reverse strand, counting down.
AAAACATCCTTGTAAAATGTTCCGCCACATTTTTACCCTTGCAAAAAAACCCATAAAAGCAATTAATCTCCCGCAAGCAAAAGCAGCTGAATCCCCATTATCTTTTATTCGGCTTTTATCTCTTAAGAACCCCTCCGGTGTATACCTTTATTTATCTTCATGTGAAACTGGACTGTTCAAACTGAGACAAAAGGGAATTATATTTCACTTGGGCCTTACGCTGTTCAGCCTCGAGGTTCCTCCCTCCCCTGCCCCCCCCCTCCAAAAAAGGAGGGATAAAATCTGCCTGAGCTAATCAAATTATTTTAATCCTTTGTGCCATTAGCAGCCATTGTGCTTCAGTTACAAGTTCTCCAGCAAAGCTCTCTCCTTGTTAATCGGCCGGACAACTGATTTCTGCTAACAAGGTGGCTGCAGTTTTTCCATCTGACATACTAAACTGTTCTAAGAGATTCCCTTAGGACAGTGATGGCGAACCTTTTAGAGACCGAGTGCCCAAACTGCAACCCCAAACCCACTTATGCATCGTCGAGTGCCGGGTGGGTGTGGCCCATTGGGTGGGTGTGGCCCTTTGGGTGGGCGTGGCTGCGGTGGTAACGGCAGACTGGGTGGGACTAAAAAGTTCAATCAATCAATTCCAACTTTGCAAGATCTTTTTTTTTCCCGTGAGAAGTTGAAATTGACTGATTGAACCTTTTTTTTTTTTTGCACACGGCGGCAGAGGCCTAAAGCGAAAAGGTTTTATAAAACCCAGCTGAAGGCCTAGGACTGGGGCGACAGCGCGCGTGCCCACAGAGAGGGCTCTGAGTGCCGCCTCTGGCACCCGTGCCATAGGTTCGCCACCACTGCCTTAGGACTAAGAAAAATGATGTCAGGTGATTAAGAAACATATTGGGAGGGAAGGGTGATCTTGGTGGACCCAACAATCTGGGTCCTCATTTTAGCGACCTCAGAAGGATGGAAGGCTGAGTCAACTGTGAGCCCCGTCAGGATCAAACTGCTGGCAGTGGGCAGAATTAGCCTGCAATGCTGCATTCTAACCACTGCACCACCAGGGCTTAGATAGCAATAGCACTTAGACTTAGATACCGCTTCGCAGTGCTTTACAGCCCTCTCTAAGCAGTTTACAGAGTCAGCCTTTTGCACCCCCCCCCCAAACAATCTGGGTCCTTATTTTACCAACCTCAGAAGGATGGAAGGCTGAGTCAACCATGAGTCAACCATGAGAATCGAACTGCCGAACTGCTGGTAGTCATCAGAAGTAGCTTGCAATACTGCATTCTAACCACTGCGCCACCCTGGCTCTTAGGACCATTTCTTTAAAAATATAATCTTCTTTCTAGGCTAAATACATTGCAGATCCCTTAGTCTTTTCGTGTATCGAATGTATTGAATTTCCCAAATCCTGGCCAGTTTGTTGAAATAACACGCACGTCCACATGTACAGTAGTGGCCAAAATTGTGGAAACCTTTTTGGGAAAGTGTATTTTTGAGGTTGGATGGCTAATAACTCCACTTTTTTGGGGGGGAGTAGTACCATAAAATTATATATCACTGGAAAGATAATTTAATCAAGAATGTAATGCAACAAAGTTTGTTCAATTATCTGTACTGTATTCTATGAAAAGTTAGAGCCAAATAACCAGAAAAAGGAAGCACAACTTGCTTAGGTTGATATCAGGTAGCTTTCCTTCATCTGATGGTAGCCAATGAGCGTGAGTGTTTAGAGAGCCAATTGGGTGTCATCTTGTTTTGGCAATGAACCAATCGGATCACAGTAGGATTCAGTGATTGACGTCACGTATTGAAGCCGAGAGGAGGACATTCGTCAGTGTGTTATGTGATCGCTATGAAGTCGGTTGGGGGTGTTTTTTTTGGTGTTCTTTCATTTAGTGAGCTTGTAAAAACGTAATAAAATTAAAGTCATGGTGCAAAGAGTTGACTGGTCGCCCAGAAAGCGATGTAAAATAGTATTTATTAAGCGAACGAGGCTACAGTTATAAAGAAATTAGAAGAAAAATGGGTGGAAACGTAACCAAAGGTGGCATTTCTACTGCACACTTTTCCCAAATGGTTTCCACAATTTTGGCCACTACTGTACACTTGGTAATATATTACAAGACAAGTTAATTATGGAGACTTACAGTCCCTGGTCGTGGATAAGGAATTCTTCCTTGGTAGGGAATCAGTTGATGGTTGGGTCCTTCCTTGTGGGCGAACGGTCCGTTGAACACTCGCTGAATGTCGGATAAGTGATAGACGCAAACTGCCGAGCCTTTGAATACTGAACTAGGGTAGGGAAGGAAAACACTAAATAAACCAGAGGCATTCATTCTGCTTTCTTGCTTGTCTTGCAAATACTGCCATCTCCAAATCATTATTGCCTGCTTTAAAATGATAGGTTGCTCTTTCTAGAGTCATTCAATGGATATTTGACCGATTGGATTTAATGGTTTACTCTGCAACAACTGTGTCGTTTACTGACCGTTCAGAGTTGCGACGGCACTGGAAAAAGAGTGACTTGTGACCGTTAACATCCGTTGCCACATCCCCAGAGTCATGTGATCAAAATCCTGAGGCTTGGCAACCGAAATGTATTGAGAAAAATATGCAGTGGCAACTGCTGCAGCTTTTCCCAACTCAGAGATAGCTTTGAATTTAAGGACTAAGATCTCTGAGCATGTGGCTGTTTTCTTGCAGATGTTTCATTACCCAAACTAAGTAACATCATCAGCACTGGGTAATGAAATGTCTGCAAGAAAACAACCAAGCTCAGAGATCACCAAGGACACCAAAGTCCTCCTATTCCTCCTCCTCCCTTCCAGCACTGATGATGTTACCTAGTTCGGTAATGAAATGTCTGCAAGAAGAGCACCAAGCTCAGAGAGCACCAATGACCCTATAGTCCTCCTCCTCCTCCTCCTCCTCCTCCTCCTCCTCCTCCTCCTCCTCCCCAGCCTGATGATGTTACCTAGTTTCGGTAATGAAATGTCTGCAAGAAGAGCACCAAGCTCAGAGAGCACCAATGACCCTATAGTCCTCCTCCTCCTCCTCCTCCTCCTCCTCCTCCTCCTCTCCTCCTCCTCCTCCTCCTCCTCCTCCTCCTCCTCCCTTCCAGTACTGATGATGTTACCTAGTTCGGTAATGAAATGTCTGCAAGAAAACAACCAAGCTCAGAGAGCACCAAGGACCCCTCATTTCAACCCTGAGCTACAAATATTTTCCTTTGTCTGGTTTTGCCCTTCAAATTAATTCATTCAGAAATGTATTCAGAAATATGTTATTTCAATAAACGGACTAGAATTCTATGCGGCAACATGCTCCTGAGATGGAATCAAAGATATGGCTGCCAAATGAAATCCATTACATTCCCTACTACAAATTATGCTGGCACATCAACTTCAGAGTTAAAATATGTATTAAAATATATCTGCGGGTTTGTGGCAAAAAAACAACAACCCTGAATCTGAATCAACCTCGTAGAGGCAGGATAAAATATCTGCAGGACTTCTGCATTTCTTTATCCAGCTTCTACGGTTGCAACCCATCTCCCACCCCAACACATGAATGAATCAAACCAAATTCCAAATTAAACATGTGTGGTCAGAAAAATAATATTTCTCCATCTTAACTGTTAAAAATTTTTCTGGCTCTTCATGGAGCACAAGAGAGAGGCTCAATTATTCCAATGAAGGTTTTTTTTAAAAATAATAATAATAATAATAATTGTTTGGAGAAAATGGATATTATCCATTCATTATGGCAAAGGACACAACAGCAAGAGAAACAGGCATATTCAGAACATGAAGGCCTGAACACAACGAAGAAAAGAATAATCAAAGCTTCAGGGCAGTGATGGGTGACTGTGACTCATCTCCATGATGTTATGTTTCTTATGTGATGGGAGCAAGCCAGTGGTGGGATTCAAATATGTGAACAGCCGGTTTTCTGTGTGGATGCCACTTCTGGAAGTCCATTCTGGGCCTGGGCAACAAAAAAATTAGCTACCGGTTCTGCTGAAGTGGTGCGAACTGGCTGAATCCCACCTTCTTCTTCTTGTTGTGCCATATCCATTATCTGACATTGGCGATCCTGTTTTTATCAGCAGCCGCACGAAAAAGTGCTGCTGAGTTTTGTCCAAACCAGTCCCTTAGACTTTGAAGCCATGATGTTCTTCTTCTGCCTGGACCTCGTTTGCCTTCAATCTTTCCTTGGAGGATTAAATGGAGTATGCCGTATTTTTCTGGGTGTCGCATCACATGTCCGAAATATTCTAAGCTTTCGTTTTTTAATTGTTTTGCTGATTTCCCTGGGCTTTCCCAGGCGGCTTAAAACCTCCTCATTTCTGATCTTGTCCACCCAGCTTCTACGTAACAGCCGCCTGTAAATCCACATTTCAAATGCTTCTAGTCTCCTCAGGTGGCCTTCTGTCAGAGACCAACTCTCTACTCCATTGAGCAGGATAGAAAAAATATAGCATCTGACAAGCCTGATTTTCAGTCTTAGGCTTATGTCGTGACTGCAGAAGACCTTTTTCATTTTGAAGAATGCTGTTCGAGCTTTCTCTATCCTGGTCTTTACCTCAGCGGTCATGTCCCAGCTTTCATGTAAATTAGAACCGAGGTGCGTGATCCTTTCAACTTTTTCTAGTGGTGTCCCTTCTGAATTTACTGGTGATAAATTAACGGGTTGTTTGCTGACGACCATGATCTTGATTTTTGAGGTGTTAAGCTTCAAGCCGTATTTTTCAGATATTTTGAATCCCACCACTGGAGCAAACCAAAGAACAAATTGACTCTTGGTTTGAGCAGAGAAAAAATAGACAAGAAGGAGGAGGAGGAGGAGGAGGAGAGGAGGAGGAGGAGAGGAGGAGGAGGAGGGAGGAGGAGGAGGAGGAGGAGGAGGAGGAGGAGGAGGAGGAGGAGGAGGAGGAGAAAGAAAAAAATAGCTCTGGGTCTGCAGAAAGGAAAGGAGCAAGAGGAAAAAATGAATGCATATCCTGCAGGGTATGGAGGAATTTTTTAACAACTTGCTTTTTTGTGACTGGCCCATTTTCTAAATGTGTAGCAGCTGAAAGGAGAGGAGGCTATCCCCCAAATTGTGGTTTTAAAAGTGCCAAGTTTGCAACTGAGTGTGCCATTTGGACAGAAACGCTTCGTAACCGTAGAATTAAACAGGAAAGTTTAACCATAAATGTGGAAGAGAAGTTTCAAGCAGCCTATCATTAAGTTGCTCAAGAAAGGGAGGAAGAGGAGAAAGAAGAAGAAGAAGAAGAAGAAGAAGAAGAAGAAGAAGAAGAAGAAGAAGAAAGAAAGAAAGAAAGAAAGAAAGAAAGAAAGAAAGAAAGAAAGAAAGAAAGAAAGAAAGAAAGAAAGAAAGAAAGAAAGAAAGAAAGAAAGAAAGAAAGAAAGAAAGAAGAATTATTATTTCTGGTATGCATTAGAAAAATTGCTATGGATATCCTTGAAAAATAGCAGTGAGGTGGAAGCAGATGGTTGATTATTATTATTATTATTTTTTAAAAGCTATCGACATGGTTACTATTTTTTTCCCCTTAGTATTTGCAGAGAGTTTTATTTTTTCCCCTGTGTAAGAAAATAGCTACAGTACTACAGTATATAGCACAGGAAAGCAGTAGTACCCCAAACACTAAATATTTTTTTTCCAAATTCAAACAGAATTTTTAAAGTGACACAAACATGGTAAGCAATAGTAAAAGTGCAGTCATGCAGTCTTTTCAGACAGAAATGACAAGAGTTTTTAGAAACGTATAATGCATTGTTTTAATATCATTTGTATAGGCCAGAGAAAACATCCAAGCAACGTTTTTAAGAAAGACTCTGAAAGAATTCAGGATTGAGACTGTTACTTTTTTTTTGTTACGTGTGTTTTTCTTTCTTTCTTTCTTTTTCTCACTTTCCTTTTGCTGTGTCTCCTTTCAATATTAAAGATCGTTTTCCCTTTGAAAAATGTCCTTGCAAAACGTTTCACAAGAATTCCAGTATTTTCATAAGCATTACTCCAGTCCACATCAGATTCAAAGCACATGTTTGTACAAAGTGCTTCTAAGAGTGTATCTCCATTTTGTGGGTTCTGCCCCCCCCTTTATATAATGTGGTTTTGTGTGCCTGGCTCATTAAAATGCACACTTAGTATGGATTTATCTACTTGCGAAGTGCGTCCCAGAAATTTTGGAAAAATGAAGTTGTTTACGTATAACTTTATTTCCATGTGTGAAAACTCCAGGAAGTGTAAACATTACAATGTTAATCAAAAATATATATGTATATTTCTTCTACAGCTGCAAGAAACACAAATCAATATCTCATAGTTTTTGGTAATGCCATCTTTGATGAGGAGATGCAGATGTTATTATATATTTTTAAAAATCACTGCCAAATAATCAAGGCGTAGCATGGTAATTTAATTTCTGGCAATATTGCAAACAATTGCCTTTAATATTATACTTAAATACCTTCATGAGAATATTCTATAGATCTAAGAACATTAGGTCTAAGAACATTTAAGAACATCCTGTAAAAGACTACACAACATACTTAGAGATACATCTTAATAGGAATCACATCACTGTATAACAATGTCTTTCACACCCATGAAAATCCTATTTTGAGGTTTTTCTGAAAATAGATAGGGAGGATTACCTGGAAGTGGTGAAAATGCCATATATAAGTGTTGTTCTGGGGTTCTCTGTTTCTAGTAGAAAAACATCCTCTGTAAGGATAAAAAGAGTTGCTAATTGAACCAACACATACAATTTTGTGGTTTCTAGATCTTTGCCTTCTTTTATTTTATTTTTTAAATGAGTCCCAGACAAATTTATCCCTAGAAATTAAAATACTCAGAAATGCAAGCGATAAAAGTAAGCACAGACTTAAAGGAAAGGTCAGACACTTGCCAACATAATATCATAAAATAGATCATGAAATCTAAAAGGATAAGGTTTCATAAGGGACAGGTGTTTGTTTCACCTATCCATGGAAAGAAAATTGCATTGTAATAAGCTGTCTTAAATTATATATAATGACATTTATATGGCTTGCATAGCATTAACTAAATGAAGCAGCTTAGCGTGCCAGGAAGAATATTCAGATTAACAGAAATATTCCTTATCTCAAAGCACTTGAAAAGATCCAAGTGCAATTTATAGCTAAACAATCCTAAATAATATATATATAAATAAAATAAACCTTGAAATTACTCATCCACAATTAGGACTCAGATATTAGATTGGATTAGATATGTTATTACTATCATATGTTGCACAAAACCCATTTTCCAGTTGTGATAATTCTGCATTTGCATCCATACCTCTCAAGATGAATGGGCCTATTCAATGTGAAACTGCTTTTGCAATCTGTTTATTCATTCAATCTGTGGCTTTGGTGTCTATGGGTGATCTCACGGGCACCAATATAACAGAGTTGAAAGGGACCTTGGAGGTCTTCTAGTCCAACCCTCTGCTCAGGCAGGAAACCCTATACCATTTCAGACAAATGGTTGTCCAATCTCTTCTTAAAAACCTCCAGTGTTGGAGCACCCACAATTTCTGAAGGCAAGATGTTCCACTGATTAATTGTTCTAACTGTCCTAAATTTCTCCTTAGCTCTAGGTTGCTTCTCTCCTTGATTAGTTTCCATCCATGGCTTCTTGTCCTGCCTTCAGGTGCCTTGGAGAATAGCTTGACTCCTCTTCTTTGTGGCAACACACAAGAATCCCTATTCTTGTGGATAATAAGAATAAGAATTCCTAAAGATCATCAAATATTTGGACTACCTCCATTTGAGATATCATGATCTTTGGTGATTCTAGACTAAGAAGAATTCAAAGCTGGTGAGCTGTTGACAGAGTTGCTGGTATCCTCCCCGGAGTAAGACTGGAGAAAGTAAAATACCAATGACCTCATCAGGGATTGCAGACAATGAGATCATGTGTGATACCCCACCAGGGACCCCAAACCTCTCTTTATTATAACCTAAGGGTGGTGTGTAACCAGTTCACCAGCTCATACTGCATCGAAATAATGGAGACAAGAAAAGATAGTCCAGGAACAACTGAGTTGAAGCGGAACGTCTTGTAAACTGTTATATGGATCCAGCTAATTTTCTTACTATGTTTTGCATTTCCACTGGTGCATAAGAAAATGCCTGGAGAACTGGCTTTGCTAAGAAGGTTTTATATATATATATACTTAAGTATGCAGACCTCTGCATTATCGAATTTAGACAACCTCATGGTTGCAAGTTTGAAGGTGGACATTTTCCCTATTGCAAGCCAGCTAGCAGGCTTCCTCTGCTCCCGACAAACTGTTTCATAAACAACGTAATTGCACAGAAGCCCAGGTTCCCATATGGTACCCTTTCTATGATGCCCCAAGATGTGCTCCGATGCTCACAAATATTTCCAGACACAGAAGCCATGCAGATTAATTTTATGTCCCAAAGGTGTTTTTTTCTGGAGGCAACTGGATTTTCTTGTTTTTCTTTGAAGACACTTCGCTTCTCATCCAAGAAGCTTCTTCAGCTCTGACTCGATGGTGGGGAATGGCAGGATTTATACTCCTTGCAGACAGCTGGTCATTTGCCTTCTTTTAGAGAGTCGTTGAGGCCCCTTGGAGGTTTACCTGTGTCCTCAGGGTCACCTGAGTAGTGCAAATGTGTGTGGAGCATTCTTGGCTGCAGGGTTTTTTCTGCCCTGTGTCCCTGTATAAACCTCCAAGCGGCCTCAACGACTCTCGAAAAGAATGCAAATGATCAGCTGTCTGCAAGGAGTATAAATACTTCCACTCCCCACCATCCAGTCAGAGCTGAAGAAGCTTCTTGGATGAGAAGCGAAACGTCTTCAAAGAAAAACAAGAAAGTCCAGTTGCCTCCTGAAAAAAAGCACTTTTGGGATAGTCAATGACCTGGATGACTGAGAATCTCCAGAGACATACATTCCATGCTTATTATTTTTTAAAGGACGCTAACCCTACACTCCCCTATAAGGTAGCCCAATATTTTTCACCTAAGTTATGCAACTGCAAAATATTTTAAAGTACAGGTAGTCTTCAATTTCTGAGCACAATTGAGACATTTGTTAAGGGAGTTTTGCCCCATTTTGTGACCTTTCTTTGCCACAGTTGTTAAGTGAATCCTTGCAGCTGTGTTAGTAACACAGTTGTTAAGTGAAGGTGGCTTCCTCTTTGACTTTGCTTGTCAGAATGTTGCAAAAGGTGACCACACAACCACATATCAGTTGCAATGCATCCGAATTTTGATCGTGGGGATGCTGCAATGGTCATAAGCACGAAAAATGGTCATCGGTCATTTTTTTCCAGGGCCGTTGTAACTTTGAATGGTTGAAAGTTAAATACTACCTGTAGATAAACTGATTTATTATCCCAGGATTATTTTTTCCCTTCCCTAATAAGTAATGGCTGTATTAAAATATTTCTCCTTTGGCTGTACTCTTTTATTGTAAAAGCTGGTCAAAGACCATAATAAAGATATCGGTTTGACGTTGTTCTCCTTATCTATATAGCTAACTGTCCAAGTCACCCATATATCTTTTTTTAAAAAAAAAATATGTTTTATTGATTTTTAACATACACCTTAATATTTGGTAAACATCGTGTTGTCTGGGTTAATGTTTAAAAAACAACCAACAACAATTAATTTCTATAATTCTATAGTCCAGGTGATAGCTTTACATGATTTCCTCTTCTTCCAATAATATTCTCTTTTGCCAACCTTAAATTAATACAACTCTTATTTAAATAAATGACAATTAAATATAAACATTTTTCTCATGTTTCTGCAAGTAATAACCACATCAATATAAAGCTTCTTTTCACTGATCATCTTGATTGCCTCATCATAAGTCCTGTTTACATTCTTATCTAAATTTGTCTTCCCCCCACAATATTCAAAACTTTTCTTACTGGTTAAGGTTTTCTCAAAATTAGTTACACTTAAAGATTTAAGTCTTGTTTCTCGTACAAACCGTCACATTTTTACATTTCTCATATCTTAAAGAAAAAAATAAGAGCAAAAAGAACAAGTCACCAATATTTCATTGGGGATATATATATATATGTGTGTGTGTGTGTGTGTGTGTGTGTGTGTGTGTGTTTGTAGATTTTCACGGGTACAGGTATGCAGGTCTTGGCGTATTTGGGTCTTTTCCCGTGTAAGATTGATCTTACACGGGAAAAGACCCGATATATATATATATAGAATTTAATTCTGCTTTCTGCATACAGTAAGAGACATTTTCTTATTTATTTATTTATTGCAGCATAAACAATTATAATTATTTAAGCATTTACAGCCTTTCTTCTTGGCCGGGTGTTTTGAAAATTACAGAACGGAACAGCCCATTTCAATCCTCCTAACCTCACACTTCCTGAGATATTTGGGCGGGCGGGGAAAAGCCTAAAATATTGACTAATATATATATATATATATATATATATATATTGAATGACACGTGCATGGAGTGAAATTATGAGAATGCTACCCCCATACCTAATTCATCAAAATAGGTCTCGGTGCCATCCTCATCCATGACCGAACACACCAATCTGGCTTTCAAATAGGTGGTCCATTTGTTGACAAGACTCCGTTGTCCACCCGTGTCGTTCTGCCCAAAAAGAAAAAAGAAAGAAAGAAAGAAAGAAAGAAAGTCTGCATTATGGAAAAAGTGATTCTGATGTCTCTTCCCATTTTTCAGCAAGCCTTTGGATGAAGAGAAATACCGACTGTCCCAAAGGTGCTTTTTCAAAAGGCACATGTTTTTATTATTTTCATAAATGACTCAAGGTGGCAAAACATATCCGACACACCTTCCTTCTCATATTTCCCCCACAACAACACACCCTGTGAGGTGGGCTGGGCTGAGAGAGAGGGACAGGCCCAAGGTCACTTTCATGGCTAAAGCGGGATTAGAACTCACTGTCTTCTGTGATTGGTCCAAGCGTTCCCAGCCATCTTTCATGGCTAAGGCAGGACTAGAACTCGCTGTCTTCTGTGATTGGCCCAAGCGTTCCCAGCCATCTTTCATGGCTAAGGCGGGACTAGAACTCGCTGTCTTCTGTAATTGGCCCAAGCGTTCCCAGCCATCTTTCATGGCTAAGGCGGGATTAGAACTCACTGTCTTCTGTGATTGGCCCAAGCGTTCCCAGCCATCTTTCATGGCTAAGGCGGGACTAGAACTCACTGTCTCCTGTGATTGGCCCAAGCGTTCTGAGCCATCTTTCATGGCTAAGGCGGGACTAGAACTCACTGTCTTCTGTGATTGGCCCAAGCGTTCCCAGCCATCTTTCATGGCTAAGGCGGGACTAGAACTCACTGTCTTCTGTGATTGGCCCAAGCATTCCCAGCTGGCTTTTGTGCCTAAGGCAGGACTAGATTTAAACAAATGTATCTGTATACATTACAGATATGAGGGCAATTCGGAAATAAACCTCCGTTTGGTTATCCATGACAGACACTTGCAGATACAGAACTTTTATTATACATATTGGAAAACTACAACTTTACATTACTTTTTGACATAAGCGCCATTCAAATTGAGGCACTTGTCATCACGTCTTACAAGGTTTGAAATTCCTTAGTAGTCGTAGCCCGGCACCAAATCTGGGCTAGGGGAGGTGATCTAAACCATCCCAATGAAACCGCTTCAAAGGTTCTTAGGTGTGTGTAGTGGTGTGCGGGCGAGCATTATCGTGAACCAACACCACATCGGAAGTCAGCAGGCCCCAACGCTTGTTATGGATGGCTTGCCTGAGTTTTTGTAACGTTTCACAGTAGACGTCTGAATTGATGGTTGAACCACGCTCCATGAACATCGCTAGCGGTACTCCTTTGGCCTCTTCACATTTGGCGGGATTTTCTAGGGCACCACTTCCGGTGTGGTGTTGATTCACAATAATGCTCGCCCGCACACTGCTAGATGCACCCAAGAACTTTTGAAGCAGTTCCGTTGGGATGTTTTTGATCACACACACCCCATAGTCCAGATTTAGCGCTGAGCGACGACTACTAAGGAATTTCAAACCTTGTAAGACGTTATGACAAGTGCCTCAACTTGAACGGCGATTATGTCGAAAAGTAATGTCATGTTGTAGTTTTCTAATGTGTATAATAAAAGTTCCGTATCTGCAAGTGTCTGTCATTGATAACCAAACGGAGGTTTATTTCCAAATTGCCCTCGTAATGTATACATTCATTTATCTTCACTTTAGGATAATCCCCACCATATTTTATAGGTATTAAGTAATGAAACAAAGATTTGCTTACTGAGCAGTTGAAGAAATTAAGATATTGAAGCAAGGTACAAAATTCCTGCTGAAGATGATTTTTTTAGTTAAATAAAGCAGGCAGTAAAAAAAAAAAAAAAACATTGGGCAACTTTGCAGGATTATATCTTATTTAGTGGCCTATAGCTTTATTACAGATTGGACATCAATGCATATAGTTTTATGCCCTTCCTTTGTTGCTGTTTTCTCCATCTTTGTGCTCTTAATTTATTGGCTAATTGAATTGCAAAGTGCTAATTAAACCTGTGATCCTACAGTGGTTCTAAAATGCGAAGACTGACTTTAAACTTCTGTCTCATCTTCCTGTGTTGAAATAGAACTTTTTAAGTAGTATTGGTCTTCGGCCAACTCTTTGAATAAGATTATTGATGCCAAATTGTAAGAACGTCATCAGAAATGCAACACACACGTTCAGCTCTCAATCTTTTGAAGCCTGTTTTTCACATTTTGGCATAGATGCTTCAAGGAAAATGTGTCTCGAATCTTCTAAGAAATCAACTGGGCCTCATTAGAACAACAATGATTTAATCACAGTTAGCATCTTCTGAAAAATATCTCTGGGCGCTTAATAAGAAAAAAAAGAAGAAGAAGAACGAAATAGGAGTGCAAGTTTAAGGTCAAAAGGCGTGTTTTGGCAAAGATTAATCAACTTAAAAAAAACAATTTTTTTTTAAAAGCACAAAGGAGCTATTCTACTGCTCATCCCTTTCAAATGAGCACACCGACCTCCTCAGAATATTAGTTCATGTGGCTTGATATGAAAAGGGGATCGAAGATTTAAAATGCTGAAGATCTATATATTTGAACGTTTTATTATCTAGCATGGAGACGTTTTTTAAGGGGAAACAACAGTAATACGTGCAAATGGCTGCACAGCTGGATGAAGTCATAAAATGTCCATCTCCAGCTTCTTTGCATTAGCACGATACGAGTCAACAAAAAATTAACTACCAGTTCTACCGAACCAGCTGAATCCCACCACTGGCTCCAGCATGAGTCCAAAGGCTCAGAAGACTAACTCTCTGGTCCCGGTGACCGACCCAGATTGGATCCTCAAACATCTATCACTTATGTGGAATGTTCAAATCTCCCACATGGAATACATGCAGCTTACCATTACATCTACAGTAGTGGCCAAAATGGTGGAAACCTTTTGGGAAAAGTGTACAGTAGAAATGCCACCTTTGGTTAAGTTTCCACCAATTTTTCTTCTAATTTCTTTATAACTGTAGCCTTGTTCACTTAATAATACTATTTTACATCGCTTTCTGGGTGACCAGTCAACTCTTTGCACCATGACTTTAATTTTATTACGTTTTACAAGCTCACTGAATGAAAGAACACAAAAGAACCCAACCAACTTGATAGCGATCACACAACACACTGACAAATGTCCTCCTCTCAGCTTCAATACAAGACATCCATAACTGAATCCTACTGTGACCTGATTGGCTCATTGGCAAAACAAGATGACACCTGATTGGCTCTCTAAACACTCATGCTCATTGGCTACAATCAGAGGAAGGAAAGCTACCTGAGATCAACCTAAGCAAGTTGTGCTTCCTTTTTCTGGTTATTTGGCTATAACCTTTCATAGATTACAGTACAGATAATTGAACAAACATTGTTGCATTACATTCTTGATTAAATTATCTTTCCATTGATATATAATTTTATGGTACTACTCCAAAAACAAAGTGGTGTTATTAGCCACCAAACCTCAAAAATAGACTTTTCCCAAAAGGTTTCCACAATTTTGGCCACTACTGTATGTTATTTCCACCCGTTTCCTAAAACTAGACAGACAAACTGCTCACTTTAATGATACAGCTATAGAAAAAAAAAGAAGAAAATAAGGAAGAATTCTTTCCTACAAGTTGGAATCACAATCGTTTCTGGCCAATTCATATCTCAGAAGATAGAAATGAAGACTTCCATGAAGGAGAATCACTGTTTCTTTGCAAAGAAACTGCAAACATTTCTCTATTTCTCCCGATTTTCAAATATCTTGGTATGGTGTCTACCACTTCCTCCAAGCACATCTTTTTATCCACTGCGGATATAACCACAATGGAATTGCTACACACAGGAACTAGCTGCAAAAAAGCCACATGAACACGTTTGCTACTCAGATCATCATTACATTGCAGATACTTTTGGGATAGTCAAGCATGATCTATTTACGGCTCCCCTTCTTTTTTTTTGGGGGGGAAGCTTGGTTTAAATTCATCATTTGTAAACAGAAACGTCACAATTTTAGATTTCTAGTTCTGATATAAAGCATTTAGGATATTATTCCCCTGATCCCACCAATTGTGAGTTGTTTACGTCCTTAGCAGCATATGAACATCTTTGCTTACGGGGCATATTCTGGCAATCATGGAGTGGATTTGCTTGGTGGTGCCACTGTTGTCCATCAACTTCTCTTTGAAGAAGAAGTAGACTTTAGCATCGTTGGGGTCGGTGCCATCTGGGATGAGGTGGGCATCGACAAAAGTGGGCTCTAAAATAACACAAAGAAGCACACGTCAACAAGAAGCACACCTATAGGTCGACCTATAGGGGGTCGACCTATTCTCCAAAGCATCTGAAGGCAGGCCAAGAAGCAAAGGAAAATTTGATGTATTCTAGCAGGACTTTGCATTGCTGCAGATTCAAAGGCAAACGTACCTTTGGCTTGCAACTCTGTAACCCAAAACCCTCTTACCCCACAATTTGTGGAGCCTACTATTTTATAGCATCGGGGTTTTTTTTCGTGATGTACATGATAAAATATTCTGCCCATAGCCAAAGAACTCTTTATCCACTCTTTGGGGAGCAAGATCAAGAGAGTGTGAGCGAGATCGTCTTACCACTTAGCCATTTAGAGTTGTGCTGATCGGTCCTCACTGCATTCCTCCTGGTTAAGCTGCGAAAAATGGCCGCGTCGGTGCCCATGAAATCAATATACATGGCTGAAAATAACTCTTGGTCTGCAGAAAGGGAAAGAACAAGAGGAAAAAATGAACACACATCCTGCGGGGTATGGAGGACTTCTTAACAACTTGCTTCTTTGTGACTGGCCCATTTTCCAAATTTGTAGTGGCTGAAAGGAGAGGAGGATATCCCCTGAACTGTGGTTTTAAAAATGCCAAGTTTGCAACTGAGTGTGCCATTTGGACAGAAATGCTTGGTAACCGTAGAATTCAACAGGAAAGTCTAACCACGAATGTGGAAGAAAAGTTTCAAGCAGCCTATCAATAGGTTGTTGAAGAAAGTGAGGAGGAGGAGGAGGAGGAGGAGGAGGAGGAGGAGGAGAAGGAGAAGGAGAAGGAGAAGGAGAAGGAGAAGGAGAAGGAGAAGGAGAAGAAGAAGAAGGCGAAGAAGAAGAAAGAAGAAGAAGAAGAAGAAGAAGAAGAAGAAGAAGAAGAAGAAGAAGAAGAAGAAGAAGAAGAAGAAGAAGAAGAAGAAGAAGAAGAAGAAGAAGAAGAAGAAGAAGAAGAAGAAGAAGAAGAAGAAGAAGAAGAAGAATTATTTTGTTTTCCAGAAGACAAATATAGATATATGGTATAAAACTAGCCCAAAACATTACACGAAGGGATCTCAAGCAGTTTCCATTGGTGTATGAAAGGCAAATGAAAGTCACACCCAGTTTTAGTTTCCAATGAGCTCAGGTTTCAAGGAGCTAGAGTAAAATTATAGTTCAGTCAATCTCTCTCATCTGAGTGTGCATCTCAGTTATAGGTTTCTTCAAAAATGGAAAAAAGGACCATTTAATCCTCCCTCAAATGTGGATGTTTGGTGCCAGTTTGGTTAGTGGTCCCAGGCAGGAGATGGTGAGTTCTAGTCTTGCTTTAGGTACAAAGCCAGCTGGGTGACTTTGGGTGAGTCCCTCTCTCTCAACCCTAGGAAGGAGGCAATGGCAAGCCCCTTCTGAAGTGCAGGGACTTGCCAAGCAATCACCAAGATTCAAGACTGATTGGAAAGCTGATGATGTTACCTAGTTCGGGTAAGGAAACATCTGCAAGAAAACAACCAAGCTCAGAGAGCACCAAGGACCCCTCAGTTCTTCTCCTCCTCTTCCCCTTCTCCTCCGTTCCACAAATCCCACTCCCTTCTAGCACTGATGAGGTTACCTAGTTGGATAATGAGACATCTGCAAGGAAACAACCAAGCTCAGAGAGCACCAAGGACCCCACAGTCCTCCTCCTCTTCCTCTTCCTTCTCTTCCTCCCCCCTTCTAGCACTGATGAGGTTACCTAGTTGGGTAATGAGACGTCTGCAAGGAAACATCCAAGCTCAGAGAGCACCAAGGACCCCTTAGTCCAGAGGTCTTCAAACTTGGCCCTTTTATGACTTGTGGACTTCAACTCTCAGAATTCCTCAGCCAGCTTGCCTGGCTGAGGAATTCTGGGAGTTGAAGTCCACAAGTCATAAAAGGGCCAAGTTTGAAGACCCCTGCCTTAGTCCTTCTCCTCCTCTTCACCTTCTCCTCCATTCCACAAATCCCACTCCCTTCTACCACTGATGATGTTACCTAGTTTGGGTAATGAAACATCTGCAAGAAAACAACCAAGCTCAGAGGGCACCAAGGGCCCCACATGTATCTTAGTCCCTAAAATTCAAAGCTATCTCTGAGTTGGGAAAATCTGCAGCAGAACGATGCAAGACAGATGTTCAACTAACCAGTCATTGGGGGGGGGGGAAGGAGAAATAACTTATTGTGTTCATCTGTGCTTCTTTCTTGTATCTCAGTGGTCACCCTGGACATAATAGAGTCTTTCATTCATTCAGGGCTTCCAATGTTACTGTGGTTTAGGTTTGTTTAGGTTTATCTAGAGGGGCTGTGGGGTAGGACTGACAGTCCAACATTGAAAATGTGCGAGGAATTTACATTAGAACGCAAAGGGATGTCAACATGATTCATTAAAAGGGGGAAAAAAATCATACAGCATTTCTTTCTTTCCTTAAACTAACGAATCCACAAACCATGTCCTTTGGGCTAGCAAGGCAGCATAAGAAACACACCATTTACAAAACTTAATTACACGTTGGTATAAAGGAGTGGCTGAGTTAACGACCGTCTAATTGCACCTTTGGGGCTGTGACTTGTAGATCGCTCCTGGTCAAAAAAATATGAATTCACTTGCTAGGGGATTAAAAATTGCTGACAAGCTTTGGAACGTGATGCCAACTGATTGCGCAATTCTATGTAAGCGTCGGGCTTAGCAAACAACAGTCTTTTTTAGGGGGGGGGGAATAAAAGCCGGATGGAACCCATTGCAATGGGGATACAATGGAAAATCTACTTTGCATTGTGACAAGATTTGAAGTTGAGGTTGAATTCAGTTAAGTCAAGTTACAATATCAGTGATGGCGTTGAGGACAAATGCAGGTAAGTGGCTTAGTTTAATAAGCAGGTAAGTGGCTTAGTTCAGATCTGGACTTCAAACTAACCTTGACTCTAAACTTTCTATTATTTGGTGGATTATATGCAGTCCTCATTTAGTAACCACAATTGGGACTGGCAGTTCCATTGCTGAGTGCCACAGTCACTAAGGAGAAAATCACATGGGCTTACAAGCCCAGTTCCCATTCAGTCATTAAGCAAAACATCAGAATAACAAAATAACAGAGTTGGAAGGGACCTTGGAGATCTTGTAGCCCACCCAGTGGTGGGATTCAGCCAGTTCACACCGGTTTGGCAGAACCGGTAGCTAAGTTTTGCTGAGTTCGGAGAACTGGCTGAATGGACACTGCTTCCGGAAGTCCAGTCTAGGCCTAGGAGGCCTGGAGGAGGCCTCCCACGCCTAGAATGGCCCGCTGGAAGTTCGGGGATGCCACTTCCGTAAGTCCGTTCTAGGCCTTAGAGGCCTGGAAGAAGCCTCCCAGGCTTAGAACAGCCCACTGGAAGTGCATGGATGCCACTTCCGGAAGTCCGTTCTAGGTCTCGGAGGCCCAGGCCTGCATCCAATAAGAGAACCGGTTGTTCAGATATTTGAATCCCACCACTGAGCCCACCCCCATGCTCAAGCAGGAAACCCTATACCATCACATAACCATGACCTAGGAGTTTACTTTTGCCTTCTCTATTTAACTCTGCTTTGTCACCAGCCAGTTGCAAAGCAATTGGCAATCACATGATCGTGGGACATCGGGACACTGTGATTGTCGTACAGTATACCAGTTACAAAGTGCCTGAATGGAGTTCCCATGGACTGTGGGGCACTGTGACAATTGTAAATGTGAAGATGGGTCACAAAACTATTTTCCACACCAGTAACTTCAAACTGTCACAAAATGAGGCAGTTGGTAAGTAGGGACAACTTGTAGTGACCTTGGTTCTTCTGCAAAGTGTGATTTGCAAGTTGTAAGCCAATTTTGGGCAAAAAAAGAACGATCTTCTTCAGGGCAAATACTGCGTTTGTAATCATGATTTATCACTGCTCATTCTCAGCAAAACTCTCAGAATGACTTGTCTATGAAGATTCTCAGTCATCCAGGTCATGGTTGTCCCAAAGATACTTTTTCAGGAGGCAACTGGATTTCCTTGTTTTTCTTTGAAGATGTTTCGCTTCTCATCCAAGAAGCTTCTTCAACTCTGACTGGATGGTGGGGAATGGAAGGATTTATACTCCTTGCAGACGGCTGGTCATTTGCATTCTTTTAGAGAGTCATTGAGGCTCTCAACAGAGGGGGAGGGATACAACATCACCTATCTCCAATCTACAACACAGTTCCAAGAAGGCTCCACACCCATTTGCACTACTCAGGTGACCCTGATGACATAGATAAACCTCCAGGTGTCCTCAACAACTCTCTAAAAGAAGGCAAATGACCAGCTGTCTGCAAGGAGTATAAATCCTTCCATTCCCCACCATCCAGTCAGAGCTGAAGAAGCTTCTTGGAGGAGAAATGAAACATCTTCAAAGAAAAACAAGAAAGCCCAGTTGCCTCGTGAAAAAGCATCTTTGGGACTCAGAATGTCTTGCACTAGTACAAAAGCATAAACACATATAATTTTGGACAAGGGAAGGCAACAAGAATGATGGATGCAGATCCTACGTTTTCTCCTTACAGCCAATGGAACTGGAAGGAGGAGGTATCTAAAAGGACTACCTTTCTGTAAGAGGTGTCCAGGGGTGGGGTCAAAAAAGTAGAGATGACTGCCAAAATCCTGTGATCAAAAGGCCCACCCTTATATCATGGCACACCTAAAAAGGGGCCAGGTGTCTAGTCTGGAGAGGAGGGGTAGAGAAACATTCGTTGTCTTCTCTTCTCTTAGATTTTCGCTTTCCCAGTATAGACATACTGGGCTTATGGGTTTTGCCGCTTAATTCATTCCATCCCACAGCAAGTTACCATTTCTTCCTCTTGGTAAGTTGATTTGCTTACTTGCTGCAGGGCTGGTGATGAAGCCTAATTAGCACAGAATAATGCAAATCCTTTGAGCTTGGACACAAGAAGTCTATAATTACATTCAGGTGGATTGGGTTGGTTTTTTTTTTGAGCCCTGACATTACTGCTGACTCAAGGTCTACTTGTAATCCAACTTCAGTCTTCAGGCCTTGAGCTATCACAAAAGAAACCTTCCCAATACAGGGAGTCCTCGATTTACGATCACAGTTGACCCCAAAATTCCCACTGCTAAGCAAGACAGTTAAGTGAATTTCCCCCCGTTTTACGACCCTTCTGTCAACGCTGCTAACATCGGATGTTTTGCATTGACAGCAGATGGAAATGTACCCATCTTTTTCCCTTTCGCTTTTAGAGTTAGATGATGCTGGGAGGGGGGGATGTGAATGAGAGTCTAGCTAGACACAACAACACTAAACTTAGAGTGAGAATCAAGGTTATTGAGCCCAGAGCTGATAAAGAATTGGCGGGCTAGAGAACTGGAGAGGAAGCCGGCGCTTCAAGCTAATTGGGGAATGTGATTTATGACTGTTAATCGTGCTTTGATACTATGTGCCCAGGGGAGGAGAATTCAGTTTTTGGCTTCAATTATGAAGTGCCGATATTATGCTACTTGAATAAAAGATTCTTTAAGGTAAACAATGCCTCGAAGTTCTTTTGAAGAGTTTCATCTGTCGGAACCATGACACCTTCCTGATACATTTGTTAAGTGAATCACTGCAGTTCTTAAATTAGTCACACAGCGGTTCAGCGAATCTGCTTCCCCATTGACTTCGCTTGTCAGAAGGTCGCAAAAGGAGAGCACATGCCCCCCCCCCATGACATGTTCTGTCTACCAGAAAACATTACATTATCTTTCCTTCTAGAAAAAGAAAAAAAGAAAATCTTGGACAGGCTTGGGGGAAAAAAAACAACCCAAAATTAATTTCCCTTTTGAAAGATTTATAAAATCAGGTGAAGTTGGAATGTATTTGTAATTGTGGGCATTTTGCCTTTTATATATATATATATACATTTTTATTTGTTTTCTTCTTTTTTCTTTGAGTGCTGAGTCGTCTGTTTTCATTTCGTCTGTATTTGTTGGAAAACGGACTTTATAATATATTTTTTTTAAAAAAAAGCAAAGCAACAGTAAGGAAAGCTCTAATTTTCTTAAAGCTTTCATGGTTAAGTATTTGTGTTGCAGGAATTCCGTATGGATAGTCTAGAGCATGGGTCGGCCAGCCGAAATATCCAACAAGCCGCACGGACCCGTTTCCCTAAAAAAAAAAACCCCTGGGAGCCGCACCCGCCCGCGCATGCGCGCCCGCCCGCGCATGTGCGCATGTACGCGCACCCGCGCATGCCCGTTCGCGCATGCGCGCGCACACCCGTTCGCGCATGCGCGCGCACCCGCGCACCCGCCCACGCATGCTCACGCGCACCCGCCCGCGCATGCGCACGCGCACCCGCCCGCGGCGGAGGCTCCGGAGCCGCAGGTGATCCCTCAAAGAGCCGCATGCGGCTCCGGAGCCGCGGGTTGCCGACCCGTGGTCTAGAGAAAAGAGGGACTAGCAGTGACGTGATAGCAGTATTCCAGTATTTGAGAGGCTGCCACAAAGAAGAGGGGGTCAAATTATTCTCCAAAGCACCAGAAGGCAAGACAAAGAAGCAATGGATGGACACTAATCAAGGAGAGAAGCAACTTGGAATTAAGGAGAAACTTTCTAACAGTGAGGACAATTAACCAGTGGAACAGCTTGCCACTAGAAGTTCTGGGTGCTCCAACATTGGAGGTCTTTAAGAAGAGACTGGACAGCCACTTGTCTGAAAGGGTATAGGGTCTCCTGCTTGAGCAGGGGGTTGGGCTAGAAGATCTCCAAGGTCCCTTCAAGCTCTATTCTGATTTATTGATTGAGTTGCCAAATGGGCAATGGGGAATCTTGGCCAGTTATCTCTGGCATCTACAAGCGAGGAGTTGCACAGCCATCGCAACATAACTGAAATCATTCAAATTGTGCTGTTCACATAATGACATAATCCCTGCCCTTTGCACAAGGCTGTCAGGACATGTGTAAAGTTATTATTGCTTCTGCTGGAAGCATGCATTAGCAATTACCCTAAGCACACTAACAAATGCTCCTGCCTACAGGAAATTAAATGAGAATTCACTCATAGACAGTAATACTACTGTTTTTCTAGCGCTCCAGTGTTTCATCTGCCTTTAAATTAGACATATTTACGACAGCCTATAGGCTAATGGGCCTCCACCCACGATTTCGGGATAATGCTAATACTTTACAAAGTTGCTGTAGGGTTACTAAAATAAGGAAGCTGGATTAAGGACACTCCAAATAAATCCATAGATGGAAACTCTAGGCGTTTTATTAACTTTTCCAAGGAGAAACTGCTCTGTAATTCCTCATCATTTGTTTCTTCAGTAGTCACTTAGGTTCTCGTGTCTTGCCCTCTTTCTAAAAACAATTAGACCTGGAAACAGCCTTAATCCTTGTACATACCAGCTTTATTAGTTACGCTAAGCATTCCTAAAGTCTGCTTGTCTTATCAGGTCCTAATAATACCTGTCAGCCCCATTTCCTTTTAGCTTCACGGCTAAATTGCCCCAAAATAATTTATCATACTAAGCCAAGTCTCCAGTCTGTGGTATTAAAAACAAAAATCCACTATATACCTGGCTGTGTTAGTAAAATCCTGAACTCTGTTGCTGGGAGAAAAAAGGGGGAAAAATAGCCTAAAAAAATTGCTTTCCTTGCCAAAATAGTGATGGTATTTGAAACTGTGGCCCAAAATGGGTTTCTAAACCACGATCGTAAAAGAACTGGTTAAATGTCCATGATGGGCAGTATCACTGGACACATTACTTTAAATCAGACTAAATACAGACCGGGAAAGAGCAATAGGGTACTGGGTGGCATGCACTGACTAGACTATATTAAAAGATATATAATTCATACAATAACAAAGGCGCGCAAAAAAAAAGACAGCAAAAACTAAGCCCAGAGAAGACCACCACAGTCTCACAAATCAGACAACCCACAGGGATCCCTGCACAAATTGTAGCTCTGAGTAAAAGGGGAGGGGGAGATTTTAAGGGCTTGTCTAAATTAGGTGGAGGACATACAAATTTCCAGGGGATGTCATTTCAGAATTTGAAAAGAGGGCTAGAGAATTAGAAAATAAATCACGGGATCCCATTTATGGCGTGTGGAAGGGAATCAGGATTTTCCGTTCATCTCCTTGAGGACAATTTGAGGGCTAGAAATTTTGAGAACAATGGAGGGCTGGAAAGAGAATATTTTTTTAGCTTCAGGTTAAACTTTATCTCTCTATCTCTCCACTAATATTTGCTACTATTCCTATCTATCTATCTATCTATCTATCTATCTATCTATCTATCTATCTATCTATCTATCTATCTATCTATCTATCTATCTATCTATCTATCTATCTATCTATCTATCTATCTATCTATCTATCTATCTATCTATCTATCTATCTATCTATCTATCTATCTATCTATCTATCTCTATCTATCTATCTATCTATCATTTATCTCTCTCTCTCTCTCTCTCTCTCTATCTCTCTCTAATCTATCTCTATCTATCTATCTATCTATCTATCTATCTATCTATCTATCTATCTATCTATCTATCTATCTATCTATCTATCTATCTAGATCTATATATCTATCTATCTATCTATCTATCTATCTATCTCTATCTATCTATCTATCTATCTATCTATCTATCTATCTATCTATCTATCTATCTATCTATCTATCTATCTATCTATCTATCTATCTATCTATCTATCTCTAAAGGTCGATGGCAGAAAAAAACTGAATAATGCTGCTTCCCCTCCTTGGAGAGAAACACAAGCAGATTGTCATGGCAGATTTTGTGGCATTTCAGTTGCAATTCTTGGCTCTGGGAATCACAGAACCTACCCACCCCCATCCAAAAGAGGGTGTAAAATGCCCCAATCTTTGCATCCATAAGGAGAAAAAAGAGAGAGAGAGTTGATGACACGTGCAAAGTCACACGCTGGTTAAATGGCATTAATTTAAAGACATGAACTGGAATTTCCAGCCAAGCAGCCCTAAAGGTTTCTTTCCTGACTGTTGACAGGAAAAGACAAAGATCAATTGAAGACTACTAATAAATTCAAAGTAATATGTGATCCACAGGGGGGGACCTCAGTCTTCAAAGCTTGCTTTTATTGCAAAGCAAGCTTCTTCCTCTAGCCTCTTGGGAAGGATGTGCAAGGGTGAGCTTTGGGCTCAACGTTCCTATGAGCTGGGGTTTAAGAGAGGGTCTGTCGCAGGGGAATTTTACGATTGGCCTGGTGCAAAAGGATTCCATCATAGAAATAAGCAGCTCAACCTTCAATTCAAATGAAAGAAATGTGCTTATTTTTAAGGCGCTGGGGTTCGTCAACAAAGCCAGCTTGCTCAACCTGAACCTGGGTGTGTTTGCTTCTACTGGAGTCAAGTATCCAGAACTGTAACACCATGTGTTATAAAACTAACATTATAACAGAGCAGAAAGCAATATCATCTGCACCCAATGGCAACTGTTTCACTGTCATTATTATTATATGCATAAATGGGAAGTGACAGTTGCCAGTTCTTTAGTTGGTGTTGGCTTTCATATAGATTGGGCTCTTCCCAAGAACCTAGGAATATGTTGCAATTCCCAGCTGGTTTCTGACAAGCAAAGTGAATGGGGAAAGCCAGATTCACTTAATGGACATGTGTATCACTTAATAACTGCAATGATTTACTAACCATGGGGGGGGGGGAAGACCTAAAATCAGGTGTGACTCATTGAACAATTGCCTTGTTTAGTAATGGAAATTCTGGTCCCAGTTGTGAGTAGAATAACAGAAGAGTTGGAAGGGACCTTGGAGGTCTTCTAGTCCAACCCCCCCGCCCCCCCCACACTCAGGCACGAAACCCTATACCATTCCAGATGAAGTGATGAATGTATTTTTATGATAATATAATCATGATTTAACAGTTGTGCTTGTATGTACACTGAGAACTTACGCACCGGAGACAAATTCCTTGTTTGTCCAATCACACTTTGCCAATAAATAATTCTATTCTATTCTATTCTATTCTATTCTATTCTATTCTATTCTATTCTATTCTATTCTATTCTATTCTATTCTATTCTATTCCATTTTCCATTCCATATTCTATTCTATTCTATTCTATTCTATTCTATTCTATTCTATTCTATTCTATTCTATTCTATTCTATTCTATTCTATTCTATTCTATTCTATTCTATTCTATTCTATTCTATTCTATTCTATTCTATTCCAGGGCTTTTCAATCTTTTCACCCATTGTACCACTTTTAGGATCAGGCAATATCCGAGTACCACCAGTCACCTAACAAGGTGTCAAAAACTTGATGACCAAAAAAAAAAAAAAAAAGGAAAAAAGTGATAAAGTACAGGTAGTCTTCAACTTACAACAGTTCACTTAGTGACTGTTCGAAGTTAT
The DNA here is from genome assembly GCA_023970755.1 of Azemiops feae. Taxonomy (NCBI): domain Eukaryota; kingdom Metazoa; phylum Chordata; class Lepidosauria; order Squamata; family Viperidae; genus Azemiops; species Azemiops feae. Next base: position 107,285 of record JALGBA010001783.1, on the reverse strand, counting down.
AATGGCACTGAAAAAAATGCCCCCCAAGCCACAGCCAAGCAAGACACCTGCCTGCCCACCCGGCGGCGCTCTACCTCCTGTCCGAGGTTTTCATTGTTGTGAGCATTTCTGTTGAGGATTGGCAGCGGGGGTGGGGTGGGGGGGGTGTTTGGTTTTTATTCCCCCCATCTGCTGGGTGATTGCAGAAGGTTTTGGTCACTTCACATGACCCTGGGACACTGTGACCATCATAAATATGAATCAGTTGCCAAGCATCTGAATGTAAATCACAAGACCCTGGAGATACTGCAACATTCCAGCTGATCGGCGCTTCTTCGGGGCTCAGCAGAAGCACCAGGATCAGTGCTGAGCTCCAGCTGGAGCCTAGCGCTGATCCTGACGCTTCCGCTGAGCCCTGACAGCCCTGCAGCTCCAGCCATCTCTCGCTGAGGCTTGTGCGGTGCTGCCTCCAGTTCAGCTCATTCCCCTCTCCCGCTACCACTTTTCTAGGATGGTCGCGTACCACCTGCCAGGTGCCAATGTACCATAGGTGGTACCTGTACCACTGGTTGAAAAGCCCTGTTCTATTCTATTCTATTCTATTCTATTCTATTCTATTCTATTCCATTCCATTCCATTCCATTCCATTCCATTCCATTCCATTCCATTCCATTCCATTCCATTCCATTTTCCATTCCATTTTCCATTCCATTCCATATTCTATTCCATTTTCCATTCCATTCCATATTCTATTCCATATTCTATTCCATTCCATATTCCAAAAGAGGAAGAGGAAAAAGTGCAGGGTAAAAGGGAGAATAAAAAGAAAAGCATGGACTTCCGACTCATTTTGGCGTGGTAGAATAAGGTAATAACATACAACCTCACCTTTTTTACTTTTATAACATAATCATATATATTAGCTATTTCTATAACAACAAGCCTAGACAATTTGCAAATCAAAGTTTCATTTTCCCCCATCTCAAACACAAAGTCCAAGTAGAAACAAAGTTAATTGTGTTCTTTTCTTTAATCAAAGCAGTCAATCTAGCCATCTCTGCTAACTCCATCAACTTTTGCAGCCATCAAAATAGTGGGAATTAGTCACTAGAATGACACGTTCGTCCATTCTCTTGACCTGGAGAAAGTTTCATTACAAGTAAACCATCAGTGACAGAAAACTTCCCCCCCCCCCCAGTAACTTCTCTTGCCCCCTGGCTCAATTTGTTTATATCACCCCATCCTTTTATTCTCAGCACCTCATGCTTTAAGCCTCCAAAATCCTGGCTTGTTTTCAACTTACTGATCATAACAGAGACCGTGTTTGCACTGGGGTTGAACGAGCAACGTCCTTTCCCTGATTCACACTTGGAGTCGATTTGGAAAACCTGCTCCTGTAAGAGAAAGAACAAACAAGACTGAATGTGAAGTTTAACAGGCCTGATCTGGGTCCAGTTTCGTGAAAAGGTGGCTGGCGTTAAGATTAGCCGCTGTAGTTGTTCGTGTTGCATCTGGAACAGAAAGAATTGTAGTGGCCCAATGGTTAGAATGCAGTATTGCAGATTAACTCGCTGTCCGCTGCCAGGAGTTCGATCCTGACCGGCTCAAGATTGACTCAGCCTTCCATCCTTCCAAGGTTGGTAAAATGAGGATCCAGATTGTTGGGGGGGGAGGGGGAACAACAGGCTGACTCTGTAAACCGCTTACATTGCTGTAAAGCACCGTGAAGCGGTATATAAGTCTAACTGCTGTTGTTATCTAAGCTGTGGTGGCTCAGTGGTTAGAATGCAGTATTGCAGATTAACTCGCTGCCCACTGCCAGGAGTTCGATCCTGACCAGCTCAAGATTGACTCAGCCTTCCATCCTTCCAAGGTTGATAAAATGAGGATCCAGATTGTTGGGGGGGGAGGGGGAACAACAGGCTGACTCTGTAAACCGCTTAGATTGCTGTAAAGCACCGTGAAGCGGTATATAAGTCTAAGTGCTATTGCTATCTAAGCTGTGGTGGCGCAGTGGTTAGAATGCAGTATTGCAAGTTAACTCACTGCCCACTGCCAGCAGTTCGATCCGGACGGGCTCAAGGTTGACTTAGCCTTCCATCCTTCTGAGGTCGGTAAAATGAGGACCCAGTTTGTTGGGGGCAATTTGCTGACTTTGTAAACTGCTTAGAGAGGACTGTAAAACACCGTGAAGTGGTACAGAAGTCTAAGTGCCATTGCTATTGCTAGCCATTTAACCTACTACCCATCCCTCCCTCTCGGACAACGGACGATGACCTCTGCCTATTTTAAATTATAATTCTGTCTTCCTCATAGTTCTAAAATGTATCAAAACACTCAAAATGATCCATGCCTTTAAAAAGTGGTGCAAAACGGTTGCGATAAGAGCATTTCACCTGGCAGTGTTAATAAGGAGGTAATTTACAATCGCCCACATTAAAAAAGGAGGCCACTAAAAGCACACCACACGCTAATGGGCTGTTACATCCCCAGTGAATAAAAGATGTGATGTGTTGAGTGAGCAGTGACGGTATTAGCACCTGCTCAAATTGTCCATAAAGGGGGGGGCATTTCGTACTAGGAAGGCCACCGCTGTTCCATTCTGTGATGTAGAGTACATTAGGAAGGTATCGATAGAGGAGAATATTTGTAGCTCAGGGTTGAAATGAGGGGTCCCGGGTACCCTCTGAGCTTGGTGGTTTTCTTGCAAACATGTTATTACCCAACAGGTCACATCTTCAGTGTTAGCTAGTTAGATAACAAAACATCTGCAAGAAAACAACCAACCTCAAAGAGCATTGAGGACTTCACAGTTTTAGTTAGTTTTTAACAGTTTGATGCCAGCTGTCATGCAAAATAAGGTTATGATCCCACCAGACTCTGACTTTGGAGAAAACAAAAAAAATAATATTTTCTTTCTCTTTCTTTCTTTCTTTCTTTCTTTCTTTCTCTTTCTTTCTTTCTTTCTTTCTTTCTTTCTTTCTTTCTTTCTTTCTTTCTTTCTTTCTTTCTTTCTTTCTTTCTTCTTTCTTTCCTTTCTTTCTTTCTTTTTTTCTCTCTCTCTCTTTCTTTCTTTCTTTCTTCCCTCCCTTCTCCTCCTTCTTCCTTCCTTTCTCCCTCTCTCCCTTCCTTCCTTCTTCCCTCCCTCTCTCCCTCCCTCCCTTTCTTTCTTTCTCTCTCTCTCTCTCTCTCTTTCTTTCTTTCTTCCCTCCCTTCTCCTCCTCCTTCTTCCTTCCTTCCTCCCTCTCTCCCTTCCTTCCTTCTTCCCTCCCTCCCTCCCTTTCTCTCTCTCTCTCTCTTTCTTTCTTTCTTTCTCTCTCTCTTTCTTTCTTTTCTTCCCTCCCTTCTCCTCCTTCTTCCTTCCTTCCTTCCTTCCTCCCTCCCTCTCTCTCTCCCTTCCTTCCTTACTTCTTCCCTCCCTCCCTCCCTCCCTCTTTCTTTCTTTCTTTCTTTCTTTCTTTCTTTCTTTCTTTCTTTCTTTCTTTCTTTCTTTCTTTTTCTTTCTCTTTTTCTTCCTTCCCTCCTTCCCACTCTCCCTCCTTTCTTTCTTTCTTTCTTTCTTTCTTTCTTTCTTTCTTTCTTTCTTTCTTTCTTTCTTTCTTTCTTTCTTTCTTTCTTTCTTTCTTTCTTTCTTTCTTTCTTTCTTTTTCTTCCCTTCCTCCCTTCCTCCCATCCTCCTTGTCTCTTCCTCTCCTCTCCTCTCCTCTCCTCTCCTTCCTCACCCCCAACCTTTTCCCAACAAAACCTCCCTCCGAAAACTAAGAATAAAAATAGAATTAGAAAGTCAAATGAGACCAGGCCTCTCTCCTTGATAAGGTGGTACCATTTCCCATTAATCTTGCCCCTGGGATGCTAAAAATAAATTCACTTGGTCCAATTAAGACGTATGGATGCCAGCGCTGCAAACAGGAGGGACACTTTAAATCCTTAGGCTCGAAACAGCTTGCCTATTGTTGGCTTCTGCAATAAGAGCAAGGAAAAGCTAGAGCTTGAGGTCAAGTGCCTTGCAGAGTCCAGATGTCTGAGATGGTTGGTTAAAGAGACAGCCCAGCTGAAGCATCACTTTTTTGCAGTCTCTGCCTTATCTTGAATGTTATTATAAATTAACGCACGCTGTGTTTATCTCAACCCATTGGAGAAATTAAACATTTTGTCCTGTTCTTTGTGAGGTTTTGGAAGAATATTTTTAAAAATCCCCTCCTTTTTTTAATGGGTCAAGGATCTCCTCCCATTCCTAACCATTTGTTCCAAGACACGGAAGGAGAGAGTCTGATAAATCTCATGAACATTTTCTCTCCCAGTTCAAGGGGATAAAAAAAAAAACCTTCTGCCCAGTTTGGCAAATTTTGCAAAATAAGGAATGGATGAAAACCTTTAAAGGAGAGGGGGAAAAAAGGAAAGACTGCACAGGTAGTCCTCGGGTTATGACCACAATTGAGTCCCAAAGTTTAGGTTGCTAAGCGAGACATTTGTTAAGTGAGTTTTGCCCCATTTTACAACTTCCCTTGCCACAGTTGTTAAGGGAATCCCTGTAGTTGTTAAATTAGTGACACGGTTGTGAAGTGAATCCGGGCTTTCCCCTGTTGACTTTGCTTGTCAGAAGGTCGCAAAAGGGGATCACGTGACCCCCGGGACACCGCAACCGTCATAAATATGAACCCGTTGCCGAGCATCTGAATTTTGATCACGTGACCCGGGGGATGCTGTAACGGTCGTCAGTGTGAAAAAGTCACTTTTTTCAGTGCCGTTGTTAACTTTGAACTGTCACTAAATGGACTGTGGTAAGCCGAGGACTAACTGTATTTGTGTTGACATTGTGACAAGCCGTTTGCACTGATAACGTTACCTCATTTGGGTAATGAAACATCTTGCAATAAAACAACCAAACCCAGAGAGCACCAAGGCCTCAAGCCCGTTTTGCTGGATGCCGTTCATAAACTTCCCAAAAATTAGAACTCAAAACATGGAAAAACAACGTTAAAAATAATATTAAGTCAGGCAAGGTTCAGCAGAATTCTGCTGATAGATTGATATATCAGTTATCCTCCTTAGATCAGTGCACGGAGTAAGAGAAATCTCTTTGGTAAAAGTTTTATCTCAACAAGGCTGTCCTGAGGGAAAAATCTAATTTCTTATCTTGAATAATAATAATAATAATAATAATAATAATAATAATAATAATAATAATAATAATAATAATAATAATAATAATAATAATAATAATAATAATAATAATAATAATAATAATAATAATTTTAAGGAGGTACCTGGTTGACACCTGGGATGCTGGTAGCAACCCGTGTCAACCATCAGCGCCAGCCAATTTGAATGTTCAGTTGACTGAGGTTCATGTTGAATGGATAAAAGATAATAATAATAATAAAGTTGGAAGGGACCTTGGAAGTCATCTAGTCCAACCCCCTGGAATGGTATAGGGCAGGAAACCCTATACCATTTCGGACAAATGGCTGTCCAGTCTCTTCTTAAAAACTTCCAGTGTTGGAGCATTCACCGCTTCTGGAGGCAGGTTGTTCCACTGGTTAATTGTTCTCACTGTCAGGAAGTTTCTCCCTAGTTCTAGGTTGCTTCTCTCCTTGATTAGTTTCCATCCGTTGCTTCTTGTCCTGCCTTCCGGCGCTTTGGAGAATAGCTTGACTCCCTCTCCTTTGGGGCAGCCCCTGAGATATTGGAAGACTGCTATCATGTCCCCCCTCATCCTTCTCTTCATTAAACTAGACATACCCAATTCCAGCAAACGTTCTTTATATGTTTTAGCCTCTAGTCCCCTGATCATCTTTGTTGCTCTTCTCTGCACTCTTTATAGAGTCTCAACATCTTTTTTTACATCGTGGTGACCAAAACTGGATGCAGTATTCCAAGTGTGGCCTTACCAAGGCCTTGTAAAGTGGTATTAACACTTCATACTTGTTCCATGGCATGGGATGCAATCCCATTTATTGTGTAATCCTTGTTCGGCATCATGTACTTGAGACAGCACCGAATACATCATGCTAACCAAGCAAGGGTCTCACGATACATGTGACTGAGAGAGAAGTTGTCAAAAAAAATTAAAAAAATAGCACTTAAATGGAAGCAAATCAGAATTTCCTGGAAAAAAATGAGCAGCTTTAGGGAACCCTTTAATTTTAAGAAAGCAAGCTCCCTACTTGGATTTTTTTTTGTTTGAAGCAGTTTGGAATGTAGCAAGGAATTGATCAAGAGGTAAAACGATTTTAAAGTATCTACTTACTTCAGACCTTCGTCCACGGTTGAGATATGCACAGACGGGACTAAACGCTCCACTCCCACAAACGTACAGATGGGTGCGGTTGAACATCTGTATGACCCGGACAAAATTGCCGCAACCGTGCTGCAGGGGGGAAAAATGGATAAACCTGCACATAAATGTTACATCACAACAGGCCACATTAGAACAGAATACAAAACAACAGAAGAGTGGAAGGGACCTTGGAGGTCTTCTAGTCAAACCCTTGCTCAGGCAAGGAAAAACTATACCATTTCAGGCAAATGGTTGTCCAATCTCTTCCTAAAAACTTCCAGTGTTGGAGCATTCACCACTTCTGGAGTTATCCCAAAGGTGCTTTTTTCAGGAGGCAACTGGACTCCCTTGTTTTTCTTTGAAGACGTTTCGCTTCTCATCCAAGAAGCTTCTTCAGCTCTGGCTGGATGGTGAGGGATGGAAAGATTTATTATACTCCTTGCAGACAGCTGGTCATTTGCATTCTTTTAGAGAGTCATTGAGGCCACTTGGAGGCTTATCTGTGTCCTCAGGGTCACCTGAGTGGTGCAAATGGGTGTGGAGCCTTCCTGGAACTGCTGAAAGGACTGTGTTGTAGACTGGAGATAGATGATGTCATATTCCCCTCCCCCGTTGAAAGAGAGCTATTCCATTTTGACCTAGGTGGCCTCTTTGACCCCTCTTTCAAACCAGCGGTCCTCTCTGTCCAAAATGTGGACTTCCCTGTCTTCAAAAGAGTGGCCTTTGTCTTTTAAATGCAGATGGACTGCTGAATCGTGCTTCAAGTCCTCTTGAGTCATACATTAATTCATTTTTTGGAAGTATCGGGGGGGGGGGGAAGCAATCCAGTCTCTTTGATCTAAATTGGTGGCACCTTCTGCCCAATGTAAAGAAGATGGGAACAAAGTTGACTCATCCACTGATTTAGCGTATTTGGATGCATCTATCCAAATGTCTAAAGCTACCCCTCCAATTTCCCTTCCTTTCTGCATCTCAAGAAAAAGATACAAATAAGATTGGAGAAAGAGACGACACGTTGCGCAGTGATAAACGATGGTTTACATCTACGTAAACATCAAGGCCGTTAGCAGGTGCTGGATACAAAAGCCAAACTGGGTCCTAAACAAGCCCAAATCTGGAAAAAAAAAACATCTGTGCACCAGCAGGCCTTACTCAGGGTCTACAACGAACCAAGGAATGAAAGAATGGCAGGAACAGAAAAGGAACAAATTACATGTTTACATCTTCCACATGGGTGGTGAAATGTTTCTTGTCTGCTGCAGTTGATGTTACAAGCAAATTTTCAATACTGCTGGAGAAACTGTCTAGACATTAAGAAAAGACGTTTTGTTGACCCTTGAGTCAACAGCAAGACTCAAGAAAGGGAATTTGTTAAAAAAAGATTTTAGGACTTATCCCTTCCCATTCTGAGGGGACAATGGGCATTGACTTTGCCTTGCTCTTGTTTGAAATTCTTGTTAGGATTAGACTAAATCCGCACTTTAACAAACATCCAGCTTTCAGTGGAGGTTTTACTGGGGTACCTAGCTGACAAAATTCTGAGATTCTTTATAATATCTGTGGCATTCCTATCATCTTCCAGATGTTTCTGGACTACAACACCCAGCAGCCTTCACCCCAGACTAGGGCTGTCTGGAAATGCAGCTTAGCCAAGGGTAATGGTTGGACCCCTTAGAGAAGTTAACAAAACCCACATTGAATAAAAGTGTCAGAATGAACATATGCTTTGACCTAAGTCATATGTACATTAACCCACAAATATACACAAGGGGACAAGGGGAGAGGGTGCATTGTAAAACATTTAAGGCGCATCAGCCTCTGTATAAATACACCCATTTCCTCGTCCACCAGTTTTGCAGCTGAGCTCCATTCCTTACTGCTTGAATGTTTTTCCTAATATTCAGCCAAAATCTCCCTTCCACTCATCCAGATCTCAACACTCTGAAAGATGGAATGCACACATGCATTTACTGATACTGACATACCAGTCAATCTGTATGTACTTAGCATACAGTGCTTAGAATGCAGTATTGCAGGCTAACTCTGCCCACTGTTAGCAGTTTGATCCTCAATGGCTCATGGTTGACTCAGCCTTCCATCTTTCCGAAGTCGGTAAAATGAGAACCCAGATTGTTGAGGGCAATATGCTGGCTCTGAAAAACCGCTTACGGCTGTAAAGTACTATGAAGTGGTATATAAGACTAAGTGCTATTGCTATTCCTTCCTTCCTTCCTTCCTTCCTTCCTTCCTTCCTTCCTTCCTTCCTTCCTTCCTTCCTTCCTTCCTTCCTTCTTTCCTTCTTCCCTTTCTCATTCTCTTTCCTGGTGGCACAGTGGTTAGAATGCAGTACTGCAAGCTAATTCTGCCCACTGCCAGGAGTTCGATTCTGACTGGCTCAAGGTTGACTCAGCCTTCCATCCTTCCGAGGTTGGTAAAATGAGGACCCAGATTGTTGGGGGCAACATGCTGACTCTGTCAAACCGCTTAGAGAGCGCTGTAAAGCATTGTGAAGCAGTATACTGTATAGGTCTAAGTGCTATTGCTACTATATCTATACACACACACACACACATACACTTATATACACATGCTCATCATAAGGATTAATACGAAAACATTCTATGTTTAATGTATCAGAAAGGCATTCTCATCTGCTAATGGAAGGACACCATGCATTTTTTAAAAATATTCTGATTTAATTAAACAGAAAGCTTATGATTCCATTCCTGGTGACAGCTTAAAGATATAATCTATTAGGCTTGTAAGAGCCGATATTTCTTTCCTCTGATTTGATTAAAAAAAAAGTTGAACCTGCAAAATGTACTTAATATACTTTGATATAATATCATATATTTTTTTATTACAACTGCAAGGCCATTATAGAATTAACAGAGTGTGGGCTGCGTTTGCAGGGGGCTACAGTTCCCTCCCAAGTTTGCTCATCAGTTTTATGCGAAAGTATGCTTAATAAAAGGCAGTGTGGCAATTCCCAAGACCCACATCAAGTTGGAGGTTTCTGTGTTCTGTTCGTTTGCTAGTTGGTTCCAGTATAGTAGTATCTGTTTTGAGCCCTGTGTCTTAAGCAAATCTCTGACCCTCACACTTCAGGATGAATTAAAATGGGTGGAACTGAGGAAACATTAAGAGGAAGAAGAGGTGAGAACAGGAATAGTGATACAAGGCATTTACAATGTCTATGTAGATCAGGGGTCTTCAAACTTGGCCCTTTTTATGACTTGTGGACTTCAACTCCCAGAATTCCTTAGCCAGGCACGCTGGCTGAGGAATTCTAGGAGTTGAAGTCCACAAGTCATAAAAGGGCCAAGTTTGAAGACCCCTGATGTAGATTCTCAGTCATCTATGTCAAAAATGAACAGCCCTCGCTCAACAGAGGGGGAGGGGATATGACATCATCTATCTCCAGTCTACAACACAGTCCTTTCAGCAGCTCCAAGAAGGCTCCACACATATTTGCACCATTTAGGTGACCCTGAGGACCATAGACAAACCTCCAGGTGGCCTCAACGACTCTCTAAAAGAAGGCAAATAACCAGCTGTCTGCAAGGAGTATAAATCTTTCCATTCCCCACCATCCAGAAGCTGCAGAAGCTTCTTGGATGAGAAGCAAAATGTCTTCAAAGAAAAAAAACAAACCAAGATAGTCCAGTTGCCTTGTGAAAAAGCACCTTTGGGATAAGGCATTTACAAACACATCCATTAGTCACAGTTATCTCTGTGTGGCAGCTCTGGAGGAGAGAAGGCTAAAATCCTTTCCTTATAACCTTCCAGGTTGAGCGAGTTGCACTTTAAGGGCAGTTTAAAAGAGGCTGATTTGACACAAAGAAACACAACAACAACAACAATAATAATAATAATAATAATAAGGTACCTGGTTGACACCTAGGATGCTGGTAGCAACCCGTGTCAACCATCAGCACCAGCCAATTTGAATGTTCAGTTGACTGAGGTTCATGTTTAATGAATAAAAGATAATAATAATAATAATAATAATAATAATAATAATAATAATAATAATAATAATAATAATAATAATAATAATAATAATAATAATAATAATAATAATAATAATAATAATAATAATAATAATAATAATAATAGTTGGAAGGGACCATCTAGTCCAACCCCCTGCTCAGGCAGGAAACCCTATACCATTTCAAACAAATGGCTGTCCAGTCTCTTCTTAAAAACTTCCAGTGTTGGAGCATTCACTGCTTCTGGAGGCAGGTTGTTCCACTGGTTAATTGTTCTAACTGTCAGGAAGTTTCTCCTTAGTTCTAGGTTGTTTCTCTCCTTGGTTAGTTTCCATCCGTTGCTTCTTGTCCTGCCTTCAGGGGCTTTGGAGAACAGGTTGACTCCCTCTTCTTTGGGGCAGCCCCTGAGATATTGGAAGACTGCTGTCATGTCCCCCCTCGTCCTTCTGTTCATTAAACTAGACATACCCAATTCCAGCAAACGTTCCTGATATGCTTTAGCCTCCAGTCCCCTGATCATCTTTGTTGCTCTTCTCTGTACTCTTTCTAGAGTCTCAACATCTTTTTTACATCGTGGTGACCAAAACTTGCCTCTCCTGGCTTTATTGAATGTGATTTAAATTGAGAGTCAGATTTTAGGAATCGGGTAATGATAAACAAGTTCATCTTTCTCATTCCAGGGTGGTAAAAGGGGAGTTTTAAGGTGTTGTTTTTATTTGATGTAGAGATTATAATGTAATTATTCCACGTGCGCAGTCCATTGATTCTTTGCCTAATCTTATGAACAACAAAATCATTGGTTTTATTATATATATATATATTCTTAGGAAAGTCAAGTCTTGCAGATGTTGATAATCCCTGTTGTAACATAATACTTTTATATAGGCAATTAAAATTAGCACACCTTTTCCCAATATTAGCAGAAAAGAGATTTCATAATACAGCCACTTTGTATGTATTTACGCATTGCCATTTAGTTCCATAAAGCCTACATCTATATCTGGGTATTGATAGTTTTGTAAAAGAAATGTATTAGTTGTATATGAAGTTTCTCATTAAAGACATTCTCTACATAAAACTATGATTCATCATAAAATCATGCTGGAAAATATTTTGACAGTGAACCACCTTGAATCAAGCTATATACCATAATATGTTGGGTTTTTTTTTAGTTTAGTTTAGTGTGTTCTTGGAAACCTGGATACTCTAGTTGATGAATCATGGATTCTGGCTTCGTAAGTTGTAAAAACTGACAGAATTAGGATCTATTAATAAACTCTGGTTAAGCAAAACACAGCTGACTTCAACTGACTCCAAGATCCCAACAAGATCAAACGTTCTTGAAAATTTTGATACCCACTTTCAATGTCTTCAGAACTAAAGTTCTAATAAAAGAGACAGTGAACGCTTAGCACATCTCTTTGAAAAAGAAAATTACGCAAAGCTCGCTCTGAGTTTTCACCACCAAATGTTCAGCCACACTAGTGTACACCTCCAACTGATGAAGTGGAATTAGAATTCTTTTAATTTCTTACAGCAGCCTTTTCAAAAGTTGCCCGATACGCCACATTAATCTCTTAACTCAACAAAGATGCTGCCTTGTTTGATCCAGAATTTCTTTGAGGGTTTCCCTCCCCCCTCCCCAGTAATTGGCTTAACAGATGATTCCTCTCCCTAATCCGTGATTTAATTCTAATAACATTCAGAACCACCTTACCTGCTCTAAGAAAGTTTTAATCTTTTTCAGGCATCTGCTGAAAACAGTGTTTTACGATCAGGCAGTAAGTGCTTTAGGAATGTATAAATTTCTGTTGTTGTTTTTTTCCCCCATGCAAAATGGAACATATATACTGTCTGGGATCCCATCCAAGCACTTACGTGAGTATTAGCTGAGTCTGCCTTATATTCTTTAAGAGTTATTGAAAGCAAGTCTTACCAATGGTTTCCATCATTAGGAAGAAGAAAAGCAAGACGAGAATTTTGTTTGCTTTATATGGATTTTCTTTTTTTGTATAGATTTTGTTAGTTTTTATGGGGTTAGGAATAAGGTGGGGTCGGTTCACGTATTTAACAAACAATAATAGATACTAGTTAATTATTATAAACAATATGTTAATTAATCACTCAATAGCCTTCTTCTTGCTAATATATATTCAAAATTACATATCACATTCCTTTCTCTCTGACTCGTCTTTCTAGCCATTGATAGAAATTATCCCATGTTCTAAAGTACACTGAGTCTTCTTTCTCTTTTATCTTTAAAGTCAACTTCTCCATTTCTGCACACTCTAGAATTTTCTTAATTGGTACTTCTTCAGCTGGTAAGTTTTCATTTTTCCAATGTTGGGCAAATGCAATTCTTGCTGCCATTACGTGCAGTATTAAATATCTGCAATCTTTCTCATAATTAGCTCCTATTATTCCTAACAAAAATAATTCTGGTTTAAAGTCTCTTTGTTTTTGTGGATTTTCTTTTTTAAAAAAGCTCGGTTCTGAACATAAGCAACGTGCTAAGTTTTCCAGACCCTGGTGGTGAGATCTAGACCAGTGGTCCCCAATTTTTCTGGCTCCAGGGACTGGCTTCGGAAGGAAAATTGTCTTTCACGGACCGGGGGTGGTGTATGTGTAGGGAATGATTTGGTATGTGCAACCTAGATGGCGTGCATGTGCAGATGAAGATTCACTCACTCGCCTGCCCCTTGTGCAGCCCGATTGACAACAGGTCATGGACCGGTACTAGACTGGAGACTGAAGGTTGGGGACCTCTGGCCTAGACTTTTGCACCGATCACAATTTCACAGGATCGTCCAGCCCAAACAGTATTAAAGGGAAAAAAAAAATGCTTTTTCCCCTTCTGCTTTTAGCTGAATTGAAGGCCCAAGCAGCCATATGTCTAATTAAAAGGAAAAATAAAAGACTTACTGTAGGGTCTTTGCCAGCCATTTTGCACTCATCAACCTTGGCTGTTGATGCTGGCCAGAAAATCTGCGTGGAAAGAAAACGAAATATTTTAAATGAATTACATAATCTTTTAATCTTTACATAATCAGGGAGGAAGGGATTCGTCTGAGCTATCCTACTGCCTTTGCACGGTGCCTAAACTCATAAAGTCAATATTGTTCTTCAACTAACTTGCTGGGGAAATTTTGTCTTTAGTTTTTTTTCTTATGAAAAACTTATTTAAGGGACTGAATGCAGCTTTTTTTCTTCTTCTTCCAGTCCTCTCTTCTGAAGTACCAATTGAATAACAGAATAATAGAGTTGGAAGGGACCTTGGAGGTCTTCTAGTCCAACCCACTGCTCAAGCAGGAAACCCTGTACCATTTCAGACAAATGATTGTTCAATCTCTTCTTAAACTTTTGAAGAGTTTACTTCTCATTCACCTACTCAGGGACTCTTACACTAATCCTGAATAATACATGGGTATGCACCATTCTAATACTACCTCCATCTGTGTGCACATGGATTAAAGTTAAGAAATACTAAGTGGGCAATTGTATCCAAAATTGATGTCTATCAGAAATGGTCTTGATTCCTAGCTAAGTGGTTACAGGATTTCTCAACCCCAACTTTCCATCCATTGTGTCTTGTCTTGCCTTCTGGTGGTTTGGAAAATAAGTTGACCCCCTCTTATTTGTGGCAGCCCCTCAAATAATGGAAGACTGCTATCGTGATACCCCTAGTCCTTCTTTTCTCTAGGTTTACAGAGTCAGAATATTGCCCCCAAAATATGGGTCCTCCTTTTACCGATCTCAGAAGGATGGAAGGCAATGGATGGAAACGAATCAAGGAGAGAAGCAACCTGGAATTAAGGAGAAACTTCCTAACAGTGAGAACAATCAACCGGTGGAATGACTTGCCTTCAGAAGTTGTGGGTGCTCCAACACTGGAGGTGTTTAAGAAGAGACTAGGGGTGACATGATAGCGGTGTTTCAATATCTGATGGGCTCATACAAGGCAAGGGGGTCAATCTATTTTCCAGAGCATCAGAAGGCTGAAATGGTATAGGGTCTCCTGCTTGAGCATGGGGTTGGACTAGAAGACCTCCAAGATCTCTTCCAGCTCTGTTCTGATTGAATTGAAGTGCTGTAAAGTGCTATGGAGCAGTATATAAGTCTGCTTTTGCTATTGCTAAAGATAAAAAAAAATAATGGTTCCAAAAAACAGCATATTCTCAATGAGATTCACACAGGCTAGTAAGGGAAAGTGAAATATGATTAGAAGCCAGACCAAAAAAAAAAGAAAAAGAAAAAAAGAAAAACAAATTAAACCCCAGTTGCTATGAACAAAGAACACAGCCTAGTACTATATGGTTGTTGAAGCGATTCCAGCTTGTAGCAGTCTGCTGACGGAATAAGCTGCCATCAGTTGTACTTTCATTTACTAGTCTGGAAAAGTTAGACAGACATTGTTCTCCTTCTGGTTCCTTATGTGAAGTTTCAACAAATTCGTTCTGCTTCAAGGATCCACCATAAAATGCGTCTCACGTTTCCATAATTGCAATCGCTGTCAGTGTGAAGACATGTTTTTGAATGAGACGTTAAACAGGGATTAGCCAATGTGGTCAGAACTGGTGTGTGGGTGCTGTCGCTCCCAGGTTATTGCCTGGAGCAATGCAGAATGAATGCAAAAGACCTGAATGAATAAGAACCTGAAACTCCATGTGGTTAGAATATCACTTTTCTCTTTAGGAGAGTCTGGAAACTAAGAAGAAATTTCCAGACAGTTAGAACAATTAATCAGTGGAACAACTTGACTCCAGAAGTTGTAGGTGCTTCATCGCTGGAGGTTTTTAAGAAGAGATTGGACAGCCATTTCGCTAAAATGGTATAGGGTTTCCTGCCTTAGCAGGGGGTTGGACTAATAGACCAAGGTCCCTTCCAACTCTGTTATTCTATTCTATTCTATTCTATTCTATTCTATTCTATTCTATTCTATTCTATTCTATTCTATTCTATTCTATTCTATTCTATTCTATTCTATTCTATTCTACTCTACTCTACTCTACTCTACTCTACTCTACTCTACTCTACTCTACTCTACTCTACTCTACTCTACTCTACTCTAAAGGGATACCTATCTGATTCTATGTTGGAGAAGACTCTTGAGTGTTCTTTGGACTGAAAAGAGATCAAATCAGTCAACACTAAAGGAAACCAACCCTGACTGTTCTTTGGAAGGACAGATGCTGAAGCTGAAGATCAAATACTTTGGCCACCAAATGAGAAGAGAGGACTCCTTGGAAAAGACTCTGATGTTGGGAAAGATGGAAAGCCAAAGGAGAAGGGGACAGCAGAGGAGGAGATGGTTAGATAGTGTCATCAACACAATGAGCATGAATTTGGGGAAACTCCGGGAGACAGGGGAAGACAGAGGAGCCTGTGGTCCATGGGGGTCGCAAAGAGTTGGACATGACTTAGTGACTGACCAACATTGTCAAAGTCTCCTGTGTGATGAATGGACATTAACCAGGAAATTAGAACACCTTGAGATTCATTGAGTTCTTCCCACAACATGTCTCATCAAAGAAGAAGGAGACGGCAGAGGGTGAGATGGTTAGATAGTGTCATCAATGAACATGAATTTGGGTAAACTCTGGGAGATGGTGGAAGACAAGGGGGTCTGGCATGCTATGATCCATGGGGTCATGAAGAGTCAGACATGATTCAGCAACTGAACAGCAGCAAGATCTCTCTTGGGAGACTTCTGAAGTAGTACAGGTAGAGTAGAAATAGTACAGGTAGGTAGAAGAGCAACTAAGATTATTAGGGACCTGGAGACAAAGACATATGAAGAACAGTTACAGGAATTGGGTATGGCCAGTCTAGAAAAAAGAAGGACTAGATGGGACATGATAGCAGTATTCCAATATTTGAGGAGCTACCACAAAGAAGAGGTGGGTCAACTTATTTTCCAAAGCACCGGAAGGCAGGACAAGAAACAATGGATGGAAACTAATCAAGGAGAGAAGCAACCTGGAATTAAGGAGAAACTTCCTGACAGTGAGGACAATTAACCAGTGGAACAGAAGTTGTGGGTGCTTCATCACTGGAGGTTTTTAAGAAGAGATTGGACAGCCACTTGTCTGAAATGGTATAGGGTCCCCTGCTTGAGCAGAGGGTAGGGAATTCCTGAGTCAGCATGGCTGGTTCAGGAATTCTGGGTATTGAAGTCCACAAGTCATAAAAGAGCCAAGGTTCCCTACCCCTGGACTAGAAGACCTCCAAGGTCCCTTCCAACTCTGTTATTCTGCTATTCTGTTAATATTGCCAAAGTTTTGGACTGCATTCATTTAGCATATCAGTAAATACTCTAAGACAGCAGCACCTCTGGCATATTTCTTTAGCTGTTTTTTTTTTAAGAAAACAATATTAACAGAATATTTAAACTCTTAGTAAATTGGGCTGCACTTACAGGTGAACACATTCATTCATCTTCGTTGTCGGGATCTGACAAGTATGAGGCATTAGAGAAACAAAACTCCTGAACTTCTTCACAGATGGAGGATATTTTTAAAAGGCATCCTTCAAGTGTCATTTCAAAACAGAGCCTGTTCCTTTTAAAGCAAGACAGATGGCACATATGGGACATCCGTGCACAGGGCTGGCAATGTTTGGAAAGATATTTTTTTTAAAGAAAATATATTTATTTTTATTGCCATGGATAAGGAAGGGAGGAAGGAAGGAAGGAAGGAAGGAAGGAAGGAAGGAAGGAAGGAAGGAAGGAAGGAAGGAAGGAAGGAAGGAAAAAAGGACCTTTTACCACCATGTAATTTTATTCTTTAACAACTAATTTATATTTTAATGATATAATAATATTAGTAGTATAATAGGATATAATATTAATTGTACTGTACAGATTCCTCCCCAAAAGCAATCAATAGATGTGAGATGAGACTACAGCTGGGAAAGAAAAATCAGGTGGTTTCAGATATTCCTGTCTGAAACTATTCAATGAAACATTTTCATGAAGTCCTGGGCAACTTCAGCTGGAGATAAAAGCTCCAGGGATTTATCTTCTATTTGTAACAAAGCCACATCCTCTCCCTTTTCCTCAAGATTGAGGTTTTTCATCTGCTCCCTTAATATTGTCCTTCAGAAAGGGACTAACTAGTAGAGGATTGAAAATCAAGTAGATTTCGAACCAGCATAGGAGTAAACAGTTTCCACCCGACCTGTCAACCATTTGATCCAAGATGTTTAGACTTTCAAATCCCACCCCAGGGGTTTTCTACTTTGCACCCATCCTTAGATGACTTCACAATCTTTTGGTAAACTTGAAAACTTTGACCCTGATAAACATTTGTAGCCTGTCAGGGAAAGTGGTGTATTGATTGAACATACTGTCTCGTTGATATTTTAAGCAAAATTGTTGACGGAACGTAGAAAATTCATTCAGTCTATTTGTTGTGATTCCTCGCCAGCCAGTGGACCCAGCAGCTGAGTCTGGGGAATCAGAGGAGGAGGAGGAGGAGGGGCCTGGAGTGCCATCAGAGTCGGAGGAAGGCTCTGATGAGCTCCAAGACTTACAATCTGACGAGGAGCCTGGCCCCCTCCAATCGTGCTCAGGCTGAGACACAGCTGTGCTGAGAAGCTGAGTCAGACTCTGAGGACTCACAGCTGGGAGACATCATAGATCAGTGATGGCGAACCTTTTAGAGACCGAGTGCCCAAAAACTGCCCCCACCCCCGTCCCTGCTCCGCCCTGCCCACTGGGCCACCCACCACCTCCATGGCCTGCCACAGATCACCCAGGCAGCCCAGCAGCACCATGGCAGCCATGCCCTCCGCCCCTGCCCCGCAGCATCATCTGTGCGTAACGGGGCACAAGGGCGGAGTCTTGTCCCTGCTGCCCAGCTACCATGTCCTTGGCTCAGCTGCTTCGTGTGGGCTGTGCCCAGGGGCAACTCTCCTCTGGGGGGGGGCTGCTGGTGAGGAGGGGGCCGTGGGAGGAGGCGGGGCTGGGGAGATGGTGCGTGTGCCCACAGACAGGGCTCCGAGTGCCATCTCTGGCACCCGTGCCATAGGTTCACCACCACTGTCATAGATGCTCGCAAATGCCAACAGGTAATGAGAGTAGGACAGAGGAAGGCAATGGGATGGCTCCAAAGGCAAAGGAGAAGGCATTAGGAAGCCACGCCTTGGGCTGCATAATAAAAGGGAAGGTGTGGGAGGTGCTGGTTGCTGAAGGCAACCGTTTGGGAAGGAATCAAGTTTCATTGAATCGTGTTTTGTTTGCCTTTGCCTTTGGAAATTTTGCAGGTCTGTAAATACTAATAAAAGGGGTTTGTTTTTCCTGCAGTTCCAGCCTACTTGTTGGAAGAGGGGTTTCTCCTTGTGAGTTAACAAGGACTCACGTAGGCTGGGACAGAACACTATTAATGGAAGAATGAAACATGTTGTTATCCCTCCATCTTTCATGCAAACCTTTTAAGTAGAAAATCTTCCATTCCCAATCACACCGTGAACTTACGCTCAGTGGCTCCTGGCTTATGTTATTGATATTCAACGACAAAATGTGGTCTTTGCTGCCAACGTAGATCCGGTCTTGATCTTCATCCATCACTAATATCCTGTAGTCCAAGGGGTGATGGGAAAGAGAGTAAAATTGGGATGTCTTGGTTTCCTGTAGTTCTGCAAAAGAAAGAGAAATCTGAAATCAATTTCGCTTCCCTGGGCGATGGGTTTCGTTCGAGATATTTTCCGCAACTAAAAAAATCCAACACAACTGAAGAAAAGAATTACTCTCCCAATAAAAGTGAAGCAACGGAGCATTTTCAGCAAAAGAATTCTCTGACAAATTGATTTCCTTGCTTTTACTCAAATCACTTTACTTATTAAGCATCCCAAATAGCTTTATCCAGTCATCCAAATAATACTGTTGTACTGATAGAAACTATTATTTGTAACTGTCCCTTAAAAAGAAAAAAAAGATACATTAAACTATTTTTTTCCCCTTTAAGGAACTTAAGTCTGAAACACTGGTCTTCTTCAACGCAATTCAGAATCCTATGTCTTAAGAATTTACCTCAAGAAGTTCTTTATCAAAGAAAGCAGTGAAATATATTTGTCAAAGAAGTCACCAGAATGCGAAACCTCTTAGTATGCTGCAAGTCATAATTTCGAATAGTAATGAAAGCGAAGTATTAATCTGTCAGTAAATAGCTACTGATCCTTATTTCAAAGGAGTTGCCTTTGGGTTGGAGGAGGAGGAGGAGGAGGAAGAGGAGAATATAGACAGAAGGAGAAGGAGAATTTACACAGGAAAGGGAGAGGAGGAGGAGGAGGAGGTGGAGGAGAGGGAGAGGGAGAAGGAGAAGGAGAAGGAGAAGGAGAAGGAGAAGAAGAAGAAGAAGAAGAAGAAGAAGAAGAAGAAGAAGAAGAAGAAGAAGAAGAAGAAGAAGAAGAAGAAGAAGAAGAAGAAGAAGAAGAAGAAAAGAAGAAGAAGAAGAAGAAGAAGAAGAAAAGAAGAAGAAGAAGAAGAAGAAGAAAAGAAGAAGAAGAAGAAGAAGAAAAGAAGAAGAAGAAGAAGAAGAAGAAGAAGAAGAAGAAGAAGAAGAAGAAGAAGAAGAAGAAGAAGAAGAAGAAGAAGAAGAAGAAGAAGAAGAAGAAGAAGGAGAAGGAGAAGGAGAAGGAGAAGGAGAAGGAGAAGGAGAAGGAGAAGGAGAAGGAGAAGGAGAAGGAGAAGGAGAAGGAGAAGGAGAAGGAGAAGGAGAAGTCCCAGTGTTTGCATATGGAATATCTCTCTATGTCTCTGGTGGTTTCTATAGATATCCACTCACTAATTTATTATGGGATTGCTGGGAAAGGAGAAGACACGTCCTTCTTCAGAAGGAGGTCAATGAGAGGAGAAGATATGTCCCTCTAGAACAGAAATCCCTGGAAAGGGAATGCTTATTGCTTGTATTGTCATCCAGAAGGTCATTAAGAGAAGAAGCCTTAACCTTCACAATTACCTCCGAATTGCAGTTTTAATGTGGCTAAGGAACACAATTGTAAGAGACAATCACTGTATCAGTATCTCAGACTCTTCTCATCTGAACCTGCACCAACTCATTGGGTGTCCTCTCTGACGTTCACAGACTGCATGGAACCCACTCTGATGGCACCTTCTTGAGAAGTTCAGCTTGCCAGACACGTGCTAATGAACCGTGCTCAACCTCCCTTGCGTCGTCTAGTGAAGAAAACATCTTTTTAAAAATAAAACGTGGTTATCCCTCTGCAGAGACCCTTGAAGACAGATTAGATCCTAGTTACACCATATCATCAATCAGTTTATTACACGATGAACTTTAATAGATGGGCTTTCCATTTGTAACAAAGAAATTGAACTGTTAGCTTCTTAGCTCGTAAATATGTAGGACTCTATCAAAAGGCAATTAAAAGTATGTTGTGATGATGAGTTCTGCCATTATCGCAAAGGAATAAATTTCAATTTCCTAAGAGACAGTTTAGAGTTATAACTGATTGTCCCTTTTGTCTCACTGTGATATCCCAGTTTTCCAAAAACATGTAGAAAAAAGGAAACGCTTCCCAGCCTTTGATTAATTACCTTACCCTTAGCATTAATCTTCATGGATTAAGCTATTCATAGCTTAACAGTGATGCTACAATGCAGTGCATAGCTATTAATTACGCTTATCATCAAGTATATCCTACTTTGAGCCTTTCATGGCAATCTTATCAGTACGAGACACATGTTGTGTGTTCTGTACCAAAATATTATGCTACTTGCATCATACCCTACAATTTTTCTGAAAGATGCATTGCCGCAGTATTTTTAACAATCTCTTTTTATTTTATCCTTTGTGTGCACGAAGCACGAATCCAACACCTTTGCTTCTCAAGAGTGCATAAAAAACAAATTTCTAGACAGGGAGTTTGGCCAACTGTTGGTTTCCGTTTAAGAGAAAAGTTGTGTGTTTTTCTGTTCAGATTTAATCTGAATACAGGTAGTTCTCGACTTACAACCACAACTGAGATCAAAATTTCTGTTCCAGAGTGAGACATTTGTTAAATGAGTTTTGCCCCATTTTACGACCTTCCTTGCCACGTTTGTTAAGTGAATAACTTCAGTGGTTAAATTAGTAACCCGGTTGTTAAGTGAATCCAGCTTCCCCCTTGGCTTTGCTTGTCAGGAGGGTCACAAAAGGGGACAACGTGACCCTGGGACACTGCGACCGTCATAAATATGAACCGGTTGTCAAGCATCTGAATGTCAATCACATGACCGTGGGGATGCTGCAATGGTCGTAAATGTGAAAAACGGTCCTAAGTCATTTTTTTTCAGGGTCGTAGTAAGTTCAAACAGCCACTAAACAAACTGCTGTAAGTGGAGGACTAACTGTAGAGAGCAATTCTGCACTCGTCCACTCCAAAACCTAAACGAATATTGCCCTATTTGTTCAGAGGCAGTAGCAAAACCGAACTTTAACCCAGCAGGCAAGGAAAAGGGAATTTTGTTCCTCTAGTACTTGTTCATTAAACACCACCTTGGGGTTTAAAATCGTGTTTTACAAATCACGTTTGGTGGTCTGCTCTCTGCTCTTACATTTTGTTATTTGAAATCAAACTTTCTGCTCCATAAGCATCTTTACCTATTGCTCACTTAAGAGAATAACAGAATAACAGAGTTGGAAGGGAACTTGGAGGTCTTCTCGTCCAACTCCCTGTTCAGGCAGGAAACTCTATAGTACCATTTCAGACAAATGGTTGTCCAGTATCTTCTTAAAAACTTCCAGTGTTTGAGCACCCACAATTTCTGGAAACAGGTTGTTCCACTGATTAATTGTTCTCACTGTCAGGAAAGTTCTCCTTAGTTCTAGGTTGTTTCTCTCCTTGATTAGTTTCCATCCGTTGCTTGTTGTCCTACCTTCAGGTGTTTTGGAGGGTAGCTTGACCCTACCTCCTCTTTGTGGCAGCCTCTCAGTGGACCACTAATGTTAATGGAAGTCAATTTGGAAGCTGTCATCTTTGTACTCAAGGAAAATGTTTAATATTGTCCAACTAGAATAAACGTACGACCTATCTGATGCGTATTTGATTGGAATTTATTTATTTTAGGACAAGAAGCAATGGATGGAAACTAATCAGGGAGACAACCAACCTAGGACTAAGGAGAAATTTCCTGACAGCAAGAACAATTAACCAATTGAACAGCTTGCCTCCAAAAATTGTGGGTGCTCCATCACTGGAGGTTTTCAAGAAGAGATTGGACAGCCATTTGTATGGAATGGTATAGGGTGATAATAATAAAGTTGGAAGGGACCTTGGAGGTCATTTAGTCCAACCCCTGCTCAGGCAGGAAACCCTATACCATTTTGGACAAATGGCTGTCCAGTCTCTTCTTAAAAACTTCCAGTGTTGGAGCACTCACAGCTTCTGGAGGCAGGTTGTTCCACTGGTTAATTGTTCTGTCAGGAAGTTTCTCCTTAGTTTTAGGTTGCTTCTCTCCTTGATTAGTTTCCTGCTTGACCTGGAGGTTGGACTAGAAGACCTCCAAGGTCCCTTCCAATTCTGTTATTCTATATATTTATGTTTATATCAAATTTAGAGACTGCCCATCTCACTCACAGAGTGACTCTAGGCAGTGTGCAGTTAAAAATTTTAAATTTGGGTTTATTAAGTTTATTTGGAGAGTATCTATGCAATCCTCTTGGAAAGATTTTTGTTTGCTTATTTGTACAAGCAAACACTCAGCTAGAGACCCTCTTCCATATGGCCCCTTCAGTTATGCCAGATAATGTTATTGATGGCCCCACCATGGTTATCCAAAGGTCATTGAGTTGGGGTCTCTGACATAATTGTGTTTAAGGAAGTGGTTCTACAACTGGTGGAAACTGGTTCCTTGTTCAAACACATTTTGCACTGCACAAACTCAGCCCGTCCATAAAACCCATATCGTAAAAGTATTTGCCATTGTTCATATCTGTGTATCGCAGTTTAAATAGCACTGAGAACTATTTCAAAACTTCGGTACGCTCCCAAATGAGATATGGCTTTATCGATCAGTTGACTAAAGTAGACTTTTGTTTGCCAGTTAACAGGATGTATTTAGTGCATTGCCAGGGGTGAATATTATTTTTAAAAATAGAAAGAACCAAGCACCTAATGTACCCCATGTGAATAAAGGCTCCTGGCCTCTCCGCCATATTTCAGGATGTGTGTATAGTGAAAGGGCAACTATAAATTGTATATAGACTTACTAAACAAAAGGACATTTTTGTAGACGTGGGAAACGTCTAAAAGGAAATGAGGTTAGCTTTCTAACTCTAATCGTAATGGGAAGATTAGTCAGGTGAAAGACAGAAAAGCATAAAAAGAGATTGGACAACCATTTGACTGGGATGGCATGAGTTCCCCTGCTTGAATAGGGGTTTGGACTAAAAAATCTCCAAGTTCCCTTCCAACTCTGTTATTCTGTATTCTATTCTGTGTATATACATATATATATATCACTAGTTGTGACAAGTGTTATTTAGAAATGGTGTCCTGAGTAATTATATTGATGGTGCACAGCGTTGGATATTGTCATAATAAAGTAACCAGCTGGATACCATAGAATATGAATGAACTGGGGTAGCACCATCAAGGGTGACCAGCCTGGCAAATATCTTAGCATCCCTGAAACATTAAAGTCCCTGAATAAATTGCTTCAGTTCTCTTATTTGTTAAAATAAATACAACTGGTTTATTCTAAACGGTTTTTAAACCACAACCCGTTTGTCTTATTTATGGGCAGTGATGTGAACCAAAAGAAAAAAAACAAAAACAAAACATAGCATAAGAGAAAGCTCAAAGACTTTGGCCACCTAATGAAGAGAGAGGACTCCTTGGAAAAGACCCCGGTGTTAGGAAAGATGGAAGCTAAAAATAGAAGGGGACAGCAGAGGATGAGATGGCTAGATAGGGTCATTGGTGCAGTGGGAATGAGTTTGGACAAACCCCAGGACACAGTGGAGGATTGGGGATGGTGGTGGCATGTTGTGATCCCTGGGATCATGAAGAGTTGGACATGACTTAGTGACTGAACAAAAATATCTTGAGAATATTCTTCAAGGTCAGCTCCGCAGAGCACAGATTACAGTAGACTAAACAGTAGGTGAGATCCTGAAGTTGAAACTCAAGTACTTTGGCCACCTAATGAGAAGGAAAGACTCACTGCAGAAGAGCCTGATGCTGGGAAAGATGGAGGGCAAGAGAAGAAGGGGACGACAGAGAAGGAGGTGGCTGGATGGAGTCACTGAAGCAGTAGGCGTGAGCTTAAATGGACTCCAGGAGATGGTGGAGGACAGGAAGGCCTGGAGGAACGTTGTCCATGGGGTCGCGATGGGTCAGATACGACTTCGCAACTAACAACAACAAACAGTAGGTGAATTACAGCATGTACTATGACAGTTCTTGGGCCCATAAACAAAGAGCTCTTGGGTCCAATACACAAACTTCAAGCCAAACAAGTCCAGAACTTTCATCAAAGTTGGCCTTCAAACTACAAACTAACTCAGATATAAATATCTCTTCCAAAGTTTACATTCCAGAAGCCATTAACCAGAAAGATAAGCTGGCAAACCTTGATAAGAGGGCTTCTATAGCGTGTGGAGAATATGCACTGATTATTTATAGCCAGTTTGGTCTATTGGTTAAAGCAGGGGTCCCCAACCCCCACTCTGTGGACTGGCACCGGGCCATGGCATGCCAGAAAACTGGGCCGCGCAAACACATGAAGCCCCATCCACAGGATTCAGGCATCACACGAAACAGCACCCCCTTTGGTCTGTGGAAAAACCTCTCTCCATGGAACTGGTCCCTGGTGCCCCAAAGATTGGGGGCCGTTGGGTTAAAGCACTAGGCTAGAAAGAAGGAGATCATGAGTTCAAGTCCTGCCTTACCCATGAAAGCCAAACGTCCCCACTGGGTAATTGTTGTGGGGAAAGTAAGAAGAGGGAGGTGTGTTGGACATGTTTGCCACCTTGAGTTATTTGTGAAAATAATAAAGGCCGGATACAAATGAATGAATAAATGCATTGTTTTTTCTCATCGATAAAACAAGGTTGTCTGATAGGATCCAGGAAAGCATGCCTTCTCTTTCATTCTTCCTGCTCTCTGGAACAGTATTCCCTCTTCTTTTATCTTGCTTTAAAAAGCCCTTAAACCCTTTAAAAGCCTTGGATTTACTCATGGCTGGGTCCCCAACAGTTCTCTTGTCATGTGAGGGAATGCTACATCTTCTCTGGAAAAAGTTCAGAGAAGAGCAACTAAGATGATCCAAGGCCTGGAGACTAAAACATGTGAAGAACGGCTGCAGGAATTGGGTTTGGCTAGTCTAAAGAAAAGAAGAAATAGGGGTGACATGATAGCAGCATTCCAGTATTTGAGGGGCTGCCACAAAGAAGAGAGGGTCACGTTATTCACCAAAGCACCAAAGGGCAGGACAAGAAACAATGGTTGGAAACTGACCAAAGAGAGAAGCAACCTGGAATTAAGGAGAAACTTCCTGACAGTGAGGCCAATCAACCAGTGGAACAATTTGCCTTCAGAAACTGTGGGTGCTTCATCACTTGAGGTTTTTAAGAAGAGGCTAGACAGTCACTTGTCTGAAATGGTATAGGTCAGTGATGGTGAACCTTTTAGAGACCGAGTGCCCCAAAACCACCCCCCACCCCTGTCCCCGCTCCGCCGTGTCCACTGGACCACCCACCACCTCCATAGCCCACCACAGATCACCCAGCAGCGCTATGGTGGCCATGCCCTCCGCCCGTGCCCTGCAGCATTATCTGCGAAGCGATGGGGTGCAAGGGCGGAGTCTTGTCCCCGCTGCCTGGCTACCATGTCCTTGGCTGCGCAGCATTGCGTGGGCCATGCCCAGGGGCAACTCTCCTCCAGAGGGCTGCTGGTGAGGAGGGGGCCATGGGAGGAGGCGGGGCTGAGGCGACGGTGCGTGTGCCCACAAAGAGGGCTCCGAGTGCCGCCTCTGGCACGCGTGCCATAGGTTCGCCACCACTGGTATAGGTTCTCCTGCTTGAGCAGGGGGCTGGACTAGAAGATCTCCAAGGTCCCTTCCAGCTCTATTCTATTCTATTCTATTCTATTCTATTCTATTCTATTCTATTCTATTCTATTCTATTCTATTCTATTCTATTCTATTCTATTCTATTCTATTCTCCGGTCAATTCAACTCTTGATGATGTCGTTTTAATACTGTATGCCACCCAGGGTCATTTTGAACAGGGTGGCCTTAGAAACTGAACAAAATAAATTTAAATTCATTTTTTCTGATGACTAGTTCACATCCCTTTCTCTCTTGACTCTATTTTCTTTTCGTGTGGGATCTTTGATACGAAAAGCCCCCCCCCCAAAAAAAGCTCTGTTTATTAATCAAATTGATTCAAGAGCCTTTTTTTTTTTTTTGCAGAAGTACGTGGTTTTTTTTTTTTCCCAAACGGCTTTACGTGAATAAATCAATCATTGGCCAAGACGAGATCCCTTGAAAAAAGCCGGTCCCTAATTTCCACCTCTAATCCCGGATACAGTGCAAAATAATATATATTCGGCATTACCATTTTGACACGGCGAGGCAGTGGAAATGATTATCCCAGTGACAGGAGGCAAAAACACCAGCTCTCACATCACGAAACTTTCACAGATATGCAACCTTACACTTACAAAGCATCAAGCTACCATATGGTGTTACTGAGTTCTGAATCAGTTTATTTCTTCATTAGACAAGTGTGAATTTTTCCATCTGCTTCTCTGGATTTGTTTTTTTCCCCCCTTCTTTTCTCACCTTCCTTGTAAGACACTAAGCATTTTTCCCGAGTCCTATTTCTCCATATTTCGAGATACAGTAGTGGCCAAAATGGTGGAAACCTTTTGGGAAAAGTGTACAGTAGAAATGCCACCTTTGGTTTCGTTTCCACCCATTTTTCTTCTAATTTCTTTATAACTGTAGCCTTGTTCACTTAATAGATACTATTTTACATCGCTTTCTGGGCAACCAGTCAACTCTTTGCACCATTCCTTTAATTTTATTACGTTTTACAAGCTCACTAAATGAAAGAACACAAAAAAACCCCAACCAACTTGATAGCGATCCCATAACACACTGACAAATGTCCTCATCTCAGCTTCAATACAGGACATCGATAACTGGATCCTACTGTGATCTGATTGGCTCATGGCGAAAACAAGATGACACCCGATTGGCTCTCTAAACACTCACGCTCATTGGCTACAATCAGATGAAGGAAAGCTACCTGAAATCAACCTGAGGAATTGGTGCTTCCTTTTTCTGGTTATTTGGCTATAACTTTTCATAGATTACAGTACAGATAATTGAACAAACGTTGTTGCATTACATTCTTGATTAAATTATCTTTCCATTGATATATAATTTTATGGTACTGCTCCAAAACAAAGTGGTGTTATTAGTCATCAAACCTCAAAAATACACTTTTCCCAAAAGGTTTCCACAATTTTGGCCACTGCTATATGTGATATTCCCAGTTACTTAAGCAGAGGAAGACGCTCACAGCCCCTAGTTCAGCCTATTAGAGATGCATTTGAAAGAAATTAACTACTGGCAGGTGCCTTAGAAGGGGTTGTGGTGGCCTAGTGGTTAAGACGCTGGGCTTGTCAACCGGATGGGTTGGCAGTTCGAGACCCAAGGACTGTATGACAGGCGAGTTTCCGTTTCTGCCACAGCTCCTACCAATCTAACAGTTCGAAAGCATGCAAATGGGAGTAGATAAATAGGTACCACTTTGAAGGGAAGGTAACAACATTCCATGAGCCTCAGCAGAAGCATCTTGAGATAACCTGGCTCCCTCGGCTAGGAAACAGAGATAAACACTGTCCCCTAAAGTTGGACCTTTCCCTTTTCCTTTTCCTTTAAAAAAAATGTGTCTTAGAGTTGTGGAAAGCATTCATAAGAAGTTCTTTACAAAATGTTTTGGTGCAAAGAATCTCTCTAAATACGTCCTTTGGAAGCACCACAGGACCACTTTGAAAGCTGTGCCCAGATGCTTGCATGATTGTGTGGATGCGTACAACCCTTCCACCGTTGAGTACGTAGAACATAGAATGATAGAGTTGGAAGGGACCTTGGAGGTCTTCTAGTCCAAGCAGGTCACCCTATGCCATTTCAGATAAATGGTTGCCCAGTCTCTTTTTGAAAGTCTCCAGGGATGGAGCACCCACAACTGCTGAAAGCAAGCTGTTCCATGGGTTGATGGCTCTCATCATTAGGAAATTTCTCCTTAGTTCTAGGTTGCTTCTCTCCTTGGTTAGTTTCCACCCATTGTTTCTCGTCTTGCCTTTTGGTGCTTTGGAAAATAAGTTGACCCCCTCTTCTTTGTGGCAGCCCCTCAAATATTGGAAGTCTACTATCATGTCATGCTTAGCTCTTCCTTTCATTAGACTAGACATATTCAATTCCTGTAAGCGTTCCTTATATGTTTTAGCCTCCAGCTCCCTAATCATCCTTGTTGCTCTTCTCTGCACTCTTTCCAGAATCTCAACATCTTTTTTTATATTGTGGTGACCAGAATTGGATGCAGTAATTCCAAGAAAGGTCTTTGCAAGGCTTTGTAAAGTGGTACTTGATTCTTGATCTTGATTCTATCCCTCTATTAATGCAGGGTTGCATTAACTATTTTGGCTGTACTTTGTACTTTTTTTTTTTTTGAGTACTTTAAATGCTAGTAAATCATTAACAGTTGGATATTGCTAACACTGAATTCTAAGATCAGTATCCACAATTAGCACTGATTAATTCTGAAGGTGCTAATAAGCAGAGTTAATAACAAAGGAAAATGCAGAGCCAATTAAAATGTCTGTTTGGGTCTTAAGATACTTCAAGGCTTTGAGAGTTAATGGTGAAGATTAAATTTCTTTCTCCTTCCTTAAGAAGAATAAAAATGTCTTACAATACTAGGGATTAGGTTTGTTTCGTTAGTTCTTTGGATCAAAATGTGGTGGGTTTTTTTGGTTTTTTTTTGTATAGGAGGATCAAAATGTATTGTGACACATACACAACTCATGTTCTCTTTTCTCAAAATCCTTTTAGAAAATATATATACATATATATTTTCAAAAATAAAAAGAAAGATATTTCAACTGAGAAACTGATCTTGTCAAAGGCTGGGATGGTGCTCTGCTCCCTTTTCCTGGATTTTTTTAAAAAATATTATTATTATTATTATTATTGATCATCGCACAGTCAGCCAGATGTTCAGACTGGATTTGGCATTTTTGTCTACCTATCGAGTCCTTCCCAAGGACCTGGGATAGGCAGATGTGGATGTTTGATGGTATTACAGATATCATCGCAGGATGGAAGCAGTTCCTAGTAAGGCCGCCTTTTGCAATTGACTAATGGCGAATTTGTCAATGCCAGTGGTGTTCAAGTGGTGCTCCAGTTGTTTTGGGATTGCACCCAAGGCGCCTATGACTATTGGTACTACCCTTGCTTGCCTTTGCCACAGTCTTTCTATTTCTATTTGTAGGTCTTTGTATTTTGTTATCTTCTCCAGTTCTTTCTCGTCTATTCTGCTGTCTCCAGGCACTGCCACGTCCACTATCCAGATTTTTTTTGTATTTCTTATCGACAATTGTTAAGTCCGGGGTGTTATGTTGCATGTGCTTGTCTGTTTGAATTCTGAAGTCCCAGAGCAGTTTAATTTTATCATTTTCTATGACTTTCTCTATTTTATGATCCCACCAGTTCTTGCTTACAGGCAAATGATATTTCTTGCAGATCTTCCAATGCACCATTGTTGCTACTTTGTCATGCCGCTGCTTGTAGTCTGTGTGATCTTCTTGCAGCAGCTTACCAGGTGGTCCACTGTTTCTTCAGCTTCTTTGCATAGGCGGCACTTACTGTCTGTTGCTGTCTTCTCAATTTTGACTTTGTATGCATTTGTCCTTAAGGCTTGGTCTTGTGCAGCCAGGATTAGTCCCTCGGTCTCTTTCTTCAACTTTCCTGCTCTTAGCCATTGCCAGGTCTTGTTATTATCTGCTTTCCCAGCTATATTATTGTTATTGTTATTGTTGTTGTTGTTGTTGTTGTTGTTGTTGTTGTTGTTGTTGTTGTTGTTGTTATTATTATTATTATTATTATTATTATTATTATTATTATTATTATTATTATTATTATTATTGTTGTTGTTGTTATTGTTATTATTATTATTGGAAAAAGAAAGAGATGAAGAAAAAATTAAGCAGAAATGCTACTATTACTACCAGAAAGTGAATAAACAGGGAATTTACTACCATGATTAAATTAGGTTAAAATTCCAATATTTCATGAATTAATTTTAAGTAATTGAATACATCATATAACGTGGAAAAAACAGCGGTTATTAAAATCAAAACAATCCCTGAGTATCAGCTACGGTAGACAACACATTATAAGTCACAAAACAAGTTCAAAACTTTCAGTAAATTCAGTCCAAACTATTGAAGATCTATTCTGATTTAACAGATCCTTTACCATTAGAATATGGAGAGCTCATGTTAAAAGAAACCCGCAGTTCTAACGTGGCTTGCAATGATTCTGAAAGAGAAGCTTTAATGTGTTCTCCAAATTGGATGAAACTAAACTTTTTTCCATCAAAACTGCATTTTGCCAAGCAGTATTTACAGTTTGTGGAAGAAGGAAGAACAATGATTCTGCTTAGCAGAATAGATTATCCGTTCAGGAGATTAGAAATAGAAAACTTTCATTTTATAGAACCGATGATGTTTTCTCCTGCCTCAACGCTGTGTTGTTATTATTTTTTTTAAAGAAGGTAATATGTTTGATATACAGAAGTATTAACTGGATGGATCCCCCTTTTTTCAAAGGTACCATTGGAAAGTAAATTTAATTTTATTTTTATAAAGTTTTAAATGCAGTTTTTATTGCAGCTACCATCCATCTATTTATCTTCCTTCCTTCCTTCCTTCCTTCCTTCCTTCCTTCCTTCCTTCCTTCCTTCCTTCCTTCCTTCCTTCCTTCCCCCTTCTTTCCTTCCCTCTCCCTTTCCTTCCCTTCTCCTTCCTTCCTTCCTCCCTTCCCCTCCCTTCTCCTTCCTTCCTTCCTTCCTTCCTGTCCCTTCCTTCCTCCTTCTTTCCTTCCCTTTCTCTCCCTTTCCCTCCTTCCTTCCTTCCTTCCTTCCTTCCTTCCTTCTTTCCTTTCTTTCTTTCTTTTTCTTTCCTTCCTTCCTTCCTTCCTTCCTTCCTTCCCCCTCCCTTCTTTCCTTCCCTTTCTCTCACTTTCACTCCCTTCTCCTTCCTTCCTTCTTTCTTTCCTTCTTTTCTTTCCTTCCTTCCTTCCCCCTCCCTTCTTTCCTTCCCTCCCTTCTCCTCCCTCCCTCCCTCCTTTCCCCTTCCTTCTCCCTCCCTCCCTCCCTCCCTCCCTCCCTTCCTTCCTTCCTTCCTTCCTTCCTTCCTTCCTTCCTTCCTCCTTCCTTCCTTCCTTCCTTCCTTCAACAAAGAGAGGGCAATTCTTTCTGTCAGCCATGGAAGGATGTCAGACACTCAGCCTGCTTCTCCTTAAGAAGCCTCACTGTCTCAAAAGCTCTCCCTGAAGCAACAACCGACTGATAAAATGAAAACCACCCACCGCCCCACCCATCCTCTCTTCCGCACCCATCCTCTCTTCCGCACCCATCCTGTCTTCCGCACCCATCCCCTCTTCCGTGTGAATTGGAAGAAAACCTTTCCTGACTGGAGGCTGTTCACATCAACGGGGGGGGGGGCGTGGACGGGGGGGGGAAACGTGTCTGATTCTGATCCAAAGCAGCAGCCTGCGAAGGAAACCGCAAGGCCTCAGCTCCAGTAAAGACAAGATCTCCTTCGCTACCAAGATTCTGAGTTCGTGCCACTGAACGTTTTGCTGTCTTATCACATAAATTTCATATATGCAATGCAATGCCTTGTTTTGTTTTTTTTAAATTTTCCACTTGTTATTTTATCTGGGATGTGGTTTTCTGGAGCAGCCAATCTCTGCTCTACATTTACGGCTTACAGACTGCGGCGGGACCTGCCAAGTGTCTGCAGTGGTTTCATGGTGCCAATGGCAGAAGGGCCCAAAAGAGAAATCAGCAACGGAGAGACATTAGTGGTTGAATATCCTATGAATAAGGAGAAATGAAGCAGAGCTCAGCCTGGCTTAATTCTGCAGGCTTCTGAAAATAGCAATAGCACTTGGACTTATATACCACTTCACCGTGCTTTACAGCCTTCTGTAAGCAGTTTACAGAGTCAGCATATTGTCCCCAACAACCTGGGTCCTCACTTTACTGACCTCAGAAAGGTAGAAGGCTGAGTCAACCTTGAGCTGGTCAGGATCGAACTCCTGACAGTGGGCAGAGTTAGCCTGCAATACTGCATTCTAAATATTGCGCCACCAGGAAGGAGAATGAGAAAGGGAATAAGAGAGGAAGGTAGGAAGGAAGGAAGGAAGGAAGGAAGGAAGGAAGGAAGGAACGAACGAACGAACGAATGAACGAAGGGGGAGGAGGAGAGGGAAGGAAGGAAGGAATAGCAATAGTACTTAGTCTTATATACCGCTTCATAGAGCTTTACACCCTTCTCTAAGCAGTTTACAGAGTCAGCATATTGTCCCCAACAACCTGGGTCCTCGCTTTACTGATCTCGTAAAGGTGGAAGGCTGAGTCAACCTTGAGCCGGTCAGGATCGAACTGCTGGCAGTCGGCAGAATTAACCTGCAATACTGCATTCTAACCACTGCACCACCAGGAAGGAGAATGAGGAAGGGAATAAGAGAGGAAGGAAGCGAAGGAAGGAAGGAAGGACTCCCTGGTATGGAGTCGAGATCAAGTAGAGAGCCTAGAATTACTGAATAACCACAAAAGGACTAAGGCTAATCCTCCTTTTCTTAGAGCCTTATCTAATTGTTTCCCAGCATAGGCTGCCAGACTGGGAGATTCCTGTATTGTAGGCTGAACATAATAAAGTAGTTAGCTTGAACTCAGCACTGTGGTTCTGGTTGTTCACATCTGATCGCTTTGAAGAAAAGCAGAATAACAGAGTTAAAGGGACCTCAGAGATCTTCTATACAACCCTCTGCTCAAGCAGGAAACCCTATACCATCTCAGACAAATGGTTGTCCAATCTCTTCTTAAAAACCTCCAGTGATGGAGCATTCACAACTTCTGGAGGCAAGTCATTCCACTGGTTAATTGTTCTCACTGTCAGGAAATTTCTCCTTAGTTCTAGGTTGCTTCTCTCCTCGATGAGTTTCCATCCGTTGCTTGTTGTCCTGCCTTCAGGTGTTTTGGAGGGTAGCTTGACCCTACCTCCTCTTTGTGGCAGCTTCTCAGTGGACCACTAATGTTAATGGAAGTCAATTTGGAAGCTGTCATCTTTGTACTCAAGGAAAAAAATTTAATATTGTCCAACTAGAATAAACGTACGACCTATCTGATGCGTATTTGATTGGAATTTATTTATTTTAGTTTCTTGGGCCCGTGAGCAAAGGGACCAATACACAAACTTCAAGCCAAACAAGTCCAGAACTTTCACCAAAGTTGGCCTTCAAACCACAAACTAACTCAGATATAAATATCTCTTCCAAAGTTTACATTCCGGAAGCCATTAACCAGAAAGATAAGCTGGCAAACCTTGATAAGAGGGCTTCTTTAGCGTGTGGAGAATATGCACTGATTATTTATAGCCAGTTTGGTCTATTGGTTGAAGCAGGGGTCCCCAACCCCCACTCTGTGGACTGGCACCGGGCCACGGCATGCCAGAAAACTGGGCCGCGCAAACACGGGATTAGTTTCCATCCATGGCTTCTTGTCCTGCCCTCAGGCGCTTTGGAGAATAGACTGACCCCCTCTTCTTTATGGCAGCCCCTCAAACGTGGGAGGTGGAATGGAAGTGATAATTATGTATTTATTTATTTGTATAATGAAGAAAATAGGTTAACCATCAAGGGGGCTATTTCTGATTTATAACAACTATGTCGGCTTCATTTTTTATTTTATTTTTACCAGAGAAAGCTTTCACACTTTTTTACTTGAGAAATATACCTACTGAAATACAAGAAGCAGATGTAGCTGACCTGTTTCTGCTACGTTCATTCTGCTCTGATGGTAATGTAGAAACAATCAGATTATTGAGCTGGGCCAGATCAGGACCAGAGTCAAGTCTCTAAATATTTAGCTTATTGCAATGTGTTTGGGTTTGTTTGAGTGAATTGTCATAAAAAGCAAGATGGATGTCTTTACCTCCCAACGTGATGAGGCTATAAAAAGACACAATTTCCCACCATGGCTAGAAAAAAAAATCCATTGACGGGGGGGGGGATTTCCCCCTCCCCCCAGTCTTGCAGGAAGGGACAATTTTAAACCTCCAGCTGCACTGAAAAGCAGACATAGAAGGTTGCACTCCCTATGTGGCATATTTCTGGTAACAGTATTCCCACTGTGCTTTTAATTTCATAGTGAACAACTCATAATGTAATTCTGGATACGCTTCTACACCAGATAGATGATAGATAGATAGATAATTTGCATCTTGCCCCCAACAATCTGGGTCCTCATTTTATCAACCTCAAAAAGACGAAAGGCTGAGCCAACCTTGAGTCCCATCAGGATACATCTGATCAGGATCGAACTCCAGGCTGTGGGCAGAGTTAGCCTGCAGTACTTCAATCTAACTCTGCCACCAGGAATATAAGATAGATAGATGATAGATGATAGATAGATAGATAGATAGATAGATAGATAGATAGATAGATAGATAGATAGATAGATAGATAGATAGATAGATAGATAGATAGATAGATAGATAGATAGATGATAGAATACAGATAGACAGATATGAAAGATGGATAGACAGATGGGCAGACATGCACACCCACACACTTATCCACCTCAATGGATTCCTTTAACGACCATCTCCTTTGTATAACAACGATTGCATTCACTTCACCACCACCACAAAAAAGGTCATAAAATTGAGTCTAGTCACGTGGCGACCTACTTTACCATCATCTCAATTTACCACCAAAATTGGGGGCTCTATTATGGTTGTAATTCAAGGACCCCCTTATAAACAGGTTCTATTTTTTTTTGAGATGGTCACTGATGGAAATTATAATCCACTAAATGATACTTGTGTGGTTATAGCAAAGCAGTTCTTCCACAAGAGGTAAATAACCTCTAATCAATTAGTCTAAATTTCAACTTATGTATGCTTTCCATATGTATAATCAGAATCCACCCATCGTTATACTGCAATGTTTATTGTCTGGTTCACATTTTATTTGGCTTTACTGAACTGACTTAGTGTTCCTGGCTCAGTTGTGATAAGTTAGGAAGACACAAAACCCCAAAGGGAACTATAGCCTGTCAGGAATATACAGTATGTAGCATATATTCCCCTCAGAAAGGGAAATTGAATTCACCACAATTACAGTAAAGCAATATGTGAACTGTGTTAGGGACAGAACATACCCTGTGAATCACAGCTGGAAATCAAGATGTATAAGAATTTTGAAAAGTGTTTCCAGTTAATGTTGTATACACAAACACACAAACACACACACACACACACATGTAATCTTAGACTACAGAAGAAGAAGCTGATCTAAGGTGGCTTAAATCTTTGATGTCAACCATGAACACGTGCTGCAAGATTTAAAACAGGCGGTCCACAAGGCGGTTTGCTGATTGCCGTGGAGCATCCTTTGATGTGCGTTGTCAATTTGTGAACCAGATGCTGTAGGGGCTCCCTTTTCAAAAAGGTTCAAACACACAGCGATAAATATGATTGGTTAAAACAAACTGTTTAAAGACTTGGGAAATAAACAAACAGAACTACATAACTAGAACCAGGAATTATTCCAGAAGGCTACGCCAAGAACATCTTTAGTTCTCTTAAGTCCTAAAAGAGATAGCAGAACAAGGCTGCAGAAACCGCCAAACGCCACTATATCTGGTCTAAATGCTGTGGTGGCTACATTTTTAAGAAAACGGACTGATTGGTATTATCTTGCTCGCTTGCTTGGACACAGTCCATAAAATCTGCATTTTGCAGTGCAGAACTGCACACAAAATTTAGTTACAGAAAGTTGCTAGAAAACAAATGCAAGGGTTTTTTTCCCCCAGATTAAAACAACATGCAGAAAAAACGGGGAAAAAATATCAAAGGTCTCTATGTATGAATATAGAGGTTGAATTAAAATAATCATTAAAAATAATGACAACAACAAAATCACCTTTAGTTCTCTTAAGTTCTAAAAGAGGAAGCAGAACAGGACTTGCAGAGGCCACCAAATGCTACATATGTGGTCTGAATTCTGTGTGGCTTCATTTTTAAGAGAACAGACTGATTAGTATTATCTTGATCGCTTGTGTGGACACAGCCTATAAAATCTACATTTTGCAGCTCAGAACTCCACACAAAAAATTACTTAGATTGAGAAAGGTGCTAGAAAACAAATATGAGGTGTTTTTTTTTCCAGATTAAAACAACATGTAGAAAAAAAAGAAAAAAAAATATGAAGGTCCCTATGCATGAATATAGAGGTTGAAGTATGAATTAAAATAATAATTAAAAATAAAGATGGAGTAAAATGAGAAAGCTAGAGGAAATAAAAGGTTAAAAGTTAAAGTGCTTAAGATCAGAGTTGCTTCACTACCTTTATCCTTCTGCCCTCACCTTTTAATT
The DNA here is from genome assembly GCA_023970755.1 of Azemiops feae. Lineage (NCBI taxonomy): Eukaryota > Metazoa > Chordata > Lepidosauria > Squamata > Viperidae > Azemiops > Azemiops feae. Next base: position 70,355 of record JALGBA010001783.1, on the reverse strand, counting down.
TATATTATTATTATAGTAATAGCTTTACACCATAGAGTATCAACCTTGTTAACTCTCAAGACTCTTTTTTCCACTATGTATTCAAAATGGACTGTGATTAATATATATAAATTTGTATATATATGAGTGTGCAACAATAACAACAACAATAACAACAACAATAACAACAACAACAACAATAATAATAATAATATCGCACAGACTGACTACAAGCAGTGGCATGATCTGCAAGAAATATCACTTGCCTGTAAGCAAGAACTGGTGGGATCATAAAATAGAGAAAGTCATAGAAAATGATAAAATTAAACTGCTCTGGGACTTCAGAATTCAAACAGACAAGCACCTGCAACATAACACCCCGGACTTAACAATCGTCGATAAGAAAGACAAAAAAGTCTGGATAGTGGACGTGGCAGTGCCTGGAGACAGCAGAATAGAAGAGAAAGAACTGGAGAATATAACAAAATGCAAAAATCTACACATAGAAATAGAAAGACTGTGGCAAAGGCAAGCAAGGGTAGTACCAATAGTAATAGGCGCCTTGGGTGCAATCCCAAAACAACTGGAGCACCACTTGAACACCATCATCGGCATTGACAAATTCGCCATTAGTCAATTGCAAAAGGCGGCCTTACTAGGAACTGCTTCCATCCTGCGACGATATCTGTAATACCATCAAACATCCACATCTGCCTATCCCAGGTCCTTGGGAAGGACTCGATAGGTAGACAAAAATGCCAAATCCAGTCTGAACATCTGGCTGACTGTGCGATGATTAATAATAATAATAATAATAATAATAATAATAATAATAATAATAATAATAATAATAATAATAATAATAACAACAACAACAACAACAACAACAACAACAACAACAATAATAATAATAACAATAACAGTAATAGTAATAGTAATAGTAATAGTAATAATAAGAATAAGAATAAGAATAAGAATAAGAATAAGAATAAGAATAAGAATAAGAATAGTAATAAGAATAAGAATAAGAATAAGAATAGTAATAAGAATAGTAATAGTATTAGTAATAGTAATAGTAATAGTAATAGTAATAAGAATAAGAATAAGAATAAGAATAGTAATAAGAATAAGAATAGTAATAAGAATAGTAATAAGAATAGTAATAAGAATAAGAATAAGAATAAGAATAAGAATAGTAATAAGAATAGTAATAAGAATAAGAATAAGAATAAGAATAAGAATAAGAATAAGAATAAGAATAAGAATAAGAATAAGAATGAGCTGGAATTTCATTTTTTTAATGTGTGCCAGTATGGTCACAGAAAAAAGTGATAAGAAAGCATCTTATCCTATCCTATCCTATCCTATCCTATCCTATCCTATCCTATCCTATCCTATCCTATCCTATCCTATCCTATCCTATCCTATCTTATCTTATCTTATCTTATCTTATCTTCCATGGATTTGGTATCCCTTCTCTCATCTGTTTGAAGATAAACTATGTCAAGCCAGGAAACAGGACCATAAGGTTCCTACATATCAGAATATGAAATCTGAAAATAATAATAACGACAATATATTGACAAAATCAGCTCCAGTCATTTGCAAAAAGGCAGCTTTACTAGGAACCGCCTCCATCCTGCAATGATACCTTTATTACCACCAAACATCAAACTTCTGCCTATCCCAGGTCCTTGAGAAGGACTCGGTGAGTGGATAAAGATGCCAAATCCAGTCTAAACATCTGGCTGACTGTCTGACGAACTATAATAATAATTGTATCTTTCACACCATCAAAACCGTCAAACTTCTGCCTATCCCAGGTCCTTGGGAAGGACTTGGGTGAACAAAAATGACGGATCCAGTCTAAACATCTGGCTGGCTGTGTGATGAACCATGATAATAGTAATTATATCTTTCACACCGTCAAAACCATCAAACAACATCTGTCTATCCTTGGTCCTCGGAAGGACTCAATGGGTGGATAAAAATGCCAAATCCAGTCTAAGCATCTGGCTGGCTGTGTGATGAACCATAATAATGATGATATCTTTAACACCATTAAACCACAACATCTGCCCACCCCAGGTCCTTGGGAGGAACTTGACAGACAGGCAAAAATGCCAGATCCAGTCTAAACATCTGGCTGACTGTGCGATGAACCATAATAACGGCCTGCGATGCATAAAAACTGTGCAAAACCTCAAAACTGTGCAACATCCAGTCAATATTGTGACTTTTTTGAAAAAAAAACTCTGTGGATGCCCCAAATAAATAACAATGATGAGGAATTAAGGATTAGCTATATTGCGGTCATGTGTGCTTGTATGTGTGTGTTTCTAAGCCACTGAACTCAATAGTCAATTCTTAAGATCATTTAGAAATCTCTCCACGTTATGCCAGAGGAATGATGAAGCCGTCCAAATAACTTAATGCCAAAACATGTTCATTCTCTTGGTTCAGACGGGTGGGGTGGGGGCTTAGCGGGAAGCAGATTGCATCTTCACAGCATCTGCACTAGACATTTTCAAGAATAGGAATACATTTAACCCATAACTGCTCTGTCTTAAAGGCAGAAATGAAGCTTCAACCATTTCATGAAGATTGGTCACCTTCAACTAAGGGTTGAATGTAAGCTTCATTTCTGCCTGCCTGCCTGCCTGCCTGCCTCTCTGTCTGTCTGTCTGTCTGTCTATCTATCTTATCTATCTATCTAATATTCCTGGTGGTTGTAAGGAATCCTGGTGGCACAGTTAGACTGCAGGCTAACTCTGCCCACAGCCTGGAGTTTGATCCTGATTGGATCTATCCTGATGGGACTCAAGGTAGACTCAGCCTTCCGTCCTTCTGAGGTCGGTAAAACGAGGAACCAGATTGTTGGGGGCAATATGCAAATAATGCTTTTATGTTGTAACCTGCCCAGAGAGTGCTATGGGGTGTTATATAAGTGTAAATGCAATTGCTAGTCCCGCCTTTATTTTTTTATAGACAATTCAATGGCAGCGAACATATTCAGCACAGATCCCTCCTCCTATTTTCCCATCAGGATCAAACTCCAGGCTGTGGGCAGAGTTAGCCTGCAATGCTGCACTTTAACCACTGCACCACCAGGACACCTCTAAATTAGACCCATCTCATCATTTTCAGAACATCAAATGAGATGTCTTAAAACTCAAATTTGGGGAAGAATTCGAATTAGGCCAAATGATTTTGCGGTGAGATCTACAAGTTATTGTCTTGGGAACTGGAGAGAATTCTGGAAAGTGTTTGTCAGTAGTAGGTGTTTGACTGTCAATTTATTTCTATCTTTCAGGGACATAGGATTGTTGTTGTTGTTGTTGTTAGTTGCGAAGTCGTGTCCGACCCATCGCGACCCCATGGACAACGTTCCTCCAGGCCTTCCTGTCCTCCACCATCTTCTGGAGTCCATTTAAGCTCACGCCTCCTGCTTCAGTGACTCCATCCAGCCACCTCATTCTCTGTCGTCCCCGTCTTCTATTGCCCTCAATCTTTCCCAGCATCAGGCTCTTCTCCAGCGAGTCCTTCCTTCTCATTAGGTGGCCAAAGTATTTGAGTTTCAACTTCAGGATCTGGCCTTCTAAACAGCAGTCAGGATTGATCTCCTCTAGGACTGACCGGACATAGGATTAGGGCTGAGCAATTTAGAAAAAAATATTTAAATTCCCAATCTGTCTCTTGTCAAAGACAAAACCTCAAGCTTCTGCATTGGCAAAGAACAGAAATAACACAAATAAGCATAACTTCATGAAAAAAAGTATTTCAGTTATGATTGGAGTAAAGGTTAGCAACGAAGATCTTTTCAGAAATGTAATACTACCATTGCTGCATTATCACAATGTATAAAGTTTCTAAGATGTGAGAAATTTGGTACAACACCCAACCGTTAACTTGCATGTTGCAAAAATTGTATTTTTTTTTATAGTCGCTTGCTTGTAAAATGCCAACACTAGGAAACAGATAATGAAATGTTCCTTCCTATTTAATTGCTGCTACTGAGGAGAGGTGCTCCAGTGTTAATTCAGTCTTTTGTAATTAGGCCAACAGAGAGTAAGTTGAAGAGTTGAAGAAAAGTCATCTACTTCTTTAAATAGAGAGTTTATTGGGTCTCTTTGGACCAGCCCCCTTCCTTCAGCATAGCCAACTTTACTGGAAGGAGGAATTTAAAAGAAAAGGTTGGGGGGGGGAAGCATCTTCCATTTCTTGTATCTTTTCCCCAAGGATAAAACAGCTCAAAATAAATCCAGTAACAAAAGAAATATAATTATAGAAACACCAGCAAAATTTTGCTTTCGTTCTATGGCACCATTCTTCCCAGCCAATATTTATAGAAAGGATTTTTTTTTCTTTTTACAATCCTGTAATCCCTTTATTAGGGATGGAGTCAGGGCGACCGAATGGAGCTGAGCGTTTGCTGGCCGGATGCCTTTCCTGACGCCTATATGGAGTTTGCAGCAGATATCCACCCTGATAGAGAAATATTTGCCGCTATCTAGGATTGAACTCTCAACCTTCCAACTTTATACATCCAGGACAAATATTTGTCCAATCTTTTCTTGAAAACTTCCAGCGATGGAGCACCCATAATGCCAGGAGGCAAGCTTTTCCACTGACTATGATTCTCTGTTGACTTGATTAGTTTAAAACAGGGGTAGGCAACCTCAGGAATTCTGGGAATTGAAGTCCACGAGTCATAAAAGAGCCAAGGTTGCCTACCCCTGGTTTAAAAGAATGTCAGTTTACTAGCAAACTAGCATCTACAGAGTCGCCAAAAATTTATCCCCCTTGCTGATCTCTACCTACATAACTAACTCAAGAAACACCTGATTCACTAGCTCAGAGGTCCCCAATCTTTTGGGCACCAGGGACCAGTTCCGTGGAGAGAGGTTTTTCCACGGACCAGAGAGTGCGTGGTTTTGTGTGCTGCCTGCATCCCATGGATGGGACTTTGCTTGTTTGCATGGACTGGTTGCTGGCATGCCACGGCCCAGTACCGGTCCACAGAGTGGGGGTTGGGGACCCCTGCACTAGCTAGTTTGAACAGCGATGCTGTGATTAATTATAACGCCATTCATTCTAGCCTAGCCTGAGCATAATTACTATCTATAATTATGAATTTATAATGTATAATTACTATTTATACATTGTTAAATTGCTTGATATATATTTTTCCCAATCTGATTCTCCCCAGCACTGGATTATTAGAGTGCTTGTACTTAACGCTGGGCAGTTGCAGAATGAAGGAATTTGATTTAATTACCCCGTCCCTACATTAATTTCTATAATGTTTAGGGTTTACTCTATGTCATTTAAAAAAAAATTGTTAGACTGCTCTCATCCTGCAGTATGAACGGTAGCCTATAAATATTTTGGAATAAATCATTTTTAAATAAGTCATTTCCACCATGTGTGATAAATCACAGTGTAATTACCAAGACATGGGCTTAAGTGGACTACGTCATTCATTCACACAAACACACATACACACTCTTTGTTTTAAAAACGAGTGGCCTGCAGGGTGCGTGGGTGTCAAATGACCACACATGGGATGTCACTCCACAAAATGCCACCACTGAGGCATTTGTGTTAGAATGGAATGCAATGATGATCTCATTACATGCGTGTGATTGTGTTGATATAAACATGGTTTGCCGTGAACGCTGCTGGTTGCCTGTTTCTCCTCGGTTTGTGCCATTGTAACAATTGTTGCTTTGTTTTAACCTTTCAAAAAAGGCTTTTGGGAAAATGAACTAATCAACCAGCCAACTTTACTTGTCATCTATTTAATGATATAGCAAATCTGGAGTCCTAGCATTGAGCTGATCAATCCAGTCCTCAATCTGACTAGAAGGTGCCTTATAAGGATCATAATACTACAGGTAATCCTGAACTTACGACCACAATTGAGCTCAAAATTTATGTGGCTAAGTGAGACACTTGTTAAGCCAATTTTGCCCCATTTTATGACTTTCCTTGCCACGGTTGTTAAGCGAATCATTGCAATTGGTAAGTTAGTAAACTGGTTGTTAAGTGAATCACTGCAATTGGTAAGTTAGTAAACTGGTTGTTAAGTGAGTCTGGCTTCCCCCGTTGACTTTGCTTGTCAGAAGGTCGCAAAAGGGGATCACATGACTGCAGTGGTGGGATTCAAATATGTGAACAACCGGTTCTCTGCGTGGATGCCACTTCTGGAAGTCCATTCTGGGCCTGGGCAACAAAAAAATCAGCTACCGGTTCTGCCGAAGTGGTGCGAACCGGCTGAATCCCACCACTGCATGACTGCAACGGTCATAAATAGGAACCAGTGGCCAAGCGTCTGAATTGGGATCAGATGATCGTGGGGATGCTGCAAAGGTCGTAACTGTGAAAAATGGTCGTAAGTCACACTTTTCAGTGTTGTTGGAACATCGAACGGTCAGCACTACCTGTTCAATTATGCAGGAAATTTTTAAGACCGGCCTGAAATTTTGGACATGCAAAGCATTGTTTTGGCTATCCGCCACCACCACCTCACCCTGTGCAGAAATGGACTATTGAACCTTCTTTTGCCTTCCCCTACAAAATCCCCATCTGTCCTATGAAATCCGTGAAAGAATGAAACCAAAACTGAACATATGAGTCACAACAGCATGTGTGAGAAACAGATTGAAAGAAAGAAAAGGCCATTAATGGACGATAACTTGACCATGAGCCAGCCATGTGTAGCAGCAGCCGAAAAAGCTAATACAATCCTGGGTTGCATAAACAGAGGCATAGAATCAAGATCACGCGAAGTATTAGTACCGCTCTATAAAACCCTAGTAAGACTACACCTGGAATACTGCAGCCAATTTGGGTCACCATGTCACAAAAAAGATGTTGAGAGTTTGGAAAAAATTCAGAGAAGAGCAACTAAGATGATCAAAAGCCTGGAGACTAAAACATACGAAGAACGGCTGCAGGACTTGGGTCTGGCTAGTCTAAAAAAAAGAAGAAATAGGGGAGACATGATAGCAGTGTTCCAGTATCTGACGGGCTGCCACAAGGCAGAGGGGTCCAGGTTGTTCACCAAAGCACCAGAGGGAAGGATGAGAAACAATGGTTGGAAACTGGTCAAGGAGAGAAGCAACCTGGAATTAAGGAGAAACTTCCTGACAGTGAGGACAATCAACCAGTGGAACAGCTTGCCTCCGGAAATCATGGGTGCTCCATCACTGGAAACTTTTAAGAAAAGACTAGACAATCACCTGTCTGGGATGGTATAGTTCTCCTGCTTGAGCAGGGGGCTGGACTAGAAGACCTCTAAGGTCCCTTCCAGCTTCTATTCTATTCTATTCTATTCTATTCTATTCTATTCTATTCTATTCTATTCTATTCTATTCTATTCTATTCTATTCTATTCTATTCTATTCTATTCCATTCCATTCCAACAGGACGCAGATCAGAACTTGGTTCTCTAGCAAAACCCAACTATGCAGCCTGTTTCCTAAGGAACAAATCAACCATCTGGAGGGGGTTATAGTCCCCCTCCCAAGGAATTGCCCATTAAAAATGAATAGGACTTGGTATTCAAAGAGCGTCCAGCCTGGTCAAAAGCCTCCTCTTCTGATTCTTCTTAGGAACAACACATCTTTTTGTGGCCTCTCTTTAAGATATCAGCTCCTTTCATCTAAATGAGCTGCAGCCTCTTGTGCTATTAGCACCAAAACCTGCTGTCGTAAGCATCTCTGACTCCAGGCGATCGTGACATATTGATTTCCTAACTGGAGTCGCTTCTCTTGAGGCGCAGAACATATGGCTGTTTGCTGAAACTGCTGGTGGAAGCAAGTTGGAGACAAAAAAGGAAGAGCAAAGGGCTCAGGGCAGGTGGATGCGTCAATGTTCCTCACCGCTGTGGGAAGTTTTAGGTCAGAATATGTTTTATTTCTTATACTGTCCCATCTTGCCTTAAACGTTAACAGAATCCACAATGGACTGAGAATCGGCGTTTCCTCTAGTCTAGATAATTGGCAGTCGAACTGAAACAAAGTTAATCAAGTAAAAAATAGCAAACGGGGAAAATCTTATTACTCAATATTCCTTAACCCCTCCCCCCCAATAAGTTACTCAGACTTAATCCACATATCAAAGGAGAAGGTCTATAAACAGAAATAGGGTTAATTAAAATGGTCTCCGAGCAGAACTGCATGTTCACAAGAATAAACATCATAGATGCCCACGTCCCTCAAGTGTCATCCTAGAATCAGGACGTACACACTTTCATACCCAGGACAAGTTCCCCTATAAAACAATTTCTCTGTACCCCATTTTCTCTGTAGCTGCCCCCATAGGCAAACCTCTTTGCTTTGGGGAATAAATAATTCTTTCCTCACAGCTCTCTGGATTTCGTTTTTATTTATTCTTGCACAATCCCAAAGACTCTGAGAGGCCGCTCTATCTATGGTTTGGTATGATATACGGAATAACCTACGTAAAAAGAACCAGCACTAGAAACCATCATGAATGTTCCACCTTCCTTAACTTAAAGAAGCAAAAAATCTGTAGAAATGACCAAACCCCCTACTGAAGTCCAAACAACACCACAAAGTTGAAAGCTTCTGCCGTTTTACATTTGCTGTTGCTACTTATAAGCAAGGCTGGGCAAGTGCTACAGATGTGATCTTCCAAACTGGCTTTGGAGCACATGGCACCTGACAGAACGCCTTAAAACAAGCTCCAACGTTTCCCCGAATCGCACAGCAGCTGTGAAGAACAGCTGCCCCGTTCCTGAAAAGATGGACTGCTTTTAAGGCTGTTGCACACAAATGACCTATTTGTGCTTCCCTGGGGTCTGAAGCACTTACTAGAAATCAGATACGAGGCGTTGCCCAGTTTTATTAAATAGTCAACTCTGCGGTAATTACCTAAAACTTGTTTGTCCAAGCCTCAGTCTATTTAAAAAAAAATTGTACACTCGATATAATTCGAGTCCTGAGGGAAATAAGGAAAAAATATCCCTTACGCCAGGGGTCCCCAACTTATGGTCTGCGGCCTGGTACCGGGCCGTGACCTGTTGGCCACTGGGCCCTGGGAATAGCTGGTGAGCATGGCCCCACTCGCGGTAGCACCGCCATGCGGGTACTAGCTGCCCCATTTGCGCATTCACAAGGATGCTAGCACTGTCGCCAGTGTCACGCTGGTGGCAGCAACCCATTTCCACATGCACGCATGCCAAGGCGTGTCCTGTGGGCCTTCATCCATCCATCTTCCTGAGCAATGGGTCGACAGTATCAAATTAGTTCTGTAATCTTGATTCTGCAGCTTAATCCCCATCATGGGATTGTTTTGAGCAGAAGGCACAAGGGAGAGAAAGAAAGAGAAATGGGCTTAGCATTCCTTTTTCTTTCAAAACTGACGTTGGTGATATTCAACCATTAAGTTTCCCAGCTGCCAATATTGTGGTTTCGATTTATATGGAATCTTTTAATAAGTAGGAAAAAATAAAAAAAAAATAAACTGGAACAGCACTGCACAATAAGTAGCCTTGATGGCTCTCTCTCTCTTTTTTTTCCAGTCAATCAAATCTTTTTTAAAACTCAGGAGGTTGGTTTGTTTCCCAAAGTAGCCATTAGATTTGCTGAAATAGACTTGCTTAAATAACAACAGCCCATCCCTGATGATCTCCTTGGTGCCAAACAAGTTATTCAGCCTGAGCTAAAGGTACAGCTGTTAACCAGACTTTATAGCTGGACTTCGGAAGAAGCCAATTTCTTTCAACGGCCTCATTGTGCAAAGGGAATACAGCTGTTGCCAGCTGTAGTAGTCATGGATTTAGCCAATGCTCACACCCGTCCACACTTGCCAACATGCAACAAGACAAAAGGAAAAGTCACAGAAATGGTCTTGCACACAGCTGTCTTCGCGTGGCATGCTTCTGTAATTGTGTGGTATAAAGCAATCAAGGAATGAAGGGTGTGTAGGACTCTACAAAGGACCCCAAAATCAACAACCTTCTCTTGGTATTTGAAGTAGGGTGGGCAACAACATTTCTAGCATGGCTTTAATATCTGCCCCAACATCTTGGAGTTGCAAACATTTGTGGCCAACAGTCTCAGATACACGTTCAAATCTTGGAGGTTACTAACTAGGATCCAATCTGGGTTGGTCACCGGGACACCAGAGGTTTGGTCTTCCGAGCTTTTGGACTCGTGTTGGAGCCCATCTTCAGAGAACTTCTCACTTGACACATTCTGGCGAGAAACAAGTTCCCTGAAGATGGGCTTCAGCATTAATCCGAAAGCTCGGAAGACAGACCCAGATCGGATCCTACAACATTATTGTGGGACACGTATATTCGCCTTTATTCATTACTAACTAGAATTAGTCTAGCAGTTCGTGCTGATCAACAATGGCAACAAAAAGATGATGAAAAAATTTGCTGCCATCTAGAGTTTGCCCAGGTTTTTACAATTCAAATATAGTAGCCTTAGACTTTAAGGCCTTAGGACAGAGGTCCCCAACCTTTTGGGCACCAGGGACCGGTTCTCTGGAGAGAGTTTTTTCCATGGACTGGAGGGTGCGTGGTTTTGTGTGCTGCCTGCATCTCTCGGATGGGCCTTTGCTTGTTTGTGCGGACCAGTTGCTTCTCTCCATCCGTTGCTTCTTGTCCTGCCTTCAGGTGCTTTGGAGAATAGCTTGACTCCCTCTTCTTTGTGGCAGCCCCTGAGATACTGGAAGGCTGCTATCATGTCACCCCTCGTCCTTCTCTTCATTAAATAAGACATACCCAATTCCAGCAACCGTTGCTTATATCATCATTGTTATTAGTTCAATGAAAGGATATTGCATGGTCTTCCTGTTCGGTAATGACCAGATCACACAGCAAGACACATTCACTTACTCCTTTTAAAGACGCCCACACTCACACTTACTCAGGCACTCAAACACCTTGTTTCAAAAACAAAAAAAAACCTGTGAGGTTAAAATATTCCCACCCTGACATATTTTCTTTTGTGCACCAAGACCTAAAGAACAAGGTTTATTTTACAAGCCTTTACAAGCCTTTTTTTCCCCTCCATAACCTTTGAGAAGACCACATGCCCAGTTTAAGCTTATCTCTTAGAAGGCCTCGGACAAGCTTTGCTCAAATCCAGTCTAGTGTAAAAGGAAAAAGAGGAAGGTTTTTGGACATTTTCTGGGGGGTTAGGTTTAGGGTTGGGGGTTAGGGTCCAAATGTGATAGAATGTAATCTGGAATCAGAGAAGAGCAAACAAATAACGGAGTTTGGAATGTCTGGTGGACAAGAAGAGAACAAGGATGGATCCTCCTTAGCAGTTCACAGAGCATATCTAAAGTTATTGCAGATAATTGCTTTACCCTGGCAAGATTCTGTTTGTAGGCGAGCAAGAATAAAGGAACTATTCACAAGTAACTCTATGTGTCATTCTTGGTTCTTTGGGCCTGACAATATAGCAGCTTAGTAATTAGTGTTCCACCACAGTCTTATTCATAATAGCTATCTTTTTTTTTTTTTTTTTACAAATATGGAAGTGCATTTAATCAAACGGTATGGATATCAGGCCTTCTTTTGATATCTTTTTTAATATATAGTGGCTACTTTGCATTTAGATGCATAAGTGAGCAGAAATAAATGAAATATATTCAGGAAGCTCCTTTGTCCTGCCAATATTCTCATTCAATCCAAAGACCCTTTCCACCAAACAACCCCAGATATGGGACACACAAATAGCTGTGAAACTCCTTAAAATACATATCCAGTGGAGGCAGTGACAGATTTCATCTTCCTGGGCTCCAAGTTCACCGCAGATGGGGACTGCAGCCAAGAAATTAAAAGACGCTTGCTCCTGGGGAGGAAAGCTATGGCAAATTTAGACAGCATACTAAAAAGCAGAGACGTCACCCTGCCAACAAAAGTATGTATAGTCAAGGTCATGGTTTTCCCAGTTGCAATGTATGGCTCTGAAAGTTGGACCATAAGAAAGGCTGAGAGCCAAAGAATTGAGGCCTTTGAACTATGGTGCTGGAGAAGACTCCTGCGAGTCCCCTGGACTGCAAGGCGATCAAACCGGTCAGTCCTAGAGGAGATCAACCCCGACTGCTCTTTAGAAGGCCAGATCCTGAAGTTAAAACTCAAGTACTTTGGCCACCTAATGAGAAGGAAGGACTCACTGGAGAAGAGCCTGATGCTGGGAAAGATCGAGGGCCATAGAAGAAGGGGACGACAGAGAATGAGGTGGCTGGATGGAGTCACTGAAGCAGCAGGCGTGAGCTTAAATGGACTCCAGAAGATGGTAGAGGACAGGAAGGCCTTGAGGAACGTTGTCCATGGGGTCACGATGGGTCGGACACAACTTCGCAACTAACAACTTGAACTAGTATACACTTTTTTCTCATTTTCTCTCTCTCACGTCTTTTCTTTTTCTATGTCTTTCTTTTGTGTCTTTTTCTTACTTATTTTTTAAGACATGAAAATAGATTTAAATACTTTAAGGTAATTAATTCTGGGAAAATTTTAGCCAGTAGAAATGTTTTGAACGTTGTAGGGAAAATAAATTTAAATAAGAATTGTAAACAGGAATTGTGACGAGGCAACCAAGATGACCAGATAGAGAAGAAGCATGATATTGATGTGATTATTATTGGTAGACGTTTTAGAAAAATCTTTATATTTAATTGTTACCTATCAAATTAATAAGAATTGTATTAATTTAAGGTCGCAAAGAGAATACTATTGGAAGAAGAGAAAATCAAACAAAGCGATTATGTGGATTTTGGAATAACTAACCGTTAGTGATTACTTTGTAAATATAAACCCAGACAACACGCTGTTTACCAAATATCAAGGTGCTTATATTAAAAAATCAATAAAATATATTTTAAAAAAACATAGCTGTGAAACTATCCTCTTTTCCAGCAAGTCTACTTCGCCGTGAAGGTGATGAGCGAGCCACACACTGAAGCTTCCAATCTTGGTTACCCAGAATAACCTCACATCTAAATCTGTGACAAGCAGAAGAACTTTTGAACTTTCCCAAACTCGCTTGGCCCATCTTTCATTAGGAGGTTCACGGCGTTCCCAAAATAATGTCCTGCCTGAAATCCAACCGGCCAGGATCATCTTGCTGCTCTCTTGTCACCTGTAAATGTCAGAGAAGGAGCTTGTTCTTCTGCCAAGTCGCTTGGCAGCTTCAGCAGATCTGGGCTAAAGGTCGCACCCCAAATTTCCCTGGCCTGTCCATTGCTGACACAAGGAAGGCAGCTCCCGGGAAGGCCTCTGTTCAGGTTTCTCCCTGCTTTCAGCCTCGAGAGCCCAATTACTTCCTGGTGATCGATGAATTAAAAAAAAGAACTTTGCAAGTTCTCAGAATACCGTTAATATCAGCCTCTCTGGAAGACAGGTGGTCCCGGTGTCTACAAGGGCTTCACCCTGGGTCTTCTAGAGCAGGGGTCTTCAAACTTGGCCCTTTTATGACTTGTGGACTTCAACTCCCAGAATTCCTCAGCCAGCGTACCTGGCTAATCCTCCTCCTCCTCCCTTCTAGCACTGATGAGGTTACCAAGTTGGGTAATGAAATGTCTGCAAGAAAACAGGCAAGCTCAGAGAGCACCAAGGACCCCTCATTTCAACCCTGAGCTACAAACATTCTCCTTCGTTAATAATACCTCTGAAACAAATACATAATTTATCAATACTTGGCAGTAAGAAGTCAGTCCCTATAGCAGACTTGAATATATTCATGCCTTTAGTTTGTGGGTGAAACTAGTGTTTTCCCTATTATTTTTTTACATTCTACCTGTCTCCTATCATCTGATTCCCTTTCTGAAAAAGAAAGATGGCTTCTGGCTAGGGAGAATGAGACATAAGTGCACATCACTTGAATGTCTATGGAGATTCACAGTCATCCAGGTCTTAGTTGTCCCAAAGATGCTTTTTCACGAGGCAACTGGACTTTCAAAGAGAGCAAAGTCCACATTTTGGACAGAGAGGACCACCGGTTTGAAAGAGGGGTCAAATCTATGTCAAAATTCAACAGCCCTCTCTCAACAGAAGGACAGGAATACGACATCATCTATTTGCAGTCTACAACATGGTCCTTTCAGCAGTTCCAAGAAGGCTCCACACGCATTTGCACTACTAAGGTGACCTTGAGGACACAGATAAATCTCCAAGTGGCCTCAACGACTCGCTAAAAGAAGGCAAATGAGCAGCTGTCTGCAAGGAATATAAATCCTTCCATTCCCCACCATCCAGTCAGGGCTGAAGAAGCTTCTTGGATGAGAAGCGAAACGTCTTCAAAGAAAAACAAGAAAGTCCAGTTTCCTCTTGAAAAAGCACCTTTGGGACATCACTTGAACAATTTTTTTTCCCAAGAACCCACGGTTCAAAGTTGAGACCCCGGTGCAAATTAGCCTTGCTCGACACATTCGATGTGTCTGCTCAGGAAATCATAAAATTGGCAAGAGGGCAGAACGTTGCAATGCAAGTCCTAACCATGAATGTGATGACACAACCTGTAGACCAAAGGGGTGGGCCTTGCATCCAGTTGCTCTGTCCACCGTTTTTGTTTTGTTGTTTTTCTGATTTTGAGCCTTTCCCCCTGGACATCTCTTTTAAAGAGCTTTGCTTGCTTGGACAATTTTTCAAACAAAAGTGTCTCAATATACTTTTCGAGACTGTGGAAATTCCCCCAAACACATCTGGGAAACCACTCTATTGGTGCTTACTTTTCTTCAGAAAGTTTTGGCAGACATACTGTGTGTCTCATCTGCCCATTAGTATGGGAGAAGAAGGAAAAGATAATTCCTACAACGGTTTTCCATGCTCAAAAACGATGCCTATTTCATTGGTCTCTTTTAGTTGGCTCAAACTGGAAACTCCGGCTAGTTCTTGACTTCATTTAGTGACATTCAAAGTTACAACGACACTGGGAAAAAAAGTGATTGATGACCATTTTTCACACTTACAACTTGTTGCAGCATCCCCATGGTCACGTGATCAAGATTCAGACGCATAGCAATTGACCCTTATTTATGACGGTCGTATAAAGAAGAGCAAAGTCAACGGGCAAGCTGGATTTACTTAACAACCGTGTTGCTAACTTAAGAACTGTCATGATTCACTTAGCAACTGTGGCAAAAGAGGTCATAAAATGGAGCAAAATTCACTTAACAACTGTCTCGTTGGGCTCCTTAAGGTCGTAAGTGGAGAACTACCTGTACTCTGAGCCTGTAGAAAGGTGAGACCGAAAAGAAAGACGCACTCACTGATAATGGATATGAAATTGTGTTGATTCCACTAGAATCCTAGAGTCTTTTTTTACGGTAATCAGCTAACAGGGACAAACATCACTGAGAACTTTCATTTTCAGAAGTTAGTGATCTCCAAGGTTTTTTTTTTTTATCCATCCTTTAGTCTGTTTCCATAGTAGGTAGTGAAAACAGCTTCCAAAGTGCAGAGGGAAAAAATCTTTGGCTGGTTTCACTTGAAGGAAATCTTGAGAAGAATGACTTAGTTCTGATTGGTGACAGCAGCCAAAAAAGCTAATACAATCCTGGGTTGTATAAACGGAGGCATAGAATCAAGATCACGCAACGTATTAGTACCACTTTATAAAACCCTACTGCAACCAATTTTGGTCACCATACTACAAACAAATTGTTGAGACTATGTTCAGAGAAGAGCAACTAAAATGATCCAAGGCTTGGAGACTAAAACATATGAAGAACAGCTGCAGGACTTGGGTCTGGCTAGTCTAAAGAAAAGAAGAAATATAGGAGACATAATAGCAGCATTCCAGTATCTGAGGGGCTGCCACCAAGAAGAGGGGGGTCAAATTATTCTCCAAAGCACCAGAGGGAAGGACGAGAAACAACGGTTGGAAACTGATCAGAGAGAGAAGCAACCTGGAATTAAGGAGGAACTTCCTAACAGTGAGGACAATTAACCAGTGGAACAGCTTGCCTTCAAATGTTGTGGGTGCTTCATCACTCGAGGTTTTTAAGAAGAGGCTAGACTAGGGTTGAAAATACCGATGTCTCTATAGGAAAGGCTAAATGTTACGCAAAAGAAAGAAACTCGACTATTCCACCTTTTTGAGGTATGTCTGTGTTCATTTCACCTGGACATTTAGACAAATGGGCAAGCTAATGATTACATTATAATAGAAAAAAAAAACAGACCCCAGAGGTTTCTTTCTCTAATTTACAACATATGGAGCTAAGGTTTTATTTCCTGATCTTCAGTTGTACCACTTATGATTTCTATTGTAATATTAAAAAAAACAGAGAGAGAGAGATTTAATGTGCACCACCACAGACACCATTAAAGAGTTATTCTTTTGGACCTTTGAAATCCCGGCCAACACTTGATTCTAATTATAAGTACCATTTTATTGTATTTCCATCATTTAAGATCATTAAACTTATTTGGATGTTATTGGGAAAGAAATGTGATCCGTGAGAAAGCAATTTAAAATCCGTGAGAAATGGATTTTTTTTGAGGGGATGGTGAATGATTTTTTTTTAAAGATGAACAGAAATGGTTTTATTGGGTAATCAAAGCATTTATTCAGATAGATCAGTTCATTCCTAATGATGCCTTTACAAATGTTGAGAGCTTACAAAAAGAAGGTAATCAGACTGAAACAGCTGAATAGTAATATATTCAATGAAAAACAACTCAGTTAGGACCTAGGTATGTTGATTGTCGTAGAAAGCCCTACAATTTTTAATACACTGTATAAAGCTGCTTCAGAGGCCAAACTAATGATCAGTCTTATCAACGATCGATGCATTTTAGAAAAATAAATGATAATTTACAAGATATTTGGAGCAAATTTTGGTCTCTGGTTGGAAAAAAAACAAACACCCCATTATTTGAGTCTTTCACCCATAGGTGTGTGTATGCATATGTTTGCACACACGTGTAGAATAGAGGAAAATATACATTAAAATGCAAATGTAGTTATGAGTTCAAGAGGAAGAAAGGAAGGGGAACAAAAAGAATGTTAAAGGCAGGGCTTTTTTTTCTCACAGAACGCCCAGAACGGAGTTCCGGCACCTTTTTCGGATGGAACCTTGTAGGGTAGGCAAGGTGGGTTGTATGACATGTGTGAGTTCCGGCACCTTTTCGTTTTACAAAAAAAAAAAGCACTGGTTAAAGGTATCAAAGAAATGCAGTTTTGTTGGACAATTAATAACTAAAAGTGGGCCCTCTTTAGCAGGAAGGCAGAATTTGGCAACATAATGGATGATAGTGTTTCAATGGTCCACTAAAAGGTAGGAGCGGTATAATCTCTCCCTGGGAATTCCTTTATGACTGTCTGGATTAATACTTCACCTACATTTAAAGAAAGTAAGATCACCATTTTTTTTTTATTCTTATTTGTATGAGGTTCTTGACACTCTCTGAACCTCCCTTCCAGCACTGATGATGTTCCCTGGTTGGGTCATGAAACGCCTACAAGAAAACCGCCAAGCTCAGAGAGCACCAAGGGCCCCACAGTTCCACCATGAGCTACAAACATTCTCTTCTATCGGTTTTTATTTTTTGCTGCATAAGTAGGTTTTCTCTGTGTGAGATCACTAATCTTAAAAATGTAACCTATCTGGTCAACATTTTGACTCAAGTAACCGTAAAACAGGAACATAAACCTTAGTGCTCTTTAATTGCTTTTTAATCTAGTGGTTAAGAACTCAATTAAAACAGAATTTGATCCCTTCTCACCACAAAGAGCTATTCTACATTGCTCTCGCATGCAGATGTTGCGGTGATTTTTATCACAAACCCACACAGAAATAAAATGTAGTGTTTGGATTTATCATTCTTTAAGGAACAAAATTTACAGAGGAGAGGAGAGGAGGGGAGAGGAGAGGAGAGGAGGGGAGGGGAGGGGAAAGGGGAAGGGGAGGGAGAAGAGGGAAGGGGAGAGCAGAGGAGAGGAGAGGAGGACCAGAGGAGAGGAGACAAGAGGAGGGAGGGGAAAGGGCGGGGGGGGGGGGGGAAGAGGAAGGTGAGAGGAGAGGTGAGATGTGCGAGGAGGGGGAGAGGGGAAGGGGAGGGAGAGGGAGAGGGAGAGAGAAAGAAAGAAGAGAAGAGAAGAGAAGAGGGGGAGAGGAGAGGAGAGGAGAGGAGAGGAGGGGAGGGGAGGGGAGAGAAGAGGAGAGGAGAGGAGAGGAGGAGAGGAGAGGAGAGGAGAGGAGAGGAGAAGGAAGAAGAGGTTATTAAGTTCTAACAACTTAATCAAAACTTGGAGAAATATACCAACATGGTGGCTAATCTATAAAAAATCAATCCTCTTTCATAGGAACCGAGACTCATTTTCTAGGCTTTCCATATACGGAGAGACTCATGAAGCCACAAGAGGAGAAAGTTAATTTTAAAGAGATTCCCTCAGGGTCTAAACTGTCTGAAATGTTTGAAAACAGGCACACATAAAAGCTGCCCTCTGAAGCTTACGTTTGTAAGTACATCACCAGTCCCAGTGACCTTGGCGAACCACACGCCTCAGGTTTCCATGCATGAATTGTTCACGGAGGTTTCCTCCCCCCCTCCCCCCCAAAGTGAGCATACAAGGAACCTTTCTTTTCCAACATAAAGTCTTCCTATGTTCTATAAATACTTGGCTTCCTATGGAGTCCTTAGTGCTCTCTGAGCTTTGTTGTTCGCTTGCAGATATTTCAGTACCCAAGTAGGTAACAATATCAGTATTGAGGGAGTGTGGGGTTTTCTGCCTAGCTTTCTCTCTCTGATAATTCCTTGATTAGGGCATTGTTTTCTGCTCCGTTGTTTGTCTGGGGTTAATCCCTGCTTATCTAGCAATAGGTTGCTGGAGGGGATGTGTTCTGGTCTTTTTCTTAATCTCACAACACATGGACAAACTCTGTCAGAGCAGGTAGAGTCTTATTGCACTGAGATAACCCAGGAGTAAACACAGTAAACAGTGGTCTATATTAAATGGTGGTTTATCTTACACTATCTACAATATCATACGCCAGGAACAATATACATACACGTGTTAACACAGCAATCTCCAACACACATCAGTTACAGCAGGAAACAGAAGAGAGAGCACACATCTTTCCTGCCTGAGCAGGGGGTTGGACTAGATGACCTCCAAGGTCCCTTCCAACTTTATTATTATTATTGTTATTATTATCTGCGGAGCCTTCCCTTTTATACATTTGGGTACTTATGAAAGAGCCCATCACCATATGTAATTCGACACAAGGTGTTTGAATGCATTAAATAACATCCATCTTTGTCCTTTAATTACAGGATGGCTCTACTGGATGATCCATCCCATTCTGCCCATTTATTCTTCCTACTTTGCTTCAAAGTAGGTTTATTGTGATATTTCTCCCTCTACCCTCACTGCCATCGCCACCGCTACGATCACAATCTGGTAGGGGAAAAAAAATCTGCATAAAAGATGCTAAAGAGCATTTCAAGGCCAACAGAAGAAAAATGGCCACCAGAAGGCACCATATGCAGCCTTATTCTACGGAAATCGGGCAGATGGTTAAATAAAAGCTTGACTTTTATTGTGAGTTGTGTCTTTCCTACCACATTTCAAGGACGCAACCCTAGTTAACTGTGCTAGGGAGATGTTGACAATCCTCCAAAAAAACCCTGTCCTGCGTAGACTGAACAATTGTGCTCGGTTTCTGCTTTCTCTTTATTTCTGCTTTCTTCTATTTCATTCCCAAGGAGATACCAAAATGAGAAATTATTCTCTAGATATATGCATTGCATCCATCCAGATAGTACAGCACCCTTTTTCTAGGCACAAACCCCCCATGCTTCATCAACCAATTAAGATAATAAAGCAGCAGAACTTGTACAATAATTAGATATTTTTTTATATTGTCAGATGAGGGTGGCACGGTGGCTCGATGTTTAAGATGCTGGGCTTGTCGACTAAAAAGCCAGCCAGCCAGGTTTGAGACCCGAGCTCCATGAAATGGGGTGAGCTCCCGTCCTCACCCCCAGTTCCTGCCAACCTAGCAGTTCGAAAGCATGCAAATGCAAGTAGATAAATAGGTACCACATCGGTGGGAGCGTAACAGCGCTCCGTGATGTCATGCTGGCCACATGACCGCAGAAATGTCTTCAGACAGCACTGGCTCAATGGCCTTGAAACGGAGATGAGCCGCGCCCCCTAGAGTTGGCAACGAGTAGCGAAGTAAAATCTGCAGGGACTCCTTTACATATCCTATAATATTATCCAATAACTTTGCACATTTCAGCTCATTTTTTGGTGCAAATGCTTTTTCTTCTGTGAGGTCATTTGAAATGACTTTTTCTGTGTCTTTAGTTATTATTATTTTTTTGTCTTTTGTTTGTTAATCTTAAATCCAGGGTATGGTGCCAAATTCTTTTATTTTTTTCACTAGTATTTCTAACTCCACCAATGGGTCCTCCAGGATCAATACCACATCATCGGCAAGTGCTCTCAATTTATATGCATCGTGGCCCTTACTAGTTCATTGATGTGTTGCAATGTTGCAAAATAAAGAAACAGAAAGAGAGAAAGAAAAAGAGAAAGAAAGAGAGAAAGAGAGAAAGAGAGAAAGGAAGAAAGAAAGAAAGAAAGAAAGAAAGAAAGAAAGAAAGAAAGAAAGAAAGAAAGAAAGAAAGAAAGAAAGAAAGAAAGGAAGGAAGGAAGGAAGGAAGAAAGAAAGAAAGAAAGAAAGAAAGAAAGAAAGAAAGAAAGAAAGAAAGAAAGAAAGAAAGAAAGAAAGAAAGAAAGAAAGAAAGAAAGAAAGAAAGAAAGAAAGAAAGAAAGAAAGAAAGGAAGAAAGAAAGAAACTAATCCTACACAGGTATACCTCACTCCCCCAAACAAAGGGCAATTACTTATCTGACCTTTATTCTCTGCCACTGTAATTATCATCTTCACTTCAGGGTGATCATCAATAAATGATGGAGAAATTTAGAAAATTGTGATATTACAGAACAAGGAAAATGTATGAACTGATGCTTAATGGATGGACTAGAAGAAACTGTCCATCCACATCACAGAGTAAACATATGAAGAGGCAAACACTTGTTAGTATTTCAGGTAAAAGACTCATTATACAAAGTGTTTCTCAGTCCCCATGCTGGCTGGGAAATTCTGGGAGTTGAAGTCCCCCCGTCTTAAAGCATGCTGGCTGGGGAATTCTGGGAGTTGAAGTCCCCCCGTCTTAAAGCATGCTGGCTGGGGAATTCTGGGAGTTGAAGTCCACCTATGTTACACAGGGGCTGCCCCAAAGAGGAGGGAGTCAAGCTATTCTCCAAAGCACCTGAAGGCAGGACAAGAAGCAACGGATGGAAACTAATCAAGGAGAGAAGCAACCTGGAACTGAGGAGAAACTTCCTGACAGTTAGAACAATTAACCAGTGGCACAACCTGCCTCCAGAAGCGGTGAATGTTCCAGCACTGGAAGTTTTTAAGAAGAGACTGGATAGCCATTTGTCTGAAATGGTATAGGGTTTCCTGCCTGAGCAGGGGGTTGGACTCGATGACCTCCAAGGTCCCTTCCAACTTTATTATTATTATTTATTATTTATTACTATTATTATTATTATTATATTATTATATTATTATTATTATTATTATTATTATATATTATTATTATTATTATTATTAAGGAGAGAAGCAACCTGGAACTGAGGAGAAACTTCCTGACAGTTAGAACAATTAACCAGTGGAACAACCTGCCTCCAGAAGCGGTGAATGCTCCAACACTGGAAGTTTTTAAGAAGAGACTGGACAGCCATTTGTCCGAAATGGTATAGGGTTTCCTGCCTGAGCAGGGGGTTGGACTCGATGACCTCCAAGGTCATCTTCCAACTTTATTATTATTATTATTATTATTATTATTATTATTATTATTATTATTATTATTATTATTATTATTATTATTATTATTATTATTATTATTATTATTATTATTATTATTATTACTTACCAAGGCTGAGAAACACAGTAGTAGAGGTAAAAGCACAGTCACTATCCCAAAAAAATATACTGAACAATTACTGAAACATCTACCTAGATAACAAGCTGCAAAGTACAAAGGGTAAATGGTCAGTTCTATTACCCTGCCTCAATTATATTGCACTGGAATATGTTTGTTTATTATTAATATTGCCATTATTTTATTAGATTTTTTATAAGGCTGCTAAATAAAAAAAAACTGAGGAGCCATACAAAACCCACCACCAAATACAAGACACAAGATGAGAATTCCATCCATGCATCATCAGTAAATCAAGTCACAAATTGTCCCACTCTGTGGCCTGTATGAAGAGCCATGTTTTTACCTCTTTCGGAAAGGACAGCAAGGTCAAACTCAAATGAACCACAGGGAATGGTATTCCAGAGGGCAGGGGCAGAAGATGGCTTTGCTTTTAGAAGGAGCTCAAGCATGTCCTGCCCATCAGATCTTATAGGACAGGCAGAGACAATTGAAAAAAGGTGGGTCTTATCAAAATAACCAGGTCCTGAGTTATGATGGACTTTATAGTGGACTGCCACTTAGCATTGCACCTGGAAACCAAATGTGAATCAGTTCAGCTCTGCAAGCAAAGTAAGAGTAAAGGTAGAAGTAGAAATAGAAGTAATTACAATTAGAATTATTAGAATTAGAATTAAGTAGCAGTAGAAGTAAGTAGAAGGAGAATTAGAATTAAATAGAAGTAGAAGTAGAATTAAATAGAAGTAGAAGTAGAATTAGAATTAGAAGTAGAAGTAAATAGAAGTAGAATTAGAATTAAATAGAAGTAGAAGTAAGTAGAAGTAGAAGTAGAATTAAATAGAAGTAGAATTAGAATTAAGTAGAAGTAAGTAGAATTAGAAGTAGAATTAAATAGAAGTAGAATTAGAAGTAAGTAGAAGTAAGTAGAATTAGAATTAGAATTAAATAGAAGTAGAAGTAGAAGTAAGTAGAAGTAAGTAGAATTAGAAGTAGAATTAAATAGAAGTAGAATTAAGTAGAAGTAGAAGTAAGTAGAATTAGAAGTAGAATTAAATAGAAGTAGAATTAGAAGTAAGTAGAAGTAAGTAGAATTAGAAGTAGAATTAAATAGAAGTAGAATTAGAATTAAATAGTAGAATTAAGTAGAAGTAGAAGTAAGTAGAATTAGAAGTAGAATTAAGTAGAAGTAGAAGTAAGTAGAATTAGAAGTAGAGTTAAATAGAAGTAGAATTAGAATTAAGTAGAAGTAAGTAGAATTAGAAGTAGAATTAGAATAAAATAGAAGTAGAAGTAAAAGTAGAAGTAGTAGAATTAAATAGAATTAGAAGTGTCCCAAAGGTTGTTTTTTTCTTCTTCAAAAAAGTGGATGACTGAGAATCTCCATAGACATTTGGAAATAGAAGAAGAAGTAAATGTATCACATGGGTATACCAAGGTGTCTCCTTAACTAGCCACATTCTGGACCAACTTTGGTTTCTAAGTGCCCCATCTCAGCACTAGTTCCCTTAAACAGGGCTAAAAATGACCAGTGTTTGAATATTATGCACTGATATTCTGTTATTTGCCCAGGGAGACTTACTTGAGCTATGCAGTTCTGTTAAATGAACCATTTAAAGGCAAAGTCTGCTTTAGGTGAACTTATCTCCTGGTGGATCCATGGTCACATCCATAAAATGTTCTTGGAAATGGCTATGGAGATTCTCAGTCCTGGTTGTCCCAAAGTTCCTTTTTTGAAGAGGCAACTGGACTTTCTTGTTTTTCTCTGAAGACGTTTCGCTTCCTATCCAAGAAGCTTCTTCAGCTCTTGGAAACACTACAGGGCTAACTTGCCCTTGTCTTCTTCTGGGATATTTTTTTTCCTTTTATATTTTTCAATCTAGGCTACAATCCTGGAATTTCCTGGTGGAACTGCACTTCATCCAAGTGCAAGCTGAGCTTTGGAGTCCAAGCAAGTTCAGCCAGAGATTGCCATCTGTTCAGGGATGAATCATCTGACTGGCTCTTAATTCAAAGACATGGAATCCAGTGGCACTCATGACACTGTCTCCCAATCCAAAGAATCCTTTGGGTGCGTTACAAGAATTTCCTAGGGTGTTCCAAAATATAAGTGCATAACTCTAACTTGAAAGTTTAGAGAAACATAAAATGACAAGAGCTGATGGAAAACTATTGTATTTATCTGAAAGAGCGGTGATTCTTGTATTCAAGGCAATATTCTGCCCAGTATGAAGACTAGACTAATAAACAGTTGCTTGCTTTGAGGGGGGGGGGGAAAGAAGACATGCAGAAGACACCAATGCAAACATGAAATCTAGTTCGGCATTAGTAAGTATACTTTGAGTTTCGTGAATTGTTCCCATTTGGGGAGGAAGGGACAATGTTTCACTGCAGATACTATAGTTAAATCCAAATCAAATCAGCCAGTTATGATGCAGGTGTCAAAGTGGAAAT
This sequence comes from Azemiops feae, assembly GCA_023970755.1. Classification (NCBI taxonomy): domain Eukaryota; kingdom Metazoa; phylum Chordata; class Lepidosauria; order Squamata; family Viperidae; genus Azemiops; species Azemiops feae. Next base: position 45,965 of record JALGBA010001783.1, on the reverse strand, counting down.
GGAAATTTATCCCATTATCTTTCAGACAGACCTAGGGTCAACCTACTTTTTTTTGTTACTGAAAATAAGAAATTTCAATCTCTCTCTCATTGATAAATAAAAATAAAATTGAGGTCTGGTCAGATTTTTCCAACTATTTTTTAATGCAAGTTGGAAAGCATCTTCCTTCCTTCCTTCCTTCCTCATCTCCTTCCTTCCTTTTCTTCCTTCCTTCCTTCCTCCCTCATCTCCTTCCTTCCTCATCTCCTTCCTTCTTTCCTTCCTTCCTCATCTCCTTCCTTCCCTCCCTCATCTCCTTCCTTCCTTCCTTCCCTCCCCTTCCTCATCTCCTCCTCATCTCCTTCTTCCTTCTTTCCTTCCTCATCTCCTTCCTTCCTTCTTTCCTTCCTTCCTTCCTCATCTCCTTCCTTCCCTCCCTCATCTCCTTCCTTCCTTCCTTCCTTCCTCATCTCCTTCCCTTCCTTCCTTCCCTCCTCCTTCCTTCCTTCCTTCCTCATCTCCTTCCTTCCCTCATCTCCTTCCTTCCTTCCTTCCTCTCCCTCCCTCCCTCCCTCCCTCCCCTTCCATTCCCTTCCCCTTTCTCTTTTTTTCTGTCTCATTTCAAGCATAACTGGACTGAATTTGTGACTTGCTCACAGTGTCACTTTTTCCCGCTTTATTTTTCTTCTTTCTGGGCCACTAAAGAAGGCATAAGGGAACAGGACAGCTGAGAAAACATACAGCTGTGTTCTGTAGTGATTGGTGTATATGCTAATATTTTCATTTGTTATATGAGGAAGGGACAGACCAGGAGAATTAACAATTGTTGATAATAGAAGGGGTGACTATGCTTAAGCCTTCAGTTTGACCTTTCCAGTTATTATTTCACCTTTTCATCTGATTAAAATAACTTCTTCTGTAGTTCTTTCAAAAGCTATTAGTCTTCCTCTCTCTTCTCTCTCTCTCTCAATTACACATAAACCAGATACTTCAGTATTTATTAAATTAGGTAACACCTGCCAGGAGCTTTGTAGCATGCTGATATAATTCAGTGACTCTGGAATTTAAATCCCCATTCTCGGGATTAAGTAAGATCAACTAGAAATGAATATCACTTTGCTGCAAATAGTCCCATGAAATAAATCCTGGAGGGTTGAACATTCTTAAAAAAAAAGGGATAGCACTGCAACAGTCTCATCCCAGCTTTGCTTAATTTTAGTTTCAGTTTCTTTTCACCCTTTTCTAACTTGGATTGTCTTTTCTGGGGCCTATGTTAAAACACATCTTTGTTTCCCTCAATCACGGCTAGGCGTGACATTGAAATTCAGTGCCAGCTTCAGTTAAGGGGTTGGGGAGACACTTTGCAAAGGAACAATTATGGGGGGTGGAAAGTGACAGTGCCCAGAACATCAGCAGAGATGGAGGATACACACACAAGCCAATGGAAGATCATCAGCTGGGACCACTAGTAGGCTAGTTAAACACACACACACATATGCACAACAGAAAATATAATTTTATTCTTCTTCTAGTTTCTTGGTCTAGAAGGGGAAACTGGCAGAAAATTTGTTGATTTCACCTAAGGAAGGAAGGAAGGAAGGAAGGAAGGAAGGAAATAGCACTTATATACTGCTTCATAGTGCTTTACAGCCCTCTCTAAGCAATTTACAGAGTCAGCATATTGCTCCCAACAATCTGGGTCCTCATTTTATGGAAGGATGGAATGCTGAGTCAACCTTGAGCTGGTCAGGATCGAACTCCAGGCGGTGGGCAGAGTTAGCCTGCAATGCTGCATTCTAACCACTGTGCCACCAGGAAGGAGAAGGAGAAAGAGAAAGAGAAAGAGAAGGAGAAAGAGGAAGGAAGGAAGGAAGGAAGGAAGGAAGGAAGGAAGGAAGGAAGGAAGGAAGGAAGGAAAGGAAGGAAGGAAGGAAGGAAGGAAGGAAGGAAGGAAGGAAGGAAGGAAGGAAGGAAGGAAGGAAGGAAGGAGTCTCCCACTTTTCCATCAAGCCCACCAGTGAAGTAAAGGAAATCAGAAAACTAAAGCCAACTACACACACTCATCAGTCCGATTCCTAATTTTGTTGCATAGAAAGTTGTCGTTCTAATGCATTGGGGTTGAGTAGAGGATGAAATTGTTTCTTTCTGCCCTTGAGAAAGAAGTAGGGGTAGATACTCATCCTGGAGTAACCTGGTCGTTCAATTCTGCATCTGGTTTATACTAACATTGCTGCCTTTTAGCAGTTCACATGGAGGAACTGCTGTATTCCTCTCCCACCCCACCCCTCTCTTTTTTTTTTTTAGCTGGGACACCTACGCCCTGCTTTTCCAATGCTCTTTGTGAGTTTCTTTTGCCCATCAGCAATCACTCTCCCTGCCTATCAGAAACACATGTTAAGCACGTGTGCTTCCCCCTTGCACAATCACACATTGTGAAGTGCCGCCCGATTGAAGTGGAAATGCATTCAAATCAGATGGAGCCCAGAAGGCATAAGTCTAACCCCCCACCTCATTGAAATTCAAAACTTTATTGTTCAACCCCAGCTAAGCTAATTGAAGAGCATGTTTTGATGTTCCCAGAAGTCAACAACATGAGGCTGTGAGGGCACAAAGGAGCAACTCTGGACGGCCTCTTCCAAGACCATTTATTCCCTCCAAATGTCTGCACAGCATTCATGCTTTCATGAATCAGATCACAGAAATACCCCAGACGCGGTTATTTCAATACAACAGTTAAACCACCGACAGCAGTCTGAATTTTTCCGGTTCCCGTCATTCATTGCACCCAACCTCTCAGAAAGCAATCTTTGTCCAGATGCAACGGCTTTTGGAAAAGAATTGGCCGTACAAAGAACATTTTATTCTTCCTTGCAGAGCAACTGCTATAAATGGGTCTGGCTCTTGACAGCCAGCAAAGAGCTAAAATTTGAAGTTCCAAATGGAAACAGCTCAAGAGCATCTCTCTTGAATCAAGATCACGTGAAGTGTCAATACCGCTTTACAATGCCTTGGTAAGGCCACACTTGGAAAACTGCATCCAGCTTTGGTCACCACGATGTAAAAAGATGTTGAGACTCTAGAAAGAGTGCAGAGATGAGCAACAAAGATGATCAGGGGAATGGAGGCTAAAACATATGGAGAATGGTTGCTGGAATTGAATATGTCTAGTTTAATGAAAAGAAGAACTAGGGGGGACATGATAGCAGTGTTCCAATATCTGAGGGGCTCACAAAGAAGAGGGAGTCAAGCTATTCTCCAAAGCAGGACAAGAAGCAACGGATGGAAACTCATCAAGGAGAGAAGCAACCTAGAACTAAGGAGAAATTTCCTGACAGTGAGAACAATTAACCAGTGGAACAACTTGCCTCCAGAAGCTGTGAATGCTCCAACACTGGAAGTTTTTAAGAAGAGACTGGACAGCCATTTGTCTGAAATGCTATAGGGTTTCCTGCCTAAGAAGGGGGTTGGACTAGAAGACCTCCAAGTTCCCTTCCAATTCTGTTATTTTAAATCAAAATTCTAAATTTCTCCTTAATAGTTTCAGAGAAACCCTACTGGACCTTCAACTAGACCTCAAAATCTGGAGATTCATGCAGCCACCAAAACAGCCAATGCAGTCCTAGGCTGCATGAACGGAGGGACAGAATCAAGATCATGTGAAGTGTTAATACCACTTTACAAGGCCTTGGTAAGGCCACACTTGGAATATTGCATCCAGCTTTGATCGCCACGATACAAAAACTATGTTGAGACTTTGAAAAAGAATGCAGAGAAGAGCAACAAAGATGATTAGGGGACTGGAGGCTAAAACATAGGAAGAACTGTTGCTGGAATTAATATCTCTAGTTTAATGAAAAGAAGGAAGCCCACATCAAGTTCACCAGTGAAGCAAAGAAAATCAGAAAAATGACAACTTATAGTTGTCTTTTTTTTTTTCAGGTGATGTCCAACTGTGATTTCATTCATTAGATCCAAACATCTTCCCTGAAATAAACGGAATAAAAACACCATTCCTATTATGAATCCAGTGGCCTTTGTCTTAGCTGCAGGTTACATGTGTTAAACAACAGGCTGGAAACTCAAATTATGTACACATGGTAGCAGCAGGAAGTGGATTTGCAGCAAAATCCGTGTAAAACATTCTTGTTGGAAGAAAAAAAAAATTAAACCCAATATTTAGCTTTCCGTGCCAACTAAGCTCTTATCAGGCCTGTGATAAGTAGCTTTTTGAAGGAATGCCAAGTCTTGCTTCACAACAGCTTAATTGGCTCTTAGAAATAGAATTGCAAATGTCACTTTAATGCAATGACAGCGCTTCCATTGTTTCCTGTCGATTTGACATTTGCTTTCCAGTAATGCTTTCCATCGTTCGGTAGAGATGCCAGCAAGAACATTCACACATTCTCCAAGGTTGGCCCCTGAATTGCACCAAGACAAATTGATCAAATCCTTGTCAAATGATGCAATGAAGGATAGGTTTCATGAGGATATAGACCATAACTGAAATAAAGCGCACATCCCCTAACGTCAGGGGTCTTCAAACGTGGCCCTTTTATGACTTGTGGACTTCAACTCCCAGAATTCCTGAGCCAGCATGCCTGGCTGAGGAATTCTGGGAGTTGAAGTCCACAGGTCATAAAAGGGCCAAGTTTGAAGACCCCTGTTCTAATCAGCAGAAAAGACCGTTGGACTGTTATTACTAGATGAACGTTTCCAATTCCTTTAATCTACCAGGGTTATAGCATGGGTTAAATGAAGTAGACAACCATCTGGGTTCCTTTCAGCTGTGCTTTGGAGTTGAGCATCAGCCAGATGTATACAGATGTTCAAAGAAGGAAAGTATTCACCGAATGGAATCCTCATCCATCACTCTTCTCGGCTACTTGTCAAAGCCGCTGCCATAATAAACACTGCTTGGAGTTGTAAAGAGACATGTAGAGAGAAAAGGAACCCATATATAATCACTTAATCAACGTGAACAAGGGGAACGTTTTCATTTTATATATATATTGAAGTCAGATTGGGAAAGCGTTGCATCCCCAGCATAGAGGAGCAACAGTGACCATAGAAAATGCTGAGGAACAGGGTATAGAGAACACAGTAGAATAACAAAATTGGGAAGGACCTTGGAGGTGTTCTAGTTGAACCCCCTGCTCAGGCAGGAAACCCTATGTACCATTCCAGACAAATGTCTATCCAGTCCTTCTTGAACATCTCCAATGATGGAGCACCCACAACTTCCGAAGGCCAGCCATTCCACTGGTTAATTATTCTCACTGTCAGGAAATTTCTCCTTAGTTCCAGGTTGTGTCTCTCCTTGATTAGTTTCCATCCGTTGCTTCTTGTCCTGCCTTCAGGCACTTTGGAGAATAGCTTGACTCCCTCTTTTTTGTGGCAACCCCTGAGATATTGGAAGGCTGCTATCATGTCACCCGCAGTCCTTCTTTTCATTAAACTAGACATCCCCAATTCCAGCAACCGTTCTTTATATGTTTTAGCCTCCAGTCCCCTGATCATCTTTGTTGCTCTTCTCTGCACTCTTTCTAGAGTCTCAACATCTTTTTTACATCGTGGTGACCAAAACTGGATGCAACTGTTCTCCAGGATACAGAATACAGGATTTTGATGGTTAACTCAATACAGGTGCATTGCAGACCAGAGGCAAAGTGTAAAAACGGCACCCTCATTCCTGCTGATTGTGCTATTGTTATTGGGGGAAAACCTAATAATAGCAGCTAACAACCTCCTCTTTATGTGTGCTGACAAATAAGAATAGCATCTTCTAATGACACCTAACTAACCATCATTCCTCTGACTTGCTCTTTCTACCTCTAGCGATAACAAGAACTGGTCTAGGTATAACCACCTTCCTGGTTAGAAGTTGTCCAGCTGTATTGGCTTTAACTCTCGTTATTCCTAGCCAACACAACCAATGTCTTGTCTGGATTCAGATACTATGAGAGCTGAACTCCAGAACAGAACATAGAATCGTAGGACTGGAAAGGATTCAGAGGTCTCCTAGTCCAGCCCCTGCTCAAGGCAGGAGACCTTATGCCATCCCAGTCAAATGTCCAGTCTATTTTTTGAAAACCTCCAACAATGGAGCATACACAACTTCAGGAGGCAAGCTCTTCCATTGATTAATTGTTCTCACTGTCACGAAATTTCTCCTTGTTTCTAGGCTGGATATCTTTTTAACAAGCTTCCACCCATTACTTCTTCTCCTGCCCTCTGGTGACTTACAGCAGAGGTCCCCAACCTTTTGGGCACCAGGGACCGGTTCCGTGGAGAGAGGTTTTTCCACGGACTGGAGGGTGCGTGGTTTTCTGTGCATCCTGCATCCTGCAGATGGGGCTTTGCTTGTTTGTGCGAACCAGTTTCTGGCATGCTGCGGACCAGTACCGATCCACGGACTGGGGGTTGGGGACCCCTGCCTTAGAGAATAAGTCAGTCTCTTCTTCTCTGTGGCAGCCCTTCAAGTATGGGAAGACAGCTATCATGTCCCCCCTAAACCGTCTCTTCAATAGGCTAGACATGCTTAGTTCCCTCAACCGTTCATCATACGACTTAGCTACCAAACCATCTATTATCTTTCTTGTCCTTCTCTGCACACACCTTCTAACATGTGGAGAGCATCAGAAAAGACAAATGAATAAACCTGAAGAATGAGACTTTGAGAATTCTAGGGCTATCTCAAGTCATCCTCAAAGAACGGTAGGCGTCCTGAACACAGTTGGAAAATCTCAAATAAAAATATGGGCTCAGCATCCCTAACACAATAGCACTCTAAGAAGAAGCTGAGAGTTTTGTTTGTGGCTGTGGAACTTCCCCTTTCCCTTCCCTACAAAAGCTCTGGGTGATTTTAATAAAAATAAATAATTGGGTTCCTGCACTGAGAATTCCAAACCAATCAACCCCCTCTTTTCTTTTCTTCAACATACATATGGAGAATATCTGGGGCGAAAAGAATACCATCTACAAAAACTATTTGAGATCTACTAGCTTTTTGGTAGCGATGGAGTAAAATCTTGGCCCAACCCACATTATTTTGTTGTAAGAACACATGCTTTAAATCAAAAGATGCCTTCCTAAGTGCATTTTACCCCCAAAATATACATATTAAAATGTATTTTGATGGTCTTCTTTTTGATTTTTTTTTTTTGCAGTACAAATTACATTGCAACTGTCCAAGGAGCAGAGAAGTGAAAGGATACTTTGGCTCTTATCCATGTAAGTCATTCTATCCCTGCAGATTCGTCTCTAAAAACAATTCAATCACAAAGACCACATTTCCTCAGATGTCCCCAGTGTAGGAGAAAGTCACTGGAGATGCTACATGGGCAGAGACACAAGGAAGGAAATGCAGGAAGAAATACATACAATGAAATGTAAATTAAAGTCAGAGCGGAAAATATGAAGCCCTTGGTCATGGCCAAAGTTTATTTTGGGTGAGCAATTTGGGACATGGTCCTATCAAGGCCCAGTTGCATGCAGTTCTACAATTCCTCGGCTCCTTTCATCTGAGATATTTCAGTCCTTACAGGAAACTCTCATCTGTCTTCCTCAAGTTACAAAAGGACCCCGCCTGTTAGAACATTGACTAGCTTTATGTCATAGTTCTAGGTTCATTTTTTTTAAAAAAAAAACTTAAAATAAGTAGGATTTTATGACTTCGCATAGGATCCCCATGGCTTACGATCATGTCCATGTCCTACTTCAGAGAAAACCATTGTATAATTTGCATCATCTTCCATGCTTTATGTTCAAAGGGGGGTCAAAAAACTGAAGCCCACTCCATCTTTGAGGACTGTGTCCAAATGAAATAGCAATGTGGTAAACGAATGATCGCTTTTGGTACTGTCTGGAAGCAGGCATGAAGTTGAGCAGAGCTCCATGAAGAACATGCTGTTGACCAGGGGTCTTCAAACTTGGCCCTTTTATGACTTGTTGACCAACTCCCATAATTCCTCAGCCAGCATGCCTGGCTGAGGAATTCTGGGAGTTGAAGTCCACAAGTCGTAAAAGGGCCAAGTTTGAAGACCCCTGCTGTTGACACTTAAATCTTGTTGACTATCTGTTCACCGCAACATTGGTGCAACATCTAACCAACATAGTGGTCTTTCTCAATACTATACACATGCACCTTCACACTGGCCTAGGCATGACCTAGTAAATTACGTGACCAAAGTAATCCCATTGGGTACCCCATCCAGCCAAGTGACAATTGGTGGATGTCACTCCAATTCAAACTCTTTCCCTTGACCCTGGAATTCAGAGTACAAAATCCCACACTATGAGGTTAAGCATCACAGTGATGATTATGATAAACAGTTATGTGCTTGGCACATTTCTACACATTGAAGATCTTCTGAAATCTGAAGGCAATGTGCTAAACAGCAGGTCTTCAACACATACTCTAACTCAGAGTGCTTTTGAGGTGATATATCTCCTTCGCTTTATCTTTTCTTTCTACTGATTTGGGACTCGTCGTTGCTACTGTTCCTCGGTACAGAAACCACAAAGATTGGGCACACAATTGCAAAATGGTGCACTAAGACTGGTTGTCAGGCTCCAAACACCAAGAAAGACATGCCGAGATTCTTCTGAACAGTTTCCTTTATTGTTCCTCACCTACAGATAGAAATCTGGCCATACCAAAGCAAACTACCTGCGCCGTTAAGGATATTCTCTGAGAACTTCTAGGGAGGAACTGTCTTCACCCTCTTTCACCCACACAAAGTATCTAAACTTCACTGACTCTCAGTTCTCTAGAATGCAGCCCCTCCTCCCAGGAATCCAGATGACTTTCCACCACACTGATGCTTCCTTTGAAAAAGCAGAAGGAAGAGTTCTCAAGAGGGAATATTTAATTAACAGAATAACAGAGATGGAAAGACCCTTCAAGGTCTTCTAGTCCAACCCCTTGCTCCAGAGGAGGCCCTATACCATTCCAGACAAATGGCTGTCCAGTCTTTTCTTAAAATCCTCCAGTGATGGAGCGCCCACAACATCTGAAGGCAAGTTTTTCCATTGATTAATTGTTCTCACTGTCAGGAAATTTCTCCTTAGTTCTAGGTTGCTTCTCTCCTTGATTAGTTTCCATCCGTTGCTTCTTTCCTGCCTTCAGGTGCTTTGGAGAAAAGATTGACCCCTTCTTCTTTCTGCCAGCCCCTCAGATAATGGAACACTGCTATCCTGTCACCCCGAGTCCTTTTTTTCATTAAACTAGACATACCCAATTCCTGCAACCGTTCTTCATATGTTTTAGCCTCCAGCCCCCTAATCATCCTTGTTGCTCTTCTCTGCACTCTTCCTAGAATCTCAACATCATTTTTATATCGTGGCAACCAAAACTGGATGCAATATTCCAAGTGTGGTCTTACCAAAGCACTCACTAGCAGTATTTACACTATTTGTGCAATTATCAAAGAAATAGAAGGAACTAGAGAGCAAAGCTCAACATAAACATGCATTGGGTTTCCCAGTGGTAAGACTTCAAAATTGGTCTTTTATATTTTCCTGCACCCTTCCACATGCAATGAATCTTAACTGGGGCAATTGAAGACTAGCATGAGCCAAACCAACTTCCAACTGTATAAGAAGATATGATCCCATCTTCCTGCTGGTTTCTCCTCACCCTTTCACGTATCAAGTTTTGCTTCAGAAAGTTGCCTACTTCAAGCATTAATAAAAATGCTGGGAAATATTTGTTCCACGCAGAGGACTCTGTTTGCAACAAAACCGCAGGCCGACATTCTTTCATATATATTTGAACATAGTATAAATTAGATGGCTTTTTCTGCTACACTAATAAAGTCAGTCTCCTTGCTGGCTGAATTTAGACAATAGAATTTCACAGGGTGCAGTTACAGAACTGCAACTAAATCGAATGCATTGGGGGGGAAATCGTTTTATTGGGCCTGAAATGTTTAGTTACTCAAGAAACACTTTGGTTAAGGAGCCCAGATATTCTAGCAGAAACAAGGAAGCAAGCAAAGAAGGGAATGTCTAGGGCAGGGGTAGGCAACCTTGGCTCTTTTATGACTCGTGGACTTCAACTCCCAGAATTCCTGAGCCAGCCACGCTGAGGGGAAAGGGAGAGGTTTCCAAGTTGAGCCATGCTGGCTCAGGAATTCTGGGAGTTGAAGTCCACAAGTCCTAAAAGAGCCAAGGTTGCCTACCCCTGGTCTATGGAGATACTCAGTCATCCAGGTCCTGCTTGTTCCAAAGGTGCTTTTTTCACAACTGGGCTTTCTTGATTTTTTCCTTGAAGACATTTCACTTCTCATCCAAGAAGCTTCTTCAGCTCTGAAGGGAAATGTTATTAAATCTTCAGCTTAAATTTTTTCAGCGGATTAAATGGAGTGAGAGGGACCCAACGTTCAATGAGAAAAATACCAACCATGTTAAAGTGATAAGTGATAAGTTGTTAAAGTGAATCTGGATTCTCCATTGTCAGAAGGTTACAACAGGGAATCACATGACCTTGGGATACAGAATGGTGATAAATAGGATCCAAATGCCAAGTGTCCGAATTTTGATCAGATGACCCTGGGGATGTTGCAAAGGTCGCCATTGTGAAAAATGGTCCTAAGTCACATTTTTCAGTGCCGTTGTAACTTTGAACGGTCTCTAAATGAACTGTTGTAAGTCAAGGACTACTTGTATTCTGTTATCTACAAGGGCGATTTGGAAATAAACCTCCATTTGGTTATCGATGACAGACACTCACAGATAGAGAACTTTTATTATACACATTGGAAAACTACAACTTTATTTTACTTTTCGACATAATCGCCATTCAAATTGAGGCACTTGTCGTAACGTCTTACAAGGTTTGAAATTCCTTAGTTGTTGTCGCTCGGGGCCAAATCTGGGCTATGGGGGGGGTGTGTGTGTGAGAGATCAAAAACATCCCAACGGAACTGCTTCAAAAGTTCTTGGGTGCATCTAAAGGTGTGCGGGCGAGCATTGTCGTGAACCAACACCACACCGGAAGTGGTGCCCTAGAAAATCCCGCCAAATGTGAAGAGGCCAAAGAAGTACAGCTAGTACCCTCATGGAGGGTTGTTTGACCATCAATTCAGACGTCTACTGTGAAACGTTACCAAAACTCAGACGAGCCATCCATAACAAGCGTCAGGGCCTGCTGACTTCCGGTGTGGTTTTGGTTCACGACAATGCTTGCCCACACACCGCTAGACACACCCAAGAACTTTTGAAGCAGTTCTGTTGGGATGTTTTTGATCACACACACACACAGCACAGATTTGGCGCCGAGCTAAGGAATTTCAAACCTTGTAAGACGTTACGACAAGGGCCTCAATTTGAATGGCGATTATGCCAAAAAAGTCATGTCACGTTGTAGTTTTCTAATGTGTGTAATAACAGTTCTCTATCTGCGAGTGTCTGTCATGGATAACCAAACGGGGGGTTTATTTCCGAATTGCCCTCGTATTACGCATCTTTTCTATGGGCAATGAAAAGGCAGATTGTTTATTAAAGAAATAAATGAATAAAGACTACCTTTACGCTTCAAAATCGTTCCTTCGATTTTCTTTGAAGCAACTTGCAAACAAAGTTTGACAATTACAAATGCCTCCTGACATTCCCCCCCCCCATAAAAGGAAGCTGGCCATTGAACTGTCAGTCCACACAAAACATCCCACATAATAAATGAATGTTTTACGATCTGGAGAGCGACATTAGCATTACAATGAAGGCTTGTTTGGAAACAAGCTGTGTTACTGTTGCTCCGGAGATCAAAGAAATCTTCTCGAAGATAAATAATTAAAAAGAAGAAGAAGAAGAAGAAGAATGATTTATGCAGGTCAAATTAAAACCTTTCTTAAAAGGTCGTTGCTTGGGGGGGGGGGGAATAAAGCCCTTTAATTCTTCCGTGCTTTTTAATGGCTTTTAATGAAGTTAATAGGATGACTGGATATGAAAAAAAAAAGTGCCGGAAGATTTAAGTTCCGTTAAAATCCCACTGGCTGTAACCTGAATTAGTTGCAGTTATTAAAGGTTTGAATCTACCTCCTGGGTACTTATTCAAGGGGAGAAATTTATATCAAACGTTGGTGTGCGTTTGGTAATTTTTAAGCTTTTCTTCCCCAAATCTGAGAACGAAAACCTCTGATGAATGTGAACCATCTTCTCCCACTAAAATCTCTTTAAGAAAAATCTATGGAAATGCAGCTTACAGTATAATACCAGTAAGATGACTCCAGTTATTACATTTCCGAGCTTAAGAATGTTTGAACACTGAAGCAGGCTCAGTCATGCAGACAGACTTGGACTAAGAAGTTAATAGTGCATATGTTGGAGTTTGAGGCTGATGATTAATCAGCGCAAAACAACTGACTGCTTTCATTTCATTTTAATCTTCCCTTTGCATTGGCCAAAACCAATCAGGATTAGATCTGGTGGATGAACTCAACTAAATGGAAAGTTTTATGATCAGGCTTTAAGAATGTATCCTTCCTGACCAGGGTAAGATATTTCTTCTCTATAAAATGTTTGGACATAGTAAAGGACAGACAGTGTAGAATTCACAGGCAGAAAATCCTAACCCTGTTAAGACCCTTAGATATTACAGGGAATCCTCAACTTATGACCACCATTGAGCTAAACATTTCTGTTGCTAACTGAGACAGTCGTTAGGTGGAATTTTGTCCCGGTTTACGACCTTTCTTGCCCCGGTTGTTAAGTGCATCACTGCAGTTGTCAAATTATTAACCTGGTTGTGAAGTGAATCCGGCTTCCCCATTGACTTGGCTTATCAGAAGTCGCAAAAGGGGATCACATGACCCCGGGACACTGCGGCCGTCATAAATACGAGTCAAGTGTCCGAATTTTGATCACGTGACCACAGGGATGCCGCGACGGTCGTTAAGTGTGAAAAACAGTCATAAGTCACTTTTTTCCCCAGGGCTGTTGTAACTTTAGAACGGTCACTAAATGAAGTGTGGTTAAATCAAGGATTACATGTATGAAGCAAAATATTTTTAAAAAAATAGCTTAAAAAGATGGAAGGCTCGTGAGATTGCAACGTCATTGGATGTTGCCGTATTTTTGCATTCGATGAAAAGAAGCTTCAGGGGAGAATGCACGACTATTAACCTTATAATAATAATAATAATAAAGTTGGAAGGGACCTTGGAGGTCATCGAGTCCAACCCCCTGCTCAGGCAGGAAACCCTATACCATTTTGGACAAATGGCTGTCCAGTCTCTTCTTAAAAACTTCCAGTGTTGGAGCATTCACCGCTTCTGGAGGCAGGTTGTTCCACTGGTCAATTGTTCTTTAACACAGCCACAGTACTTGTAAGCAAAATGGCCCAGCTGAGATCCTGCATATGTGGGACTGACTGGGGTAGATTGCAGGGGTGACACCGAAATATAATTTTATCATACTTTTATCTATATCTTAAATCACTGTATTCTATTCCAATTTCATTTTATTCTGTCTTTTGTCCCAATTTCATTTTATTTTATAACACTTTCATTTTAAATCGTATTTTATCTAATTCCATTTTAAATGGCTTTTTATCAGATTTTAGTAATAATTTGTTTCTGGAACTTTGCACTTGGATGTGGCCCAAGGGCTAATCAATCAATCAATCAATCAATCAATCAATCAACCCTGTTAAAATTGGCACGTTCCACATTTTCAGTTATTTTTTAAAAAACAACCAACCCTGTGGTAAGACGGGCAGCCAACAGATTTAATGAAAGAAAGAAAGAAAGAAAGAAAGAAAGAAAGAAAGAAAGAAAGAAAGAAAGAAAGAAAGAAAGAAAGAAAGAAAAAAAAGAAAAAAAGAAAGAAGATGGAGGGAAAGAGAGAGGGAGGGAGGGAAGAATAGGAGGGAGGGAAGTAAAAATAACAGGAAAGAAAGAAAGAAAGAAAGAAAGAAAGAAAGAAAGAAAGAAAGAAAGAAAGAAAGAAAGAAAGAAAGAAAGAAAGAAAGAAAGAAAGAAAGAAAGAAAGAAAGAAAGAAGATGGAGGGAAAGAGAGAGGGAGGGAGGGAAGAATAGGAGGGAGGGAAGTAAAAATAACAGGAAAGAAAGAAAGAAAGAAAGAAAGAAAGAAAGAAAGAAAGAAAGAAAGAAAGAAAGAAAGAAAGAAAGAAAGAAAGAAAGAAAGAAAGAAAGAAAGAAAGAAAGAAAGAAAGAAAGAAAGAAAGAAAGAAAGAAAGAAAGAAAGAAGGCCTGGTCACGTTACTGAACCTTTTCTATTTCTATCGCTAAGCCAGGTGGTTTTAAGTGAGTCCCGCCCAATTTTATTTGCCATGGCGGTTAAACAAACCACTCCAGTTGTTAAGTGAATCACACACAGTCGTTAAGTGGATCTGGATCCCTCCATTGATTTTGCTTGTGGGAAACATGGCCAGGAAGGTTGCCAATGGTGATCATATCACCCAGGGATTCTGCAACCGTCATACAGACAAGCCAGTTGGCCAGGCACCCAATTTTTGATCCCGTGATCATGGGGATGTTATGATGGTCGTAGAGGTGAATACCAGTTCTAAGTCCCTTTTTTTAATGCCGGTCACTAAATGAATAGCAATAAGTTGTTAGAGCAGGCTAGGAGGCCGTGAAGTCTTAAGTGTTGTTGCGATCTGTACGACACACTTAGAAAATTCTACAGGGTCCTGATTTGGGGAATAGCTGTTTTATCTCTTCTGCATTTCAGAAGTTATGGAGCAGCTTTGCTTCGAATAATTGCCCTAACTGCGGTTAAAGAACATTTCTGCAAAGTAGCCCAAAACAGCTTATATTTCTTCTCAGAAATGCAAAGAAAATTGCTGTTCCATTTTCATGTGCAAAGTTAGATGGTGTTCAAAGGAAATCTTCGAATAGAGCAGTCACTGCAATCCTGTAATTTTTGAGCACTTAAGACAGTTTATCAAGGCCAGGCTTTTCCAGATGTGCCAAATGCCAACTTCTATCGTCTAGCAAGGGATAGGATTCCTTACCTCAACCACTTCTCACTTTTCTTCCCCAACTTCCAAACACCACTTAACATCTTGCGGGTATGTTTTGTTTAAACAAATAAATCTCTCTTTGGTTAAGTATTGTCTCCCTGTTCCTTGAGGGGTGGGGAAAACATTTTTTTTTCCTTACGTCATTATAGCACAAGAAAGAGTTAAAAGCTTTAGCCAAGCTTCAGAGACCGGTTGCAACCAGTTGTGCTTTCGAACTTCATTATCACACCATAGAGGAACAAAGCCCAGCATAGAACTGCTTAAAATACAGTGAGCAAGTCCGACTTCTCCAGTCCAAAAGGAATACTGGCCTAGCTGGAAATGTCTAGCCTTTCATGTGTCTAAAATTGAGGGCAGGGAGAGTGGAAAGATCAAGTAACTTTCTCCAGGGTCTGACCTTGGTTGATACAATCATGCACTTAAAACCATAAAGAAATCATAACCATTGAGGGGAACTTGTAGAATAGTTGGTTTAAAGAGACCTGGCTAGACAGCTAAGTTCAGACAGTCCTCAACATACAACAGCAATAGCACTTAGACTTATATACAGCTTCATAGTGCTTTACAGCCTTCTCTAAGCAGTTTACAGAGTCAGGATATTGCCCCCAACAGTCTGAGTCCTCAGTTTACTGACCATGGAAGGATGGAAGGCTGAGTCAACCTTGAGCCGGTCAGGATCGAACTCCTGGCAGTGGGCAGAGCTAGCCTGCAATACTGCATCCTAACCACTGCGCCACCAGGGCTCCTGGCACGGCCACAATTCAGCCCAAAATTTCTCTTGTTAAGCAAGACAGTTGTTAAGTGAGTTTTGCCCCGTTTTACGACCTTCCTGGCCACAGTTGTTAGGTGAATCACTGCAGTTGTTAAGTTAATCACACGGCTGGCTTCCCCCTTGACTTTGCTCATCAGAAGGTCACAAAAGGGGGTCACATGACCCCGGGACAGTGTGACCGTCATAAGTATGAACCCGTTGACAAGCATCCGAATTTTGATCACGTCACCATGGGGATGCTGAAATGGTCATAAGTGTGAAAAATGGTCATACATCCCTTTTTTCCCAGTGCTGTTATAGCTTCAGACCGTCACTAAACAAATGGCTGTAAATCGAGGACTATCTGCTTATGATGGCACACACACATACATGCCCCAGTTCTGATGATAAAATAAAACAAGCAGAATTGAGAAGGTAGAGAATATTTGTAGAGTGTTTTCTGGCTTGGCTTTCATTTGCAAATGGTTTATTATTTGCCTAGCTTACATCTTCAAGGCTGGCCTTTATTCACCAGTAAAAGCAGACGATGACTTATTGATACAGTAGTGGCCAAAATTGTGGAAACCTTTTGGGAAAAGTGTATTTTTGAGGTTTGATGGCTAATAACACCACTTTTTTTTGGAGTAGTGCCATAAAATTATATATCAGTGGAAAGATAATTTAATCAAGAATATAATGAAACAAAATTTGTTCAATTATCTGTACTGTAATCTATGAAAAGTTATAGCCAAATAACCAGAAAAAGGAAGCACAACTTGCTTAGGTTGATATCAGGTAGCTTTCCTTCATCTGACTGTAGCCAATGAGCATGAGTGTTTAGAGAGCCAATCAGGTGTCATCTTGTTTTTGCAAGGAGCCAATCAGATCACAGTAGGATTCAGTTATTCATGTCGTGTATTGAAGCTGAGAGGAGGACATTTGTCAGTGTGTTGTGTGATGGCTATCAAGTTGGGTTTTTTTGTGTTCTTTCATTTAGTGAGCTTGCAAAACATAATAAAATTAAAGGAATGGTGCAAAGAGTTGACTGGTCGCCCAGAAAGCGATGTAAAATAGTATTATTAAGTGAACAAGGCTACAGTTATAAAGAAATTAGAAGAAAAATGGGTGGAAACTTAACCAACGGTGGCATTTCTACTGTACACTTTTCCCCAAAAGGTTTCCACAATTTTGGCCACTACTGTAAATTATCTGTCGAATGGCCCCTAGAAGAGAAAGTTTATCTGTGTATTTTTTAAAAAACAAGTGAGGTAGGCAGACTGGCATGTGCCCCTTCCGAGTTTCCGTCAGCGATACGTATTAAAAAAACACAGCCGGATTAATTTTGAAAATCGACGGGCAATGAAGAAAATAACTTTCTAGACACCGGGGTGACAGTAGCAGCTGGAAAGCAAACAGTCTGTAATTAAAACGGGAAAAAAGGCTGAATGCTTTGACAGACAGAATATGTCACTCCCTTGGTCTGCTTGTCTTTCTTTTATATTACCTTTCAATGGGGTTTCTTTCTCCCCCCCCTCTCCTCTTGTTTCTGTCTCCAAACTCAGCACGACACGCAAGCTCTCATTCCACTTAACAAGCGATTTGGATCACCAGCTTAGTCTGGGCTGCTCTGTGTCTTTGGCACTGGGCACTTGCAAAGATCTGCTCGAATTTAGTAATCAGAGCTAATTCCTGACATGCCCTGGTAGGGAAACAAAAAAAACAACAACCTGCAGGCGGGGAATGAAATTCAAATGGAAACTCTATCGGCTAACCTCACACGTTATTTTCACTGAAACTCAAAGGGTAGCAGCGCTTACACGATAACTGAAAACTGACAGTCCCACTGACAGCCTCCTGGCGTGAAGCCCACAGGCTGTTTCATATCTTCTGCTGATGGTTAGCAGCAACAGGCCCAAATTATTATAAAAGATGGCAAAAAAGGGAGCAGGAAGCTTTGGAGACTCTTCAGGAGATAAAGCAATGTGCGTAAATAGATCCAGACAACACCAAACTAGACTCCAAAATGCACAGACATTTTATTGTCCCATGCCGAAGTTGGCTCGGGCACTTAAAATCATCTCATTCTCTCTACAGCATAGGTTTTCAGTTGAGGAGGACATTATATTTCTAGATTGCTTTTCAGTCCCCTCAGGAGCATCCAGACGGTATGATTTGGGAAAGTCAGCACGCAACAGACACAAAAACAGGCAAGGCTTCCATCACTTTGTCACGACCACCATCGTGATGTATTTTTTTTACCATAAACGCAGCCCTAAATGTACCGCAACTGGGCTGAGAATCTTGGTAGTAAGCTGTTGCAGTCATTAAGTAAGATGCCCATGTGACTGGTTCACTCAATGATCACAATCCCGGCTCTCCAGTTGCAGTCGTTAAGCAACTGGGTCATTAAGCAGAGTGAAAGAGCTAGCTGCCAAAACAGAGCAGGTAGCAACCCTTCATCAGCAGAAGGGAATTCCTGCTCTGGACAGGAGAAACAAAGCTCAGATCTTAGAACAGAACAGAATAACAGGGTTGGAAGGAACCTTGAGGAGCTTCTAATCCAATCCCCTGCTCAACTACTTTGAAGAATAAATGATCTTTGGGTTCTTCATTTCTGTGAGTTTTGTGTTTGGGCTCATCTCAGATCTGAGATGATCATGGACCACAGAATAACAAAAGTTGGAAGGGACTTTAGTTTTAGTCCAATTCCCTGCTCAAGCAGGACACTCTATACCATTTCAAATGATCG